>NQII01001281.1:616478-626610 GCA_002778355.1 Clitarchus hookeri
TTTGCGATGTGTAAGACGATGCTAGGCAAGACCAGCCCATCCTGGTTACCACAACAGAATAGCAAACTACTTCCTCACGAGCCAATTGAAACGAAACTGTCAAATAAAGAGTACAGCCAACACACACAACACTAGCAGCGGAACACGTTCAACCCGTCCGACGTTGTGCGATCAACTAAAATTTTGAGAATCTGTAAGGCAGCCCAAGTGGTCAGATGGCGATGGTGCGGGCCGGGCACCGTGCATGTCTCAGCAAGTCTAAGGGATTACACATTACACTAACCAAGAGAGACGCGTCAGGCTCTTGGGTGGCAGATCAGCCGAGTAGCACATGCACTTCCCTTTACACGAAGAATTTAGTTATACACGATGAGTATAAAAGAATACTCAAACTTTGAAGGTCTATAATATCAAAACCAAGCAACCTACAACCTTGATTGACCAATCAAATGAACCGCGGAACCGTGAAGTTCGTTTATCATACATTCATAAATTTTCAATATGACCACTATGAGCGGCCCGAACGACATCTACGCGATAATCCAACTCGGTCCATGCTCTTGTCAGCATGTCCGGTGTTACGGTTTGGATGGCGTTCGTAACTCTTGGTTTGAGGTGGTGAGGGGGTAACGAGCTCGCACTCGACATGTCAATTTTATGGGGACGGTCTGATGTTTCCTTTATGTGCCGAGAGATGACACTGGGAGCGTCTCGTCACACTATGAGCGTGTATGTTAGTCCGCATCACGATGGCGACGGAAAAACATAAGGTGTTCTGTGTTATTCTGTTTGCTAAATGTGAATCAGTTATGACTGTTCAACGTGAATTCCGTTGCAAATACGGACGTCGTCCTCCCGATAGGTGTAGTATCGTACGTTGGTTTAGTCATTTCCGTGACACAGGGTGCCTTTGCAAAGGTAAAAGTTCCGGGGGGCCCGCGTGTGTCCGAAGAGAATGTGCAACGGATTCAACACGCGTTCGTTCAATGTCTGAGAAAATCAACTCGACAAGTTAGCCGGGAAATGCAAATCCTTCAATCGACGGTATGGACAGTGTTGCGAAAGCGACTGCTGTACAAACCATACAGGTTACAGCTTGTACAGGCTCTTACCGAAAGGGATAAAGAACTCTGATGTGATTTCTGCGCGTTCGTTCTTGCCCAGAGCGAGGAGGCGATGCCTTCATGTCTAAGATGGTTTTTAGTGATGAAGCGACGTTCCATACAAATGGCAAGGTGAACCGGCACAATGTGCGGATATGGAGTCAGGAGCTTCCACACGAAACCACCGAACACGAGCGCGCTTCTCCCAAAGTGAACGTGTTTTGCGCTGTATCCAAAGACACTGTTTTCAGCCCTTTCTTTTTTCACGAGCCCACTGTTACTGGAATCCCTTATTTGGACATGCTTACAGAGTGGTTGTTTCCTCAGTTAGAAGTGGTGGCGGCGGGGACTTCATTTTCCAGCAGGATGGTGCGCCTCCCCATTTGCACCTAGCTGTTCGCGGATACCAGAACGTGACGTTGCCGCAACGCTGGATTGGTCTAGGAGCAGCTGGTGACCAGGCTCTTCATCACTGGCCCCCAAGAAGCCCGGATCTTACCCCCTGCCTTTTTTTTTTTTTCAATGGGTGTACATGAAGGATCAAGTGTTTCGTTCACCATTGCCGGCTAACATTGACGACCTCAAAACGAGAATTACGGACGCCATCCAAACCGTAACACTGGACGTGCTGGCAAGAGTGTGGAACGAGTTTGATTATTGCGTAGATGTCGTTCGGGCTGCTCGTGGTGGTCACATTGAACTTTTACGAAACCTTCATCGTTCCACGGTTCATTTGATTGGTCAATCAAGGCTGTATGTAGGTTGTTTGGTTTTGATTTTATAGACCTAAAAGTTGGGGGTATTCTTTTATACTCAGCCTGTACAGTAAAAGGTAACAATTTATTTCGTTTTAAATATTATATACATGTACTTATTTGATTACATACCATTTATAGTGCTAGAACTGTAAGCACATTATAAAACGAATTACGCATGAATCGCTCGCCACAAATTTTTATTTATTTACAAATATCATAAAATGTACGAACTTTGTAATGCCGAGTAAGGAGGCATCGCAACACACATACATTTCAACTAAGTATGTACTCTGCTTTTAGAAGACCCAAAACATAAATGGTTTACCTAAACTGAAAAAAACTGGTGTGGCAGTTTCATACAGAGAAGACCTGGAGACCTCGAGTGCATCTCGTAGTTATCGATGCGAACTCAACAGAAGCGCAGACCACAATGACTATCCTGCCTTTCTGTGCATGGTATACATCACCGACCAAGAAAGCAACTCGGCACTTACAATTATCGTAGTTACATAGCCCTTGTCAAAACATTTATCTATACTGCAGAATGATAATCATACTTACATTTAAAATATGCTATTGAAATTTTATAGGAAATAACTGATGTACCCTGACGGCGCTGGAGACAGTGCAACGTCTTTGAGAATTAGGTATCGCAGTTTCAATACCCTAGAGTACAATAATTTCACAGGTAAAAGTACACGATACGCAATAAAAACATCTGTGTTGTATATTTGTATTTAAGTATCGGACGCATCATGCAATAATCGCAATGAACTATTATCTCCAATAAATATTTTGTACATAGCCATACTCCATGTGCGTTGATCACAAATACTTGCAGCCTACCAGAAATTTATAAATACATAACAAGCAGGTCACTGTGGCAGCCCGAGAAGTACAACACTGTGCCGAAGCACAAATAATACAAAGACGATGTCACTTACAAGCTCTGTAATTCCAAAATGTTTGCAAGGCATTGGCCATATATTACATGTAAAATTCTAAACGCCAAATGCTCACAATGCAAAAAATTTAGATTAAAATACTCATACAAACAGATTAAATTGCTCTCTCTAAGTATTGCGTAGCTCAAAGTACAATAAATATTTAACTAGCAAACAAGCCAAGCAGTGTAAAACGTTCTAAAAATATCAAAATGTAACTGTTGACTAGAAATACTTCAAATACTCATACTAAAATATTAAATTGCTACGCAATTGCTTATTCAAAAGTATTAAGTTACTCCAAAATATACAATAACAAAAACTATACACAACACGTAAAAAAACTGGAACTATACAGATATACAAGAAATTAGTTAGGCCGAAACTACAATTTAGGCAGGCGTCCAAAACCAGAATTTAGAAAAAATGTAACTCACTGCAAAGCCCGAGACAAACACAATACTACGCCACGTAATAATTTAAAAATACCAAACTGACCCACAAATGAAAAGCTGAGACCACGAGTCTCCGTTTTACAAGCTCCAGCATAATCAGCCGCTCACGCAACTACATAATTTAAATGGCGTCTCATAGCAGTCTCGTACAAGGACGGGAAAATTGACAATTTTAGCTCACATTACAATTTAAATTAGCTCTAGCAGGCGTCAACCCGACGGTCTTCTTCACAAGCGTAGAATGAGGGGTAGAATGCTTGCTGCACAAGGCGTGTAACAATTTATATAAACTAACCCCGAAATTAAAAAAAGCCTACGTACAAGGGGGGTAAATTGGGGGCAGGAAATGAGGGGAGAAAGGAGGGGAGCCGAACCGGCCAAGGAGCAGGCCGTCTCACATTGGAACGAATTCTAAAAAAGATGCGCACGGCGGCGCCACCATCGCAACACGAACTGTCGTGCAGTGGTAATGATATACAAGCATGCAGTACGTAAAAATAGTTTTCACTTCGTCGTCGAGCGTGGTGGAAAGCAGATCGTTACGTCTAAATTCATCTACCGCGATCGCGTACGCTGTTACAATATGAAGTCGGAATCAATGGTTGAAGACGTAACATACGTAACANATTCATCTACCGCGATCGCGTACGCTGTTACAATATGAAGTCGGAATCAATGGTTGAAGACGTAACATACGTAACAATGACTGCATCGTCAAAAGCAAGGGCTGCGGGGAGATTCGCTCCTTAACATCACGGTGACATGAAAGTAGCCAGTGCATGTTCAGCATTGAATACAAGACTTACCGCTACGATAACTGTGACATGGTGTTCTCCCGCAGTGATAGTCTTTATAGGCGTAGCAAGAAGTGCAAAGACTATGTTTCGTGTTCATCGGGAAGTGAGGGGAAGTATTGTGGCAAGACATTTACTAACAGCTCCAGTGTTGGATGTCATGAAGTTAGTAACTGTCCATTCTCCATCTACTTACTACAAAACTTACCATTGCGCTAACTGCGACGTGGTGTTTACCTGAAATGATAGCTTCAAGAGACAAAGCAAGAAGTGCAAGGACAATGCTTGTTGTTCATCAGGAAGTGAGTGCGAGTATTGTGGCATTTATGTATACTGAGCATGTATGTGTATATAGTTAAAATTCTTATAACCTCGCAGCTTACAATGAAATTTATATCCAACAGATGTTTGTACGTAGGTATACTCCATGTATGTTCATCGCAAATACTTGCAGCCTGCCAGACATTTGTAAATACATAGCAGTAGGTACATTCTTAGGCGATAAGAATTAAAAAAAAATTATTTTATTTTTCTAATTTTTGTTTATTCCTACTTAAAACCAAATCACACACGTACATAACATGTCAGTGTATAAAGCCTCTGACTCTGAGTTAATCAATAAACGAAGAGCATATGGGCGTTGTCTTGACATGATCTAAAACATGTATTGCTTGACTACTGTTGCTAGTATAATTTCTGTGAATGCCGACAAGAAAAAGTTACCAATTTCTTGCCAGCAGCCACTAGTAAAAAATTAATAAAGTCAGTGAAGTGGAAATAATTTAATAAATCTTGAGAAGCTATTATTATGCTGTGACATGAGAAATTTTTTTTCTAACGTTATTAAATGAAACGTATGTAAAAAAAAAGATAAATCCAAGATGGCACGCAGTGGTGGATCCAAGGGCCGGGGGCAAGGGGGCTTGAGCCCCTCCCTTTGATATTGATTTTACACTGGATAAAATGATATTCTTGAAACCAAGTTCATAGTTAATACGTATAATTACTATAATTATGTAAAATTATTAAAATAATTTGCGTAGGCAATGCACTGCATTCTGCATATTTATATGCAGAATTAAATCCTAATGCTTACTGGTGAGCACTTGGTTGAATGTAATGCACAGTGCTCCCGACCCTCAAGTAGCCCTCCTTAATGAACCTCTAGATCCGCCACTGATGGCACGTACTGATCCAACTTAACGGCCCTGCCTACCAAACCGGCAGCCGCGAGCTTCGAATGGGTAATCAATGTTAAATAAAATTATTTCTCATTGCGTAAATTTTAAAGATAATCATTTCAAGCAAAAAATATTCTACGTGGCATTTATTAACGAATGTTGCTATGTAGACATCTTGCCGATTGTTTTGTTTAACATATATTTTTTTCTAAAATGTAATATTGAAATTTACGTATTGTGGAGAATTGATTGTTTTATATATGTTATCGTTGGTTGTTTTTCAGGTGTTATGTACGTGTGTTAGACTATTAAAAGTAAAAAAACCCAGTTGGAATTACTAGTTATTGAAGAAATTGTTTATTCCTGTTTGATTTCTCATTTATCACGAAGAGCAATAAGTTTAGCAGAAAATATTTATAATTTTTATCCAATCGTTTTGAGATCGTTTGTTTTAAAAATCCATGACATTGAGATAGAGTCGGACCTATTTTAAATTTAAGATGCGTCCCTTATAAATTTATAGGTTAGTAAATATTGAATTACCAATAAAATTTTTACTCCCATTTATAATATTAAGATTAAAATAATTAATTTAAAGTGAACAGTTTTACTTTACTGCATAGCAGGGTGGTGGCAGTTTTCTGTTTCATATTCGTATCATCACAATATAAGAAATAAAAGGTGAATAAAAAATATTTTTTTCAAAAATAATTTGATATGGCAATATTTTCTGAGAAAGTCGCGTCAAAATGTTTTTGTTTGAAATAGTTATTTTTAAAATCGTCGCAATGAGAAGGAATTTAGTTTAACATTGATTCCCCATTTGAAGTTCGCGGTTGCCGGCTTGGTAGGCAGGGCCGTTAACAGAGATACCTTGAGCGCCGGTGAAAAGTGAGATGAGGTGAAGGTGGAGCAGAATCAGAATGCAAGGGTGGGGTGAACGTGAGTGCCCCGAAAAAATCCGCATGCCAGCGGCAAAATACCGCCACGTTTCCCAAATGCGAAAATTTGGGTGACCCAGCCAGGAATTGCAACCGGTTCGCCATGGCGGGAGGCGAGTATATGTAATATATTATACCACTGCAGCCCTTGAGAACCGGTTGAGGAAATCCTGTAATTGGCTGTGCAATTTTCGTGATATTAAAGACGAACCCAGAAAGACACGTGGAAAGAACATTATCTTAATGTACTGCTGGAGAGTTAAGGACCACAGTAACTTGGATATTTATGAATTTATTTTTATTTAAATGTATATACATGAGGGATTGGGCAGCCAACGGCCGTCAGTGGTGCTATGAGAGAGACAGACAGACGGAGAGACAGAGAGGGACAGGCACATAGGGCGAGAGGGACAAGCAGTGAGGGAGAGGGAGGGACTGACAGATAGGGAGAGAGATACAGAGAGAGATAGTTGAGTGAGATACACAGATAAAGAGAGAGAAAGAGAGACTGGCAATTACTCCGTAAAATTTCTTTCGGCAGAAAGTATGTAGCTACTTGACATTTAATTGCATTACATATACATTATTACTTGATAAAGAGTGGAGTTGTGAAATTATTAGCAGCGAGTATTGCAGGATTATTGATCTATTTCGAGTAGTGTATGTTTTTGTTTTCTTTAATGTCATACGACGTTTGGGAATGAGCGAGGGCAATGTTGAGGATTTATAGTTTGAGCACCTGGTCAGTTATCAGGTGGTTTGGTCAGTGTTGCAGAGAGGCGTTCGTAACAACTGCGCCAGCGTACTTTCAGAATGGGGCGTGAAAACCACGAGGTCAAGTTGCTGCCACTGAAGCTATTCGGGATCGAATTCCCGTCTTCGCGAATTATTGTCACTCGTGCCATTCAATACCCGGAGACAATCGGTCATAGGACCTGGTTTTAACAAATGAGAGAATTTTAAGTTAAAATTTGTAGTTAGTTGGTTTTATCAGACTTTTTACTACAACTTCAACTAATTCTGATGACGGGAACTTGAAGAAAATATAGTTTCAACAAGGCCCAAATTCAGAAATCAAGATTTTCGGAGTAACGATTCTTAGTACCAATGTTATAAGCTTATCTCATAATTTTATTGGATATAACTCTTCTTTAAATTTATGACTATTGGTAATGTCTGTGAGCGTCGTTGGCGCCATCTGCATATGATTGATGTTATTACTGTCTAAACTCCATATAATGTGTTGTTTCGATATTTGATTGGACGTCAATAAAACTGCACAGCTTTGTTTTAGATGTTATTGATTTTGTGCTCTTCGCTGCATCTAAACATAAATCTCGTTCTCTTTAATACAATAACTGCAGTGAAGATACTTTATATTAAATACGCATGAAACAAAATATAAAGGAAAACGCCTGTTTTTTTCATCTTTGAGCTGTCCGCGTGTGTGCTCTTTATCGTCTCATCCTCTGTGGTAGAAACCTGTTTATTCATTGTTTTTCGGAATGTTTTGAAGCAATATTTTGTAAATTTTTAGTAAGTAGCAAAGCATCGATTATCACAGCCAGTCTAGAGAATATAGGCCCACGACTTCCCACGTAGTTTAATAGTTATAGATGGATTCGGTTTTTAGTGGCATCGTATGCTGAAGTTTTTGTGAGAGCGATTGTCTTAATTTCGATTAAGAGTCTAGTGAAATATTAAAACAGTTAATGTATAATTTAAACATGGTTTCTCTAGAACCTGCTTATGCATGTACTCAGAGAGAAAGGTTTGTTCCCGTCAACGAAATATTTCTTTATATAAGGCCAAAAATATATTTAGTTGCCCCAAAAAAATATTTTGTTCAGTAAACAAAACTTGGAAGACAACAAAATTATTTTTTTTTTACTAAAAAATTACACGCTTGAATAAACAAACCCCCAGTGTTGGGCCAGAAGAAATTTAGACTGTCAACAAAATATTTAGTTGAATTAACGGTATGTATTTGTTTGGCAACTCATTTGATTTTCTTCGTTCGAAAATTAAGCTCGAGAGTTTGGTTGCATTTTTTGTGACAATTAGGATAATAATGGTGTTTGTTAGTGCATTTATTGTTGCTGAATAATGTATAAACATCATAATAAAATAAATTCGACAGGAAACCAAAAAGTAAAGCTGTAAAACTTGAAATATTTATTTGCGCATGTTGTCCAGTATACAAATGTATGCATTTAAAAACATTCGCATTTCACCAGTAGCCACTTTAGCTGAGATTGCTAGGGCGCGGCGCCCGGGTGCAGACGATCTAAGTTCTAATCCCAGTCGGGTTCCCTATGTTTTTTTTTTTAATATTAATAGACGACTAAATATTTTAGTGCTCCTGTACAGAAAATTAATTTTGTTGTGCCAAACAAACTTTGTTTGATTTAAGACAACCTTTTTCTCTGTGTAAAGGATAACCCCATTACCCTTGTAGCCAGAAATCTACCCCAAACTCCATGAAATTGACAGTTTTAAACAGTTTTATGTCAATTTCCGTATTAGAATTTTTTTAGACACTAAATTTACTGCCAATAAACCAAGAAAATGAAAGGACAAGACTCGAACAATCGCTGCTCCTTTGGGAAATCGCATTTTTTATTACCGCATTGTAATGTTTCTCTGTGTCTGACGAATTCGGTATGTTAATGTTATCTTCGTTATTCTGTTTTTGATTCGTGCTAAACACGTTTCGGGAATTTAGGTTATGCTTTTTTTTGGTGGGTTATACATAGAAGTACTTTAAATTGTCTTCTTTGTTGCATTGCGTGCCTTCTTACAATAAATTGAATTTTGTCCGCTTCAGTTTAAGTTGCATGTTGTAAAGCAGTAACCGCATTGGAATCCTTTCATTTAATAACACTCGCTTGTTAGTGTGTGTAATAGTCAACATTAACATATTTCCTCTTAAAGTTTTTTGGGCACAGGTATTTCTGTATCATGCGCTTTCTCGCTTTTCCTTGCGGTGGCTAAAATTTCCAGTTTAGAAAGCCTAACTTAATTTGAAAAGTTGGCGCAACTGTAAATCACTGCGCGCAGCGATGCCTCTGAGATCGTTATGCACTGACGATTCCCAAGATGTGGAACGATGTCCGAGAATCGTGTACCTGCCGCAGTGCTTATGAAGGCATGCCGTGACCATATTAAAGGATGCCTATAGCGTACTTCGCGAATGCGTATCAAATTAATTGCTTGCCGTTACATTCACCTGATGTTGGCGATAGTGACGGCATCCCGTTCTTAAGCGGAAAACTTTCCCCTCAAATGTAAATTTCAGCACATCGTATTAGTTGTGCGCGAACACTGAGAATTTTCTTGTGAAGTGTTTAGAGTATCATCGTTTATAAACTATTGAAGCACATACTTTTCCCTGGCATGCATACTAGGAATTCAGTTTATTTCTACTTTTGTACTTTGCGAGTTTCCATATTATTCATAGATGAACCATTTTCATTCTTGAAATGTGTTTATTCATGGTCATTTGGGAGGCAGTACCAATGAAGTGGTGGGATTATAAATAGGTTCATGCCTCGATTTTTATGAATGTTTAACGTGTTTATTGTTAGTGTCCCTTATTAATAANGGAGGCAGTACCAATGAAGTGGTGGGATTATAAATAAGTTCATGCCTCGATTTTAACGTGTCTATGTTTAGTGTCCTTTATTAATTAGTAGATTTTACGTTGGTTGCGTATCGATTGAAGCATTTAACTTCTCAGTTAATAATAGACTTAATTAAGATTTTACGAACTTCTTGGCTGAATTTGAAGGGTTCTGGAACTGTGAACCGGAGTTTGGCTCTTACGTACGCGGATTTTCGCATCTTGCGATCGAAATTCTCAGCCGGCTCGCGCAGTAGGCTTCGCATTCGCATTGGTCATGCGAAAAATACTCTGTAAATTCTTTCCAAGCTGCACTGGCCATTTTTGCTGGCTT
>NQII01001282.1:0-68680 GCA_002778355.1 Clitarchus hookeri
CTGCTACGGAGTTGGTGGTTCTGAATTTCGGAGACCTGTCAGAAAACGGCCTTCTTATACCGTATGGACCATACCCTTGGTCGCCAAGCCTCTTCGCGCCAGTTTAGTGGACACACCTGACCTTAGAGCAGACAATACCTCCCCCACTGCGGCAGGTCACTGCCAACCATCCCCTCACTTCAAGGCCAACACTCCCTTGCCAACCCGTCGTTTATAGTCCGCTGTCACAGTAATGTGTCACCCTTTGAAAGGAAGTATTGACAGCAGTCTCCCCTCAAGGACGCTTGCGTCCACAGCCCGGCCTCTTTCTCTTCTAGATTTTCAACTCCACATTAAAGAGCATGGAATCCACACCTGCTGCCTCCTTTAGCATTTTTTAATGCATGGACATGATTTGAACTTCTTTCCTGTCGGGAGGATTTTTACGGTGTCTATGCCGGTTTTCCCCCTGCCCCTTCTTAGCTGTAGCTTCAGCTATTACACACTCAGGGACGCAGTCATGGCCACAAACCATGGCCTCTTTGCCGCGATGCACGCCTCCTTTCCTAAATTCCCTCTCATGTATGAGTATAGGGCTTAGCCCTGAGACGCAACACAGTCCAGACCTAGCCCCGGACAACACTTAACACTTAGTAATTAGGGTAGTTAGTAAAAAAAAAACGGGTCACCTTCGCTACGAGTCATTCCAAAGAAACAGTTCTCTGGAAGTCAGTCACGAGTTAGTGTCGGTTGCGTGCGTATCAGGACGGTATATTATGGCGCAGTCAAGGAAGAAAGGGAAAACTATACACAGCGAAGCGAGAGAGGTGATCAGACATGTAATAAATAAATGTGACGAAGAAGCTACTGACGGTCAAATAAAGCGTTTATTATCTCAGTCCAATCTACGTGCATCAGAATAAACTGGAATTTCTATGAAAAGTGTTTCCAGAATTCGCAAAGAAGGTGCCGGTGCTTGTAACAGTTCGCTGTCAACACCAGGCAAACAAAGAAAGCATCCACATGAAATAAATGTGCACTTTGACTTATTTGATAAGAGAGTAATTAGAGATGTAATTCATGGTTTTTACATAGTACAGAAACAAGTACCAACATGTCCCAAGCTTCCCGTTGCTTTGAGTGAAAAAAATAGATTTTCCATGTGGTGTTAATATGCTCAGGCGGACACTAAATGAAATGGGGTTTAAGTGGAAACGATGTAACAGTTCTCGGAAAATATAAGTGGAAAGACCACACATTGCCCACTGGCGTTGTTAATACTTAAAATCAATTCTCCCCTACAGAATGGAGGGCGCCCCATAATTTACATTAATGAAACCTGGGTTGATAGCAACATCACATTTAACAAATGCTGGCAAAGTGATACTGAACCTGGTGTGTTGACCAACAGTAGTGCAGGTGCTTAAACTGGAATAATTGAAAATGCACTGATAATATTTTTAACAGGCAAAGTTACGGGGGACTACCATGGGCAGATGAATTCTGCGATATTCGAAAAATGCATGCAGAATCAGTTATTGCCAAGCCTACCGGAAGTCTGTTGTTATTATGGACAATGCGTCTTACCACTCAGTGCAAGAAAATAAACCCCCATCGAAGTATGCAGTGAAAAAGGAAATAGCGTCATGGTTGACCAAAAAAAACATTCCCTTTTCTCATGAAATGCAAAAAAAAAAAAACACAGTTTTCGACTTAATTGCGCAGAACAGGAAGCCTGAAAAAGTATTTCGCAATGAGCAACTTTTAAAACTGCACGGGCACAATGTTCTAAGACTTCCTCCTTATATGTGCAAACTTAATCCCATTGAACTTTCGTGGTCTAAAACAAAAAGACTATTGCGGGAAAAGTACATTACTGCTCGCTTGTCGTTCGTTAACAAAGATAATGGAAATCACGACGGAAGCAATATTTTCCGTCGCTGAAGAATTCTGGCAAGGATAATGTTCGCATGTACAAAATATAGAAGCAGACTACTGGCAAAAGGACTGTCGTGTGGAAGACGCAATAGACAGTTTTGTGATATGCCTAGGCCGTGACTCCAGTGGCTCGAGTGATTCATCTGACGACGAATTTTCCTCTTCCGAATCGGAACTGGCGCTGCTACTTCCCGAAAGTGAATAAGTTATCACCGACCAATAAAATCCACTGTTTGAGGTAAGGAAGCGGTAGGAGAATCTCCTTTCAGAGTACTTTAAAGTTATGCATTCCTGATCTAAACTGTTTTCGCCCTAAATTTGTGATATCAAAATTGTTTGCAGGTCACTGTGATTGTTTCGCAGGTATACAAGTAAAACAAATTAAGTCAAAAAAGTTTGAAAATGTGGTTTTTGGACATGCTGAAAGTTTTTAAATTAGTGTTGGTAATGTGAACGATGTTTTGAAAATTGTAACTATTGTGAAATGTGATTAATTTTCGTACGGGAACAGATTGCGAAAACGTACAATAAATACCTTGTTTTAAAAATTTGTACTTCAAACACAATGTAAAACGTTTCGCGCACCAGGCAGACGGGCGCCTTATATGGTGAATTTAAAGGTAACTGTTAAAAAGAATAATAGGGGCATATACCATAACATTATAGAGTTTATTTGTATGCGTGTCTTATGAAAGGGAAAATCTCACGGCGAACTGATAGTTTCAGTACTGGTAGTACGGGCTAGAGATGACGGTGGTGACATTGCAGCCCGTCAAACCCACCCTGCCCGAATACCAGAACCTCGCCTTCTCGTAAGCACTGGACTATAGACAGCAGCAAGTGACGGGCCTCTGATTGCGCAAAACATCGATGCTGTGACAATACCTTTTTGGCATTATTTGACTCAGAAAACTATATCTGATTCCACTATAATTTTTGATTGAAACATTTAAATTTTCCAATTAACTGAAAATCATGCTCAAAGTTACACAATTTCAAAATTTGGAAAATATATTTGACATCGATAAAATTAAAAAGTATAACCATAGCTCAAACCACTGAAGTTTTTACTTATAAAGAAAAAAATTTCGTCACCATATCGTTAAAAGTTTCAAAATAGTCATTAATGCAAAACCACTGAGTGTTTCTCACTCGAGATGGGACTATATACCTCTCTTAATACAACGTTATGACACTGAAATACTTTCCCTCCATAGCTGGTAACTTAACTGGACTCAGGCCTGTCATTGCGCCTGTTGAAATATATGCAGTTACAGGCCATGACTTTTTTCAAAGGTAGGATTCAAAAGTGCTTAAATAACCACGAAAAGCCAATAGTAAATTTATACATTTTCTTAACGGGTGGTGATTTACATGCACGGACTGCCCTGTGGTAACGCCTATGGGAGGGTATCTCTGAACCATAGGGTCCTTCAGAATTCGCGGTGTTATTCGGCATTACTCTAGGCTTCATAATGCTGTATATATAGTCGAGTCGGCGTCATTTGTTCGTTGGCTACTGCCTAGGCACAAATTCATTCCCGTTCTGATAGGACAACACACGATTCATGCACACGTCATTCTAGGGTTTTTTTTTTTCACTGGCGCTGAGCTACCCAGGATTTGACAAATAAAATTCAATACAATAACAAACTTAGCTATAATACATAAGTGCTAATAGGTAATTTCAAAGGTTCGTGTTGGGCTGGAATAATAGCTATATATGTACTTTTAAGTCCAGGCACTTTAGAATAAAAACCTTACCAAACTTCGAAAAAAATCGCAGAGAGATAATTTTTGGTACATATCTTTATTTTGATGTAAGAAAAAATATATCAAAGTCATTAGCTCAGAGATAAGCTCGCTGCGCTACACTGTAAAAAAAATGAAAAAAAATTTAGATATATAATACATGAAATCTGATAAATTTTTGTTAGTATTGCTTTTACAGTAAAGCGAGTTTCGTAAACAACTAAAAGAATGAAATGTACTACAAAATGGTAGTAATCATTTTTGTTGCAGATATGATTGTTTTTCCGTAATAGCGGTATGAAGATGATGTAGAACATTTTTTAGTCCAATATAACCTTTTTCCCCGTTATCAACAAGTGGCATCCTGAGTTGTTCACACAAACAAAACTAAATTAATGCGATTAATTCATTTTGTATTTTATTGGCTTATTTTGTTATTACTCACTGTAGTCAAAAGAAAAGGTCCTAAATATTGCATTATACGCAGGGTCAATATTCAAACACTGTCACTCATGGTGCGCACACATTTTTAATTGCCTTGTTTAAATTTAAGTATACAAAAGAGTACTGATTTTAGCCTACTTTCCGAAGGAAAGAAAGGTTTATGAGATCACTTTCCTCCCTGTGCGTTTGTGTGTTTGCATGTGTGTATGTGTGTCTGTGTGTGTGCGTGTGTCCCCCCACCCCCCTTTTGCAATTATTGAACGTGTCTACGGAATTTCACCAAACTCGTTACAGATATAATACTAAGTAAGGACACCTGACTCTTATAGTTTAAGATCACGTTGGGCACTTATTATCTAAATTGTGGCAATTTTAAAACTTAGGGCGATGCCATATCTCGGAAACATTCAACCAATATTAACCAAATTTTGTATGCTGAAAGCGCAAGTTGTAAGCATGTAGCTAAAAAGTGAATATTGTAATTCCGTCATTTTGTAAGATAGGGCAACATTAAAAAAATAATCTTTTACATTATATCTCGAAAACAACTCAACCTATTTTCGCCAAATTTGGCTCGTAAGTGCAACTATGATTGACCAAGTAAATGTCAGTAATTAAACTTAATTAAATTTTTTTTTCAAAATGGCGGCAATACAAATATTTTAGGTTTACTTCGTATTACTACTATATCGTTTATCTAATTTCAACCAAAATTTGTACGCTGACAACATCTACTACAAGAATCTAATAAACAAAAAAAAAAATTTCCGACATTTTGTCAAATATTGCTACATGAAATAATAAAGTTTGTGTGTAATTTCTCGGGAAACAATAAACCGATTCCTGCCAAATTTGGCAATCAAGTAGCACTGCCGCAATTTATATGTACAAATTTGTTTCAAGTAAGTCAGACACATTTTCAAAATGGCTGCCGTCTTGATTTTTTAGCAAGGTACGCAAAATCTTACTTAACTTTGTATGCTGGGAGTATATGTAACAAACATCAAATGTATCTACGTGGCGTTTCTTTTTACTTCCATTTTGTAAGATAGTATCCTACGAATAAAAAAAGTTTTTGTCATATCTCGGGAAAGTTATTTTCCTATTCCTTCCAAATATGACAATCAAGTGGTGATACGATAGGTTATGTTAACTGATAAGTTTTAGATATGTCAGAAACTTATTTTAAAAATGGTAGCCTTATAGTTATTTAGTTTTGTATGTATTGTCGAAACCATGTAATTAATTCTAAAGAAAGTTTTATGATGGCTGCATATATAATAATAATTAGATCTGAAAAAATAAAATATCAATTTCCGCCATTTTGTAAAATAGTATTACTTGACAAATTGAAATGCTTCTTCGAAAAACAACCTTCTTCTTTCAAATTTGGTGAAGAAATTATACTTTGATGTGCTATAAAAATGTATATGTTTTAAGTATGTACGTCTGTTATTTTCTGAATTGGCGCACATACAGTCATTTTAGCTAAATGTGCTATATCTACTATGTTTCATATTTCAATTTAACTTTGTATTTTTTATCTATGACAATGATCAAATGTTCTAATATAAATTGGTTGCCCTCCCATTTATGTAGATTGTCACCAGATCAATGGATGTTTTATGCTATATCTCGAGGACCAATCAACCAATATGCATACAGAGATCATCCTTTGCCGAATTTTGTGTAAAGTATTGCCAGGTGAGTAAACTGAACATTTTGTCATATTTGCGGAATAATTCGACTTTTCCACAGAATTTTACACACTTATAGGTGACGAAGTATAGTCATAATATTTAAATAGTGTCAGGCAATTATATTAAAAATGGTGGCCATATAAAACTTTGCATATGTTTGGCATATCTTTTAAACAATTTAAATCAAACTTTTAATGCTGAAATCTGTTACAAACATCGTGTACACAGCCTTTTTTTTATTGGCAAATTTTGTAAGGTACCCCTCTTTAAGAAAACAAGGTTTTTATGTTATCTCTGAGAAAATAATTATCCGATCTCCATTAAATTTTTCACACAAGTAGCGTTAAGGCAGCACTATGTAAACTTATGTGTTTTAGTTTTATTTTCAAAATAAGGGCCGAGTAAATATTTCAGGTTAGTTAAACCTATCATTTAAAACATTAGACTGATTATGTCCGAAGTTGATGCTCCGAACCCTACCTCCGTGATGCAGTTAATTGCAATCTAGATTAATTTTATGAGTTTTTCTGAATTCGAATCCCGGGTAAGTCACTCGCGTATTTTAATTGTCTTTGTACTGTTTCACGTGTTTCTGGTTTCGTCTCTAATGATATTGCTTGTCAATGAGACTTCAATGCCTACCTACTATCTAAGCTTTCAAGAACCTTACTGTAATTTATTTGCACCCATGTCGAGGAAAGTGGTCTCATTAGTTATCAGTTACTTCTTGTTTACACTCAACATAAATATTGAAATAAAAGATTTATCCNAATTGCAATCTAGATTAATTTTATGAGTTTTTCTGAATTCGAATCCCGGGTAAGTCACTCGCGTATTTTAATTGTATTTGTACTGTTTCACGTGTTTCTGGTTTCGTCTCTAATGATATTGCTTGTCAATGAGACGTCAATGCCTACCTACTATCTAAGCTTTCAAGAACCTTACTGTAATTTATTTGCACCCATGTAGAGGAAAGTGGTCTCATTAGTTATCAGTTACTTCTTGTTTACACTCAACATAAATATTGAAATAAAAGATTTATCCNGAGGAAAGTGGTCTCATTAGTTATCAGTTACTTCTTGTTTACACTCAACATAAATATTGAAATAAAAGATTTATCCGTTTTGTATACAAAAACGACTGGCTTCCAAGTACGACACATAAAGTTGTAGTGTTGCAGTTGTATTATCTAAATTTGAATATACATTTTCTCTACTCTGTACATTAGGTGTACTTCTTATAAATAAACTAATTATCATAGTTGCATTACTTAATATTAGGATTTAGTTTAGTTTTATTTTGGCTGTTCATTGTTAAAACGTACACAGTTATTGGAATCATAATTCATATGAACTTGAAAACAAATCTTTCACTCAAAAGTGTCTTATTTTCAGCACTTTTTAGTCCTCTGTAACTAGAACTATGCCCACCTCTACCAGAATCGGCTGGATCTTCCGTTTTTGAAGAAATGAGGACAACAGAAACAATAAGAGCAAGTTGATCGCGATGCTGAAAACTTTATTTGCGCAAGAACATTTTGTCACTCACCAAGCTCCTGGCGACGCTGACGTCCTAATAGCGAAAACGATCCAATGGTTACTAGAGAAAACCGCAGTCATTGTTGGAGAAGACATACATTGTTTGGCATCACTTGGTGATATGACTCCTCCCTCAAAATGCGACTTCTTTATGAAATCAGGGAAAGGTATGGCCGAAACAAAGATATATTAGTTAGAGCGTTCGAAAAAAAGCACTGAACGCAAGCAGCGTATTTTGTACTTTCACGGCATGACAGGACGTCGCACAATGTCTCCAATATAGGAAAAATTAAGACAGCGCAGTTAATAAACAAGCAGCCACACCTGTGGACCCGTGCATCTATGTAGGACCCCAAACACACCAAAACAAAAAAAGTTATATACAGATATGGTGAATACTTTCTCCTAGCATTCTATGGAGCATAAACATGTTAAGTATCTCTAGACGAATATCGCTTCAAATATTTCACCAGATATGTGGAGAAAGTAAGAATTAATAACTTAGCCTCGCTGCCTTCAACAAAAAGTGCAGTTTGGGAACATTCCTTCAGGGCGTACCATCAGGTGCCGAAATGCAATAGGATAGATAGAGTTGTTACCTAACAACTCAGAACGGAGGCTTGAACACGGCAAGCTCTTCCCCCTAGCCACTTCAATGCCACCTACTCCAGATGCTCTATCACCTACAACTATATGGTAGGATGCGGTGGGTGACGTGGTTGCCGCAATAACGGCCTCTAGTCATCCATGATTTGTGGAAACTGCTATGCTTTTTCTGCCTAGATTCTTCACCAACCGAAGACTCAGTCGATTTTGTAGAGGAGGACGTGGTTCTTGATCCGGACGACTACAAATATGTTAAAAGTGAAAATAATTCAGAGTGAAAGATTTGTTTTCAAAATTATATAACAGGTATTATGATTAAAATAGCTGTCCATTTATTACAATTAACAGCTAAAATAAAACTTAATACATTACTTATATTAAGTAATGCTGCTTTGACAATTAGCTTATTTGTCAATAGTACACATCATAAACAGCAAATATAAAATGTCTGCTCGAATCAAGATACTGTAGTTGCAACACTACAATGGTTGTGTGTGGTAAATGGAAGCCTTTATTTTTGTATACAAATTTGATAATGCAGATCTTTTATTTCAAAGTGTATGCTGTACGTGAATAGAACTACTCTCTTGTATATTTAACTTTAAATAAGGCAATTAAAAATGTGTGTGAACCACGAGTTACTTCGGTGTTGATTGACTGTTGACCCTACATATAATGCAATATTTAGGGTCATTAGTTTTGACTTCAGTAAGTAATAACAAAACATAAAAAATACAAATGGAATTTTTTACATGAATTCAATTTTATTTATTAGGAATGTTAGGGATGTCACTTATAACTCAAAAATATTTTACTTCATCTTCAAACCGCCATTACGGGAAATCTGTCATGTATACGACAAAAATTCTTCTTTATTGGTAAATTTTTGTCTCTGTGATGTTTACAGAAGACATTCTATATCAAAAGCAATACTAACAAAAGTGCATAAGAAAATGTTTTTTTGTAAATTTTTTTACAGTGTAGCGCAGCCAGAACAGCTCAGATATAGTATGACTTTTGATATAATATTCCTTAAATTGAAATATAGTTCGGTACCAAAACCCAATTCTCCCCGATGTTTTCCATAGAAAGAGTCTAAAGTGCCTGGACTATTGCTTAAGACAAAATTTTTAGTATTTTATTTATTTTGTAGCTATTATTAACGCCCTTCGACGGTGTTTGCAAGAGCAAACAGCAAAAATACAGCTGTGTTTGGTATTGAGAGTTCATAAGCAAGCTTATTTCAAAGAAACAATGTTACGTATTAAATTTCAAAATAAATATTTGCTGTAATTAAAAGGATTTTTGAACGTTTCTCCTTTCTCTTAAGGAAACTGCGCAGGAAAACCCTATACATATATTATTTTTTAACCATTTCAGAATTTCTTTATGAAGTTGTCATATTTAAATAAATAATTGTGTAAGCCAACGTTTTTGGACAGAATATTAAACATGCGAACGTGCTGCGTTATATTTCCACTCTGGTCTGAAAAATGAAGTTGATTATTTACGTAAGCACTAATATAATACCAATCGGAAGAGTTTGCACTATTAAATTTAATTTATGAATATATTAATCATCCCATTTACTCACATACTAAACGGAAAAATCCGGTACACATGCAACATCAGTGCACCCTGGTGGTGAAAATTTGTGGTTTCCAAGTTAAAATCATTTAGCTCCCCAAGCTAAGTGGAATAAACCTTGGCTGGTGTATAGTGCAGATTGGCTGAGATCTACAGCTGAAGACTTACAGACATTTAAGGGTACGTATAGATTAAGCATTTGATTTGGCTTCTGGTACATTGCAGGAGTGGCGTAATAACTTTTTGTAAATAGCTTCAATTTTTTAAATTTTTTAACAATAATTTTTGGAAAAAAAAATTATATAAAAAATACAGAAAAAAATGTTTTTCTTATTTTAAAATAAAATGTTATATAATGAAATACTATTTTTATCGAAAATTTTCTTAAGACTGATGTGTAATGCATGTTTTTTTTTTTTTTTTTTTTGTGTTTCAGCCCTGTTGTAAGCAATAATTTTCATAGTCGGCTCCGGTATCATTTGCTTGCTTTGTTTAATGCAAATTACATATTTTCGTTTATTTTGGATGCCCACCACACCATAAGAATATAATGACTTCGAATTTCAATGTTACGTACATTTTTATGGACCTACGGTGCAAGGAAGGTTTGGTCTCAGTTACCGAAACCAATTCTTTGAAAAGCATTGGTTTACAGTGAACTATATTTCTTTCACTCAAATAATCTGATATTGCTACAAAAATCTGCTTTCGTTCCCTTGAACCAAACAATGCATTTAAAAATAATTTGTCGAGTCTAACATTTATTTGGCTGGTCCAAGCTCATTTACATGTATTTAATACAAACAGTCATTTTACAAGTCGACGTTCAAGTAATCGGTTTAGTTGCCGTAAATAATATAAATATCATGGGAGAGTCAAATATTTCTTTTAGTTTAGAGCGAATAAGAATTTGACAAGCTGGAACAATCTGGTATAAATAGTATCACCGAATTTGTCGCGGCAACAAAATCAGCTTGTTCCAGGATTGAAATTTATTTGGGTGACCTGATAATTTGATTGCATTCGTTCAAATTTACAGCTCGTTCGTTTGTATATAATTTCTGTTACAATAAAGATAATATAAGGGTTTTTCTTAATTAATTAATTTATTCTTTACAATGGCGCAGATTTTTACAATGAAACCAATTGAACATAAAAAAAATTAGAGCTACGAAAATTCAAAATTTTTCGCAAAAATACTATGCATTTAATTCTTATAAACAGGAAAATATAGATACTGCGTTAACAGTGACCCTAGTCGAGGTAGCTGGAGCATAGCATTCGAGTGCAAGTGTTCGAAACTGTAATATGCAGCCTACTTAAGATTTTCAACATCTGAAACTCTATTTTACGTACAGCCATACAAACCTTTGATTGAAACAACGAAATCTTACACGCTTGGGGCAAGTAAATAAGAAAAAAAATAATTTACTTCGTTTTAGCAACAAAATATTTAATTCCCGCTACAGACACAATTAAGATGGTTGTGTAAATTAAATTGTGTTTCATTCAAGGAAGCCTTTTTCTCAGTGTATGAAATACGACCGTGAAGTTAGCAGTTTCGAGGAGATAATAAAAAAGCTCTGCCAGACGAGACTCCAATAGCACTTCTGTGGAAGAAATGAAATAGTATTCAGAAGCAATCGAGAGCAAGGGAGAAAGAGAAGGTGGGAGAGAGAGAGAGAGACAGAGAGAGAGAGAGTGCAGTTAATTTTCAGAGGTGTGTTCTGTTTAACTGCGAACAATGCCTGTTTCTATTTCCAGGGCACCGCGAAAGATTGTGACGTAGAAAAGCTCTCTTCTCGCCCGAGGGTTTTATTAGATAATGAAATTTCCCCCTGGTTGGAAGTTAAGTTTTGCTGCAGTCTTTCGGTACTTTTCAGCTGCGTATCTGAACCACAACTACCTCCTCCACAGTCACCACATTCACACATAGGTAAGCCAAAACTACTTCGCCAACCTTGAGGGTATTAGGCTGCCAGAGTCAGAAACTTCGACAAAAGGCAAGAACTGTGGCTGAAATTAAGCCCCGCTACATTCATATTTATTAGGATATTAAGAAGCAAATTTTCGCTCTTGGGAATTCAATGGAAATTTGCTGCAACTCTGCAACCTGAAGGATGAAGAAGGCAGTAGTTATATTTCTGTTAATGTTCTCACATATACAGATTCGTTTCGTTTGCTAGCAGTGTATAGTCTATTCGCTGTTTCTTCACACTTTTGAAGCAAATATTTGAAAAATCATTCTATATACATATAATGTGTTTGGTTATTTTCTTAATATGCCAAGTATTTCAAGTGTTTTATTTACGTGTTAACATAAAAGTACCTTGTTTTTGCTAAAATTGAAGTTTTATATTTTATACATAAATGATATCATTTAATTTATATTTAGTATGAATGAAAACAAGAAGCAAAAAAGCTGCGATAGTAACACGCAGTAAGGAATAGTTCTTATGCAAAATAATATCACATTGAGTGTGCACGAATGCGATGCGTTGTCCGTTTGGTATAACTTTCTATACCGTGTTAAGCTTTGTTTGTATCAAGCACAGTTTTCTTAAGAAAAAAGTCAAGTGGGGGGTAGTGTGATACTGTGTCGCCAGAGCGCACTGCCAACAGATTTGGAAATACTTCCAAACCATCCGCTAGATAGCACCACAGTCGTATTACTTCCCTCTTCTCACACACAGACAGTATGTGTCATACATTCGCGGAACCAGAGAGTGCTACACCAACTACACTGGTTAACCCTAGTTTCAACCAGTGCTGGCGACAGTCCTGGTACATAGGATACCAGAAAAGTGTACTAATAACATGCAACATTTTTTTTATCAAACGCCACGCAAAGAAATGACCGGATAATAAGAGCGAAGTCGGACACTGACTTGCAGTACCGTAAGGGCTGATGTTAAACACGCAGGGTTGTCGATGAGCAGCGACTCGGGTATAGGGACTCACCGACGCCACCGTGTGGTATTTGGTTCCAAAACCTGGCCAAAAATATTTTATGCCACTAACAGCTAGAGAACATAATTTTGTTTAAAATTAATGGCTTTTTTTTTTCTTGTGTGAAAAGCATCGCATCCCTGTAATTAGGGGGTCTGAAGTTAAAAGCAGCCTATTAAGGACATCCAGGTTGCACTTGTATTTCAACACATGTCTCGGTTACTCTAAAAATTAACTATTTTCCATACTAAATACTTCATGTTATACAATAGTTTTCAGAGCTTAGAAATGTTCAGAAGTATAACAAAACCCTTAGTAAATGTTTTAAAGTACACACATATCAAACAGTTGAACACACCTATGTTGTCAGCCGTGCTGACACAAATTTGCTAGATTTTCATTACATAAAGGTAGTGTTACATAAAGCAAATACCTGCGTTTGAAGAATCGAGCACAAAAACCACCAGTAAATTTTTTATGCATAAAACCACAAGAGTTTATAAAAACACTAAAATCTGAGCACATCGACAAATCACACAACACTCTAAGCGAAGGGTAACTTCCGACTGAGAACTTGGCGCGGTGAATAGCGCAAAAGCTTTGCGGTTCCCACCCTCTCTTGCTATAGCTACCTGGCTTTTCGAAGAAAGCTAATAAAGGGGTGGGAACCGGTTAAAAAAAAAACATTATTGGCCAGGTTTTAAGGTCAAATACCACACAGTGGCGACGCACTACACGCGAGTTTAACTAGCCACTTGCATACAACACTACAACACTGTTCTACAGACATCACGACACTACAACACGCCAGTCGGGAGACTGGAGAGGAGCTTCACTCCCTCGCCGATAACACCTACACGTAAATTTATTAAGACAGCAAAAGTGGGTAACAGCTATAAATACGGGCCCGGGGCCCAGCTAAAACATATGCACAGCAGCCCGCCGCCGGCTCAATGATTTGACCCAAGTCTGTCGGGCTGCATTTTTGTTGTAAACCCACTAAACGAGCTATGGGGACTTCGGTTCCTGGTCTCGTGACAGCTCGGCTTTTCGGGGGAATATAGAGAGATCGACGGTCACCACCGAGTGCCAGGTAATCCGCTTACCTCTCTAATGACACGTCGCATCGCTTCAAACTGATTGCTCTCTGCGATAACAATGTGTTCGAGGATTAGCAGTACTCCGACCTTATTCATGTCAACACAGATGCCAGTATGGAAGATATGCACATTTGGAAAGCCTATTATACATTTTTGTGAACCTTTCACTATTGATTACAGTGGTTGGGAGCATTTAAGATTCGTTATTTTTAAGAGTATATAAAAGTATGGCAATAAAAATTTACATAGGTTTATATACGCCGATTGAAGTGTTTGCCCGAAATTCTAATTTGTGAAACGGCAAGTGAGTTACTGTTGAGCAAATAGGAACGAATGTGAATGCATTTTCACCCGATAATGAAACATATATGGCAGCGTAAATATATGAAAAATATATTGAGAATTATATTATTTTTCACGATGCCAGTACATAATGTTTGCACTGAAGGTCTTGTTTCTTAATTATGTAATATTAGCAAAAATGTTTCGTATATATAAATGTAGTGAAAATGTTTTCTAAAAAACATAGCTCGATTTTTAGTCTATTCATTTGCTGATACAGAAACACTTATAACGTTGAAATAAGAATTTTGTTAATATTTTGCTATGCATTTTACATAAAATTTTCTCCAAATATGTTGTAGCAACGAATGATTTTATTTGATGTCTTATATAACTAACGATAGCACCCTACTGAACAAAATCATGCACTAAAAACATTCATTAATGTAACCTGCAAGTGTTACACTTTAAATTGCTAGGAATATTTAATGAGAAACCTATATTACTTGAGTTAGTTTGAACGTACAAATATAAACTGCCATATTAAAAATCGGTAAACATAAAAGTAAACTGGCATTATAATAAGATTGTGAAATATTTATCACTGCAAACTTCTGTAGCTTTTTGTATTGCATTTAGTGTACGTAACACTTTGTTTTGATCTGTGCACTAAACATCGAAAGATTATATTGGGGTTTAAAAGTGGGTAAGTGTAAGACAAGGCTGGTGCCTTAACTTCGTCACCAAACAAAAGCCGCAAAAATAAACAGTATGCTTTGTAATTTTTATTTACATATACTTTTAAAATTAATTTCGTTCTTCCTGGCATAGTAATAAGTAGAATGTAAGAACTAATGTAATGATGTATAATGTGCAATATATATATTTGCTAAAGTGCAAACGGATCTGTTATACCTCAGCAAATACTTCAGACTTGAATTTATAAGTTTTATTTTGGAGAAACAAGTAACAGGTTGTTACTTTCAAGTATGTTAACATATTTGTTCAGTAAGTTACTCTTATGTTAAATGAAAAGCAGACGGTTATTTACGAAAACGGTTTAAGGAAAATTTCAATATACACTCAAAAGCCAAAAAAAAAACTGATACACCTGCCTAATATCGTGTAGGGTCTCCCCGAGCATGCATAAGTACCGAAAGACGACATGGCTTGGACTTGACTAATGCCTGAAGGTATGCAGGAGGCAATTCACACCTTGAATCCTGCAGGGCAGTCCAAAAATCCAATCTGCGCCAATTTGAGAAAGGGTTGCATGTCTGTCACGTTTAATTATTCTCGTCAGTCGACGTTTGTCCCGTTATTTCACGATCTTTTTCCGGCCGCAGCGATGTCGAAGACGTGATGTTTTACTGGATTCCCGGTATTCACGGTTAACTCGTGAAATGGTCGTACGCGAACATCCAAATGTAATCGCTACCTCGGAGATGCTATGTCCCATCTCTCGTGCGCCGACTATAACACCACGTTCAAACTCACTTAAATCTTGATAACCTGCCATTGTAGCAGCAAGAACCGATCTAGCTGCCGACCGTATCGCGTTACTCTGATTGGTTCCATACCTCTGTTATTAGCATACGCACGCCTATACCAGTTTTTTTTTTTTTTTTGCTCTTCAGTGTACAACAAATCACTGTTATGGCAACGAGAAAAACGAGATAAGCTAATATTGTATTGAAGAACAAATAGCCTTGCAAACCTTTTGTAGACAGAAAGTTTAAAAATTTACTTATCTGAGGCGACTGTTATGAATCAACCAAGTTACGTTTTCACTGCATATCAAAAACTACATTTTCTTATATTTTCATAGTTTTAAAATTTTTTAAATGGCAATAGGAAAGGCTTTGCGGAAGGCTTTGGTAAGTAGTTCGTGCTCGAGAACGCTTGGTATTACAAGTGAGAGAGGCAATGATTGACCATGACAAACGCGTAAACTGAAAGCGATCTTCAGTTACGTAACGCGCGGGAAGAAGGCATTATGTCTATCGCATGGTAATTTTCATCGCATAGCTCACTCTTCTTTCAGCTTGTTTATTAAACATATTTTCTGTATAAAAATTATTTAATAACATCCCTTGATATAACATTATAACAGAAATAGAGTCTTTATCAGATATGAACCACATTCGTACTCTTAGCGAGAACGCAATTAATTGTATATTTAGTGTTATCACTCCACGCACGTCATGTCAATTGACAGCATTTTATCTGCAATTTCGCAAATGTATCTAGTTTATTTGCCAGTAACATTTTCTTAAGGAAGTATTGTGGATTATCATGTCCGCTAATTGAAATGTTTCGCGTGTTATTTAACATTTTGATCAAATGAACAGTAATTTGATACTTAGTATGTTAGTACTTATGTTCTGACTTTTGTTAGCTGAAACAGATAGCCCTCTTGCTGCACACTGTGACGTTTGTTTCGAACATACATATGCTGACCCCAAATACTGATTTAAAACTACGTCACTCACGAACGTGTTGGAAACAAGCTCTCATATTCGCTCTTGAAAAATGGTCAGCTAAGAGTAAGTCTTCTGTCGTTCCGCACGGGTACGAAGCTTACCTTTCTCAGAAAAGCCTTCATTATCACTTTTAAAAAACGCTACTTTATTTAAGGTAGTAGCAAACCTACACGTTTCTGAAAATATCCAATCAGGAAAAAGTCTCGGATAAATCTCCCTCCCCCTTCATGTTATCTATACGGGACAAAACTTTACAATTGCCAACCTTTGATATTAAACTCACTAACTCCGTACTACTAGGCAAAAAATTTACACGCTGGGTTACACGTTATGTTTAGTAAAAANACTCTTGAAAAATGGTCAGCTAAGAGTAAGTCTTCTGTCGTTCCGCACGGGTACGAAGCTTACCTTTCTCAGAAAAGCCTTCATTATCACTTTTAAAAAACGCTACTTTAATTAAGGTAGTAGCAAACCTACACGTTTCTGAAAATATCCAATCAGGAAAAAGTCTCGGATAAATCTCTCTCCCCCTTCATGTTATCTATACGGGACAAAACTTTACAATTGCCAACCATTGATATTAAACTCACTAACTCCGTACTACTAGGCAAAAAATTTACACGCTGGGTTACACGTTATGTTTAGTAAAAAAAATTTTATACGATAACAACAAACGTTTAGTGAAGTTTACTTCCAGAAGAGCTATCACCTCCGATTAAACTAGAATAAACTTTTCCAAAACATGCTGTTTGTTACAAACCAGAATTAAAACATATTCAAGTTTGTTAAAACTGGAGCAGTATTAAAATTTGCTACATTTGACAAACCAATAAATGAATGATACCACTTCTACATTCCATTGTTTCATGCTGTACAAAGGAAGGACCACAAGCCATCTCGTTGCCGTGTACGTAGATCTCTAATGTTAACTGCCGTGCCCTGTTCTTAATTCCGCCAATGCATAGTACATATTTACTATAAAGATTTTTATTTTTAGCCTACTATCAGGAGGAAAGAAAGACTTACGAGATCTCTCTCTCTCTCTCTCTCTCTATTTCTTTCTCTAACTTTTTCTTTCTCTCACTTTCTTTCTCTCCATCTTTCTTTCTTTCGCTCTCTTTCCGTCTCTGTATTTCTCTCTTTATTTCTCTCTCTTTCACTTTCCTTCTTTTTCTCTCTCTCTCCATTTCTTTCTCTTTTTCTTTCTTTTCCTCTTTCTCTTTCTCTCTCTGCTTATGTTAATCCACCCATTTCCATTTTTGAGCGTGTGAACCGAATTTCACCAAACTCTGTACACATATAGTACTTAGTAAGGAGACCAGACTTTTATAGTTTTTGACCACGCCGGGCCCATACTTTCCAAATGGCGGTCATTTTAAAACTTAGGGTAAGAGGCTTATGCCATATCTCGGGAACCATTGCGCCTATTTAAACTTAATTTATAAATTTGGACAGTGCTTCGTTTAGTCATTGAATTTAAGATAACTATTGTCGTCGTGCAGCCATTTTGGAAGATAACACCACATTATTTAATACAACGATTACGTTATATCTCGAAAACTACTAACCCAATTCTAGCCAAATGTAGCACGAGATTAATGACACGGCAGGCCATGTTAACGTATGCGTTTCAAACTGATGTGGCTGATTTTTTTTAAATGGCAGCGGTGCAAATACTTTAGTTTTATTTGGTTTTACTACCATACCGTTTTACCAATTTAGACCAAATTTTGTAAGCGGACACTATCAGTTACAAGTATCACATATGGCAACGCATAATCACTTTTGTTTGCTATAGGATAGTGAAGTAGTGCAATTTCTATGTCATATGTACGAAAACAACTCACTAATTCCTACCGAGTTTGGTCAACAAGTAGTGCTGCAGCAGGTTAATATGCAGATATGTTTTAAGTCATTCAGACACTTATTTTAAAAATGATAGCTATGTAAATATTTTGTGTTAGTGAACCCTAACTTTAAAAACAACTTATTTTCAAAATGATAGCTATGTAAATATATTGTGTTAGTGAACCCTTACTTTGAAAACGTTTGACTGATTACATCCGAAGTTTATGCTCTGACCGCCGGTCTGGGGTGCGGGATGTTCAGGGTTCGAATCCTAGGTAAGGCATGGGTGTTAGTTTAATTTAGTTCGGAAGTTAGTTTATAAGCCGTCCCCTGATAAGCTTTCAGGCATAACATCAGAGGACGTCAATAAGTCCTTTCCAATCCAACCCAATTTATGCTCCGATTCCCACCCTCGTGGTGCAGTTGATTGCATTCTATCTTATTTTACGAGATTTTTTGGTTTCGAGTCCCGGTAAGGCACGTGTGTATTTGTAATTATCTCGGTACTGTTGCATATGTTTCGGGCTTCGTCGCTTATGAAATTGCTGTCAACGAGACATCAAGGCCTACTTACCACGTACGCTTTTCAGAAATTAAAAAAAAAATTATTTGCACCCATGTAGAGGAAAGTAGGCTCATAAGTTGAATTAGTAACTTCATCTTCCGAAGTAAAATACATGGGGATAAATTATCGCAAGATTTCAATGGATGAGCCGACCTCCCGTAACGCAGTCGGTTGGTGAGACACCTGTCTGGTGTATGGGATGTTCAGGGTTCGAATCCTAGGTAAGGCATGGGTGTTAGTTTAATTTAGTTCGTAAGTTAGTTTGTAAGCCGTCCCCTTATAAACCTTCCGGAATAACACCGGGATACATTAATAAGCCCTTTCCAATTACCAATTGCCAATTCAATGGATGATTTCGTGTACGGAAATAGCAACAGCAATTTAAAATTTTAAGTGTTCGAATATTTACTGAACTTTACATATTCCCAACTAAAGCTTTGAGTTTAGAAATAAATGTGAACTCGTAAGATATAACAAACAGCCGTTAGTAGCTAAATCTGTAACCATTTGTTCATTTGATGTGAAGATTGTTATCACTATTTGTAGTAGACCCACCGAAATCAAAGTCGTAGTTTAATAATGTTTAATAACATTTTTGTGATATAATTTATTTTATTTCACCATGACATAGTTCTTTTAGATATAGAAAACTCAAAATATCATTATTATAGCTTGAGAAATTAGAGCTAGTCTACTAAGCAAGCAAACATTTAACCATTTCCTGTGCAGGTGAAACCTCCAAGTTCCGGACAGTCTGTTAAAAAATTCAGAAATTCTGATTATTAAGTAACATTCTGAGCAAGAATGAGGAGAGAAGTCGGGAGTATAACACAATTATAATTACACCCGAATGTTATAATTTTGTAAGAAAATTCCACGAAAATACCTTCCTCCTGTAACCAAGTATTGCCAATGAAGGAAACAATTTTCTAGGAATTTACTATTCCACTGATTTTCTTTGGAACATGGTTAAAAATTTGCAAGCATTCAAATAGCATTCAAAATGTTTTTCAGTATATCTACTGTTTTATATAGACTTTTGTGCGATTGACATCACGATTGATCATGCCCAGAAAGGCGGTCAACATGATTTTGCTGAATTATTTGTCTCCGCCGAATTGCCAAGCTCAAAAGTCTGAACATAAGTAATGCATATTAAGTATTAAATTACTGTTCATTAGATCAAAATGTTAAGAAACACAGGAAACATTTCAATTAGTGATGTTTTGATCGCAATAAAAAAGCGGACGTGATAATCCACAATGTATTCTTTTGATTTTAAAACGTTACGAAAAGCTTGAGATAGCGACTATTCGAAGAACCAAACAAACAAGATAAGATTAACCTTAATGCGCAGGCAGCTAATTTGATAGACAGTGTTTTTTCAATATTAAGAAAATGTTACTGGCATATAATCTCGACACATTTGTGAAATTCCAGATTAAATATTATCAATTGAAATACCGCGCGTTAAGTGAGAACACTAAATATACATTTAATGGCGTTCTCGATACGGGTATGAATGACGTTCAAATCTGACAAATGCAATATTTCCGTTATAACTTTTTATCAAGACATGCTGTTAAATAATTTTTATACAGAAAATACGTTTTACTAGACGAACTGGTGGGTCATATTTCTATCATGGTTGTAAAAGATACTGTAATGTGCGGTCTGTTACTCCACAGAATGAGTCATGTTTCACTAACGATGTTCGCGTACGAGGACAGATAACACGAAAATAAAAGATCTGAATTTGTTCGGAAATTAATTAAATTTAACTTTTTCCTAGATTAACACTGTCTTCCCGTAAAAAAACCGCGTATTTCAGTCAAAGTTTCCGTAAAATATCGTATTTCAAGTGAACTAACAACAGTCGGCAACGTAATTCCTTTTTTAAATTACTAGCAGGATATCATTTTCAAATAAGATGTGCACATAATGGCTAAAGGCAGCAAGGTAGAAAACTTCTTTAAATGTATACGATGGATCAAATATTTTTATTTGCAGTCAACTCTTGGTCTCTAACAAGGCTCACCACACTAACAGAGGCCCCTTGTGGCCACATAGCTCCTGGATCGATCTCTGATGGATCCGAGTTAAAATTCTTTGCATGGCAGAAATTTGAATTACGCAGGCGATGATCGGTGGGTTTTCTCAGACTCTCACGTTTCTGCCAATATTGCCTTCCATTGCCCTTCCAACGTTGCGCCTTATTTTACATCACGTTCCTGGCATGGCAGCTATCTGTATTCACATTACGAGAAACCATCCCTAATTCACTATTTAAAGTTCAATAATTTTCCCATCTTCCACACAATGTGGTTAACTCTTTCAGTCCCCGTGTCTACTACAAGGGACGTGTTGCAGATGAAGGAAATATATGACTTGAGCTGCAAACAGCTAAGTTCATTCCCAATGCTGTAATTTACTTACCCGTGGGAAATGTGATTTGTGGAAGTTTATACAGATTTGGTTTCTGAGTGGTTTTTCTAATGTATCATAAGCACCAAGCACCCATTTCACTGCTTGCGCGAATAAAATACCAAATTGTTGAATTAATACGTGGCTGAAAGTGTTAGTGAAGAATATAATCTTTACATTGAAAGAAAAATATTGTTGTAAGAACACCATAATTGTGTAGCAGTTACCCCCCAAGACTGTTAAAATTGGGACAACAGTCTGTTTGGTTATAGCTACACTACGAATATTGTCAAAGGTAGGCCTATATGGTAACGCCAACAGAACATATTGTAAAATTGTCAGTGTGCCACAAATCAGAGACGTTATTACTTACAACAGACTACAATGTTGCGATTACGAGTGAGTAGATTTCTGACTACAATCCAGTATGGTATTCCTTACAATGCAGCTCTGATGCCGCTATAGAGCTGATTATGCACCCAGTAGTAACATATGGTAGTGAAATAATGAGTTCTGTTGCCTTAACTGGAGAGTATGGTGGACCCAGTAAAAGTGTAATTTTGGTGATCATAACTATCTGATATGTTACCTTTATTGAGTGGCATTTTAGCCCTAACCATCTTCTGTGGTCAATTGTAATTCCATCGTCGGTTCAAAGGATGCGCTGCTATATGAACTTATTTTTCAGAACTTGAATAATTTCTTGTGGAAGCAGGCAGCCTCGAACTGCTGGATCTTGTATTAATAGACGGACGCCTTAAAGCGATCGGCAATTCCATCAGTTATGAAATTAGTTTTTTTTAAATGCATTTGTTTTACATTATTAATTTTATTGAGCATCTCATATAACTTGTCTACAGGCAAAACTCGACGCGACGAATTCACATATGAGTTAGTTTAGTTATTTAATAAAATGATTTTTCTTTTATGTTACATATATTTATGTTATACGAGATTGAGCGTCACCTGAGATAAAAATAATTTTCGGTGTAACGTTTGTGAAAACAGGTTTTCCTTTCACATCAGGTTATTTGTAGTAACAATAAAAATATGGCTTTAGTTCTTTCAATTTTATGTCTTGTTTGTGTAAGTGATATACGGTTTTTAAAAACAAATAGGCCATTCCAGCATCCTTATTGCTATTATGAAATTTAACGCCTAACATGGCGGTGTCTGTCAACACTTTAGAGGATGCTCAGTGCCCTCACCTATTACCAACATACTCCACTATACAATTATTACTTCACAATAGCACCATTTTCTTATTTATCTTCCGTATTTTCAATTTTACTAGTTCTATAAATTTTAAAAGAATTAGAGGGTTCATTTAACAGTCTGCGACACTTTTGTAATTTTCATACTCTTTGTTAAAGTTACAATTATTGTTCTGTTCTATTTTTCAACAAACCGAAAAGTTAGCGCTAACAGCCCGTGACAATTTTGTAATAACACACTTTTTCGTTAACTCTACCTGTTCTGTAATCTTAACAGAATCAGATGGTTCCTCAATTAGTCCATGGCACTGTAGGATCTTGTATTATTTGTCTATAACCTTGTGAAAATAAGAGAGGTGGTGTCAACGCAACATTCTGTTGCAGTTACCAAACAGCACTTTTCGTTTTACAATATATTGTTCTGTTATCGTGTAACATAGTGTTCACAACTATCCTACTACAGAAAACAGAGTTCCTCCTACATAAAACATGGTTCCCACAACAGAATAACTTTTATCATTATTTATATTGTTCTCCTAGAAATTTTTATTGTAAAGAATTACAGAATATTCTGGAGCTAGTACTATAGTTTAGTCGTCGCTACCATGAAATGTCATTACATAGCAGTTCTGTTTAATTCTCTATGCTAATTTCTTTCAGAGTAGGGAAAAGCATCTTCAATATATCCGAAAATAACCGGCCCCGTGATTTAGAACATGATTCAGTTATGTTATCGCATGTGCAAACACTTTGCTATTTATTAAAAACCTAAAATTCTTCTGCGGTAAGTAGCCGTAGATGGAATTCGTTATGATCATGCGTGGAACACGCTATGAAGCTCCAGGTGTTTCGTTGTAAACTATGCCCTGAATCCTACCCAACGTTAAAATTAAAAAAAAATTCACATTATGAAAGAAAAACGAAACATCTAATATGTCGGGCTTCTTTCGGATTCAATAAACTAGTGCTTATGAGAAGCGCTACTGTGTGCTGTGTTGTATTTCAGAGAAAACTCCGAATATGACAACAAATACATCTACAGGTAAAATAAGCAAGTATAAGTGACGTCAACATGTACGAAAATAGCGCATGGAGGACTCAGTAGTAGTCAATATTCACAAAGGAAACGAAACAAAACACCAGAACGAGTGCAGTGGAATGGTTTGGGCGGCTCTTAATATCGGGGACTTGAGAGCCGATGTGGGCAAAGCGATACGAGTATGGAGCAGCGCAGAAGTGCAAGGGCGGGAGAAACGGGAGATCCCCGAGAAAACCCGCCGACCATCGGCATCGTTCAAAACTATTCTCACATGAAAATAACCGGGAGTGATCCATCAGGGAATAAAACCCGGTTCGTCTTGATAGTAAGCGAGTAGTCTGGTCACTACACCACCGCGGCTCCCACAAGAAAGTCAAATTAAACGAACTAATTGCGATAATACATTCATATTGGTTTTTTTTTTTCTCAACATGTTGCAAATCTCTGCTCTGGTATGTTTTCGAAAGTGTAGTTCACACAATCACGCACTGAAAATAATACTTTAAGGCGGCCGAAAAATATTTTGTTGGTATTCACCCCACCAAACTATTTTGTAGTGAACAGAAAATCGATTGTACCCACCAAAAAATCAATTTCTAGAAACCACAATAGTTAAGTGGTGAGAACAAAATGATGTTGCGTTAACTCCATAATAATTTGGCAAGGTGAATACCAAAAAACTTTTTTGTGGCAACGGAAAGTATTCTTTTCAGTGCGTGCGTTCCCCTCATTTCAAGAATTATTTAATGAGTTCGAATTTCCGTATGTTTTAAACGCAATTTTTAAGAACCTAGTCACCAGAATTTTTACTCAAAATGGAGTAAAAATAAAACATTTTACGTTTGTTACATAATTCTGCGCAAAATAACACTAAATGAGTTAAATTATTAATTGCTTATGATTAATATGATGTCTTAAGCACACATTCTCTCGCTCTCTCTTTTTCTCTCTCTATCCTTTTATATTTCTCTCTGTCTCTCTTATTCTCTATATCTACCCACACATACATCCAAACAATGTTTTGTGAAGTCTCAAAAATTTTGCGAAATTTGCTTGCTGTGTCCCAAATATTATCTTGGCATCTAGCTGCAGAAGTCTCGTTTGTGAAAATAAGAAATATTTNTAACACTAAATGAGTTAAATTATTAATTGCTTATGATTAATATGATGTCTTAAGCACACATACTCTCGCTCTCTCTTTTTCTCTCTCTATCCTTTTATATTTCTCTCTGTCTCTCTTATTCTCTATATCTACCCACATATACATCCAAACAATGTTTTGTGAAGTCTCAAAAATTTTGCAAAATTTGCTTGCTGTGTCCCAAATATTATCTTGGCATCTAGCTGCAGAAGTCTCGTTTGTGAAAATAAGAAATATTTATACTGTGTATCAATAATGTTGGTTTGCGAACCATCTGACAGCAAACTCGCATTTCAGTACTTTGAGACACGGCCTCTCCCCACACGACAACAGTCGCAGACTATTGTTGGCATTAGCTACCCGAAGTCATGCCCAGCCGAGCAGAGGCGTGTATTGGCATGCGGTGGCAAGTTGATGCGACCCCCTGAGGATTACAACGACGTTGGTGGAGGGTGTGTTGTGAGGAGGAGGGGATTCTACAGGTAATTAGTTAGCTCGCGTCTTAGCGCGCAAGCTGTTCGTGCGCTGGAGTCGCGTCAGGAGTGGAGAAGCGAACATTTCTCGCCTCATGACAGCTCGATCACAGGATTGCGTGGGCATACAGAGGCGAAGCAGATACCTGTTCCGCGATATCCAACCGCACACGCCAACAATATCCCCAGTAGCATTCTATGCTGACGCAACGGTTGGCATTTGGTTTGAAAGGTTGGCTGTAAGTTGGTCTGAATCACTCAAATGCATACACATTTGGACGAACGTAACATGCAAAAGATAATTTTCTACCTAGAAAAGGTTTTGATGTTACTACTCGTCTGTCAGAAAATGCCATAACATATAGTAAGTGTAATTTTTTAAACATAAAACTGGTCGGTAGATGGTTGGTAACAAGTTGGTAAATTTAATGTTGGTAATTTGTAGATGTGTGTTTTTCTGTTGGCCCAACGTTGAGGAACCAACATTTTACGTCACATTATGGAACAGTTGTTTGATTGTAATTAATGCTCCTTTCTTTTATTTTATAAAGTAAGGTGTTTTTTTTTCTAATATCTGATGTCCTTTCTCTTAGAAATATTTTTAGTTGGTTATACACTGAAGAGACAAAAAAAACTGGTACACCTGCCTATTATCGTGTANATCCAATCTGCGCCAATTTGATAAAGGGTTGCACGTCTGTCAATTTTAATGATTCTCGTCAGTCGTCGTTTGTCTTGTTCTTTCACGATCTTTTTCTGGCCGCAGCGATGTCGAAGAACACTACAAAATGGCCTAAGGGCTATAAGTACCATGTGTCGTGAAATGGTCGTACGCGAAAATCCAAATGTAATCGCTACCTCGGAGATGCTATGTCCCATCTCTCGTGCGCCGACTATAACACCACGTTCAAACTCACTTAAATCTTGATAACCTGACATTGTCGAAGCAGTAACCGATATAGCTGCCGACCGTATCGCGTTACTCTGATTGGTTTCATACATCTGTTATTTGCATAGGCACGTCTATACGAGTTTTTTTGGCTCTTCAGTGTATGTCGTGTCAGTGTTGGAAAATTAATAGTTAGTAGTTGGTACTTAATGTTAAGTTGAGGCAACATCATGTAACCAACATCATGCCAAATATTTAAATTATTATATTTCTAATGAAATTAAAAATAATGTAGCTTGTTTCATAAAAAGTTGTAATTTTTTTTAACCACAAACCACGTCTTTTTTAATTTTAATTTGTTTGGCGTATGTTTTGTTGGATNAAAAAGTTGTAATTTTTTTTAACCACAAACCACGTCTTTTTTAATTTTAATTTGTTTGGCGTATGTTTTGTTGGAAAACATACAGTCAGCATTTGGTACGTATACTTTTGTGGAGCCAGCAATGAGGAACCTTCATTATGTCACTAATAGGAAAAAAATATTATATATATATATAAATATTAATTTTCGCAATTTATGAATTACTTCCAAAAATGTGCATTTCTTGTATTTTGTAAANTATATATATATATAAATATTAATTTTCGCAATTTATGAATTACTTCCAAAAATGTGCATTTCTTGTATTTTGTAAACTACGAATGTTTTTCAAGACCTGAGATCCTTGACATTTGAAATAAATTTAGTTATTTTTATGTTGTGACAATGTTGGGAACGCAGCGGCGGGTAATCGGTACTTATTGTTATGTTGGGCCAACATTGTGTAACGAACATTACGCCAAAACGGAAATTAATATATTTTTAACGAAATGAAACAATAATGTCTCATGTTTTCTTAAAAGCTATGGTTTCGTAATACACAATCCGAGTCTTATTTAAAATACATTCGTTGGTCATATGTTGATTACTTGTTGGAAAATCTACTGGTGTCATTTGGTATTAATAATTTCGTTGAGCCAATAGTGTACAACCATCAAAATTTCTAAAACAATTTAAAACATAATAATTTTTACAATATACAATTTCTTTATTCCCGGGAATACTATAGCGTGAAACCTTTAATGCAAGGACAAATTTGCTCTTAAATAAGTGTTAGTAGTTGAAAAATTATGCAATAAGGGAATCCCTAGTGAACAATAATATACACCTTAAGGACATCCGGCCATGGAAGAATAGAATAATCAAGCTTCTCGTATGTTCCGTTTCCTCGGAATTTTGAGCAGTGACGAAAGGGTCTTTATAAAGAAATCTTTCCAGAAAATCTACAGCATTGTCACTCCAGGTTGTTTAAAACACTGTTTTACAGAAGAATACATACCGTAATCAAACTGCTTCTTGCAGCGATTTTTGAGGATTCAGACACTTTTCTATAACCAAATTTGTGTTTGAATAAACAAATTAATGAATGAAAAACAAAACATTGCCTTCATTTCCGTTCTGGAAAAAAATTCATTTAAATCTCGCATAGTTTTATTTTAAATTAGAAAANACAAAACATTGCCTTCATTTCCGTTCTGGAAAAAAATTCATTTAAATCTCGCATAGTTTTATTTTAAATTAGAAAAGACACAACTTCTTTAGAAAAGACCCGTACTACAAATATGGAGTCAGTCCCCTTATAACCAGTGTGAGTGATGATATTTGGCCGGCTCTTAAGTGGGGGCCGCTTACCTGAAGAATTTTAACGCGTCTGAGGCAGGGAAGCGCGGGTGAGATAAGGACTACACTGACACGCTCGCCCAATNTACCTGAAGAATTTTAACGCGTCTGAGGCAGGGAAGCGCGGGTGAGATAAGGACTACACTGACACGCTCGCCCAATGCCACTTCGCTCCTAAGCGCAAGGCGCTGAACTAGCATGCAGTGTTCTCGTCGTGCCGCGTGTAACTATGTGACTTTAAGCACTGACCCTATCATTTAATTGCTGGAGAGTTTGGAGCAAATTTCAACTCCGGTCCCTATAAGAATTTCCCAAGTTCCCAACCAGTATATTATGAGATACAGCAAGGTAAAAAAGCCGTTTATAGCTATGTTAGTGGGCTCGTGAGAATAAAGCAGCGCCGAAATGCAAGGGTGAGGTAAACGGGAGATACCCGAGAAAAACCGCTGACCAGCGGCATCATCTGGCACTATTCCCAAATGCGAAATTACCCGGAGTGACCTTGACGGGAATCGAACCCGGTTCGTCTTCGTGGGAGGCGAGCTTAGAAGGTTACCTGTATTCTAAATATTTTCAATATATTTTGCATAGCCGAAAACAGTGGACGAAAATTAAGATAAACTAACATAATCCATTTTCAAAGTTAGTTCGTTCATCAGATTCTTAGCGATCCATCCAAATTTGCCCTTTTCTGTTATAAACACATTTGCACGTACGTTATCTGCGCGTAATAAATAAAGCGACAGTTGGAAATATTATTTTAATATAAATTTCTTCAATGAATCACTGCAATTAAGTTAAGATAGGGAGGCAGGAACTTTCTGATTCCTCTTGTGTCCACCAACATACGCACGAAAGAACATAAACATTTTTGAAATCCACAAAAAAAAATATGGATTAAAAAATACGCGCATTTTATTTTCTGTTGCGACTGTGGCACTGTTTATTACGCGCACTGATTAGCTGAGGTGGTGGCAGACCTGTAAGAAAACCACGACCGTATTCTATGTTGGTTGGTCTTGGGTAAACAGGCTATTTATTCTCTTGTCAGCAGTCATAGAACAATAGCTTGGACTAGATCACACACAGCATACTGTGGAGTATAGAACCCATGCCTATTAAACGTGCGATATATTCATTCCTCTTAATTAAAATAGGTCTAACCAATCACTTACTTTCCGGCCGTCTTTTCTCTTAGAAAATGCCGTAGATTAAACTACTTAACCTGAGGAAAAGTTGGTCACATCGCTTACCGAAACAAGAATTACATTTTTAAGTCAGCGCTAAGAGGTACCCGAGATAGAACTAGGGAGTTTTTAATAGGTACCATGCCCACTACACAACTACAGCAGGATATTTACGAATGTTATATTAAATAATCATACATAATTGAAAATTATTTAAATATGCTTGGCTACAAATGTCTGAAGACTGTAACAACACGCAGAGAATACTAAAGTCTCCTAATAAGTGTTTGACACGATACGTTCGTAAAGTTATATTAAATTAGCTAGTCATTAATGAACACCACTTCATGTTTGGTATTGAACAAATTAATTAATAATCTTTAATCGATTAGATGATATTGTATTCTGCAAACCAACTTACCATTAAAAAATATGTGGGATGTATTTAAAACATCATCGTAGTAATAACAGGCTAATTGCAAGCAAAAATTCCCAAATGTTGCACATATGTGTTTGTAGCGGAGTTCGTAATTGTTTGTGAAGTTTAGTTATCCAAAAGATTATATTAAAGTAATTAGTCTGTGTCTTACTATATAAACAGCGCAAGACACATAACAATGTCCTATTTACAGCAAACAAGTCATTCATGAACTTTTCAAGTCCGAGTGCTAATTTTCTTTTCTGGCATTTCCCTTAAAGGATTGCGTTACCGACCCGAAGACTAAACTCCACTTAATTGTCTTACGGTGAGATGCGCTCTTTCACGACAACTGTTGCTCTGAAAATTTACCCTAATTTATTTCTCAATAAGTCTCACAACTACATTATCTATGGTGCTTCGTCAAAAAATTAGTGTAACAACATTGTCGTCTGTACCCCAAGGGAACACATGAACTGCCTATGCGATGTGAGGGTAGAATATTTAGACCAACTGAGAGTGAATAAGGGGCTTCGATGGAGGATTAATACAGAAACTGTACGTGAATAGATACTACGCTCAGATATTTTTTTCTGCACTTATAGTAAACGGTGGCTAGCAAATGGGGAAAGACGGATGTATTATTCAAATGTCCCCTATTGTCGTTCATATTTTGGACAATATGACTTTCTGCGAGCAATCCGTATTTCGTTCACGCATTACCAGCTTCTTTTTCAGGCAATTTAAAAGACGCTTCTTTCACCTGAAAAAAAAAACATTTGACTTCAAAGAACAATGCAAATGCAATACACAAAACATGTTGTTAAAGTAGTGTCATTAAGGGCAAATTAAATTAATTATTTGGAAAATTGCAAACCTACAACCTTTTTTTTTTCTGCGGAATCATCACTCCAGTAAAAATTACTCTTCGCAATCTGTCAGTGCCTTCAAAGTCTTTGTCATATACAATCATTGAAGATAACACGATATGTAAATACACCGTTACCAATGCCAGGCGAATTGACTTTCTAGAATTTATTTATCATCGTTATGCAAATGTGGGGAAACATAGCGTAAGACTTGAGGTCAAACTTGGTAGTGGTTCTAGTTACCCTGACGTCACAGTGGTTTGTAAGTGTTATCTGGAATCCTAGTGTGTTACCTCCTACGAAGGAGGCCCATTGTGCATCAACAAGACAACACTCGTCCACACACGGTACATGAGACTCAATGTATGTATTGTATTGAGGTACTCATGTGACCAGCAAGATCCCCCGTTCTGTAATCGAAAGAACACGTGTGGTATCTGTTCGGACGTCATCTCTGACTCGGTGCCGAACGGCGGGATATCTAAACCCAGTTATAACAGCTGTGGGTTCAATTATCTCAGGAGAGGATACAACGATTCTACGACTCCCTTCCAATGCAAATCAGTGCATATTTTCAGCCTGGTAAAATGATAATTCCATCAACATGTGATCAGCAGTATGCCCTTGAGTATATCTATGCTCTGCGTGTGATGCGATTACATTCACTGAAATAAATACACGTGCATTTTTATTTAATTTCAGTTTTCCATTTTGGTGTTCAAATTTTTTGTATGTGAGTGTAATTAGTTTGCGGCTTCGATCACATGTCTAGGTGAAGTTGTTAGAAACAATATATGTAACATTCCACCTGTTCTCACTATGAAGAAAAAATTATTACAAGTCACCAATTTAAAGATTTAAATTTGTCTATGAAATTAAAATGTTACACAAATTGTTCCTAGTTGACTACTAATGATAATGTATACGTGTGGACTATCCTTGGTGGTCCATGATCTCTAAGGACTTCACGCTCTTATTGTAAAGGGGCAGCTNTAATGTATACGTGTGGACTATCCTTGGTGGTCCATGATCTCTAAGGACTTCACGCTCTTATTGTAAAGGGGCAGCATGTACAAAATTTTGAGTCCTAATTTCCGCATGACACGGAGTTAAGTCGCTCAATTTAAGCAAGCTGTTGGGAACTCGCAGGTCACGTCGTCTCTTATCTTTGTGTACAGAACTGAAGTAAATTTCAAAAATTCATTATTTACTCCCTCCTCGAACAGAGCGAAAACTTGAAGAATACTTACCGAAAGATAAAAGAATCTGCACAAAAATACGACGTCAGAACTCTGGTTAATACCACGTCTCTTGAGTAACTTCCATCACTCCTATCTCTATAANTAATGTATACGTGTGGACTATCCTTGGTGGTCCATGATCTCTAAGGACTTCACGCTCTTATTGTAAAGGGGCAGCTTGTACAAAATTTTGAGCCCTAATTTCCGCATGACACGGAGTTAAGTCGCTCAATTTAAGCAAGCTGTTGGGAACTCGCAGGTCACGTCGTCTCTTATCTTTGTGTACAGAACTGAAGTAAATTTCAAAAATTCATATTTACTCCCTCCTCGAACAGAGCGAAAACTTGAAGAATACTTACCGAAAGATAAAGAATGTNACAGAGCGAAAACTTGAAGAATACTTACCGAAAGATAAAGAATGTGCACAAAAATACGACGTCAGAACTCTGGTTAATACCACGTCTCTTGAGTAACTTCCATCACTCCTATCTCTATAATTTTATAAGTTTCGGAATAATGTGAGTTTTGCCTAAGTGTCTGCATTTACATATTATATTCTAAACTACAATTTAAGAATCGTTTTTGAGATAAAGTTAACCCCTTTAGTGGAAACTCTATCGCCCCCTTCCCCTTCTAACTATACACTGGTTTCTCGAAAAAAAAAATAAATAAATAGATATCAAGTAAAATATTTAAAATTTTCAAAATATTGCTGGTGTTATTCTGTTGTTAGATTCTCTATCAATTGTTGGATTAAACTGACAAAATAGACACTCGATCTGAATAAACTGTTTTGTTGTGTCAAAAAAATCTGCAAAATAATAAAATTTTTGGTTTACATAACTGTGCATATTTGTCTGGCCATATTGAACAAAGTATTTTGTCTCAAGAAACTCTTTACAGTTTAAGTTTTTAGTAAAGTTCGCTTTTTCCCCACATGAACTTCTCTGGGCTGTCGAAGGAAATCAAGGAACAAAAAAAACACCACCAGTGTGACATACATAAATCGAACCTTCGAACTTCTGAATGCGATGATACCATACGACTAAACACACACGAAACAACTTTTTTTGGCGCATCCTCAATGTATTATATCGCTTAGGCGTTATTTCACTTCCAGTTACGAGAATAGAGGGTAGAGTATAGGGTGTTCACGTCTTAATAAGCACTTTTGAAATCAGCCTTTGACAAATGTCACTGCCCTTACCTGCATATATTTTCACGGTCACAATAAGCAGCGTGCACACAGAGAGATTCACTGTAAAGAACAATTGTGTACTTTAACACTTGATATATGTGGCAGCAGTTGCCTCCACTGACATCGTCATATGTCAATGTTTTTTACCCTACATCCAAGACAATTTATCCGACAGATAAGAAAATAACACGTATTTTTTTTACAAGTAATTTAATATAGAATTGTGTAAAATTACAATTACTATGCAGCAGAAAATAAACTACAAAATTTGTGTATTTTTTCTCTATGGCAAGTAAATTTACACAGACATCGCAATATTGTAATTTCGCCACTGTGTATGTGTATTTTTCACTTACAAAATAGTAAAATCTCATATTTACTGTAATTGTAATTACACAATTTCTGTACATTTTTCACTTTTATGCCAGTACTGGTTCTTTTACGACTGCGTCATGTTAATTCGTATAATTTGTATGCGTATTTTAATAATTTTCACGTTTTACTCTCCTGTTTTGTATAACGAAGTTTAACGGAGTTATAAAAATGTTATCCTTAAAAAGTGGATAACAAATGACTTTAGATATAGATCATGTGGTTATAAGCAAAAGTCAGCATATGCCATTTATGGGGGATAAATATTCATTTTGAACACACACAAGGAGTTCGAAGTAGTTCTACTCCCTACCGCTAAATCGCATGTTTTTTTTTACAAATACTTGTTAAACTTGAATTATTAGGAAAAATAATGCAAAATTACAAATACTCTGCTCGTTTTAACAAATTACACAAAAAATTAAAAATGACCGAATATTAGGATGTGTAAATATACGTTCAGAGATACTGCAAAAAGGAATGCAAGTTTACACATCTATGGTTATTGAAAAATTACAAATAAAAGGTGTGCAACTACAGTGTCATTGAGTGTTTATATATCGACCTTGTAGCGGTAAGAATACACAATTTAAGGTTTTATTGCAGGATTTGGTTGAGTTTTTACACATAATTCAAAATGTATAAATTAACTCCACCGTTATATTTATTAAGTCTAACATCCATATATTTTCACCAAAGGCTAGAAGTACTCTCTGCAGAATTAAGATAATTTGTTTTAAATTGCACGTACTTTAGTTGTTTTAAGAAATTACACATGCAAAATGTAAAATGATCAAAAATTTGTATGTGTTTATCTACATTTATTTTTTACAGTGTAGTTAAAACGGAGGGACAGTTGTCTCGTGTATTAACGATGAATTGAAAGTGTTAGGTAAACCTTTCTGAATACTGAAATAATTTATTTTGCTTTCTGTTATTTATAATTAATTTTAAGAGTTTCACTTGACAAACGCACGAATAAATTGTCTAGGCTCATTGCGATGTTAATTTTTACATATGGAGGAAGAATACACTATGTTTATGTATACTAGTACACTGAAGAGCCACAAAAACTGGTATAGGCGTGCGAATGCAAATAACAGAGGTATGGAACCAATCAGAGTACCGCGATGCGATCGGCAGCTAGATCGGTTACTGCTGCTACAATGGCAGGTTATCAAGATTTAAGTGAGTTTGAACGTGGTATTACAGCCGGCGCACGAGAGATGGGACATAGCATCTCCGAGGTAGCGATAACATTTGGATGTTCGCGTACGACCATTTCACAAGTGTACCGTGAATATCGGGAATTTGGTATAACATCACATCTTCGACAGCGCTGCTGCCGGAAAAAGATCGTGAAAGTACGGGACAAATTACAACTGACGAGAATCATTAAACGTGACAGACGTGCAACCCTTTCTCAAATTGGCGCAGATTGGACTGTGGACTGTCCTGCAAGATTCATGGTGTGGATTGCCTCCTGCATACCTTCAGACATTAGTCGAGCCCATGCCACGTCGTCTTGCGACACTTCTGCGTGCTCGGGGGGCCCTACGCGATATTAGGCAGGTGTACCAGTTTGTTTGACTCTTCAGTGTATATCTTCATAATCAGGGTATTTAAAAGTGCTCTGTTTACTGTGAACAGCTTATAGGCATTAAGCGTGTGTGTTAGTTTTACGTGTAAAATTACCTAAGATGCTGACTGCACCATCCCTTAGAACGATTAAACATCTGATAAAATAAACACAAAAATTAAGAAAAAAATTGCTACGTAAGTATGTTGTTTACCTCAGTTCGTGCGGACTTCATTTATACCCGTGGGGAAAACTCACAGTGATGTGTTATGTAGGTCACTATCGTCAGAAAATAAAAAGCCAGTTGTGATTGAGCAACTCCCCTACGAGTACAGCTGCAATCAGCTAAAGAGTAGAATGTGTAAGTGCTGTGCGTTCATGGGACATAGCAGCGGAAGCGGTGTACAGTCGCTTCAATAAGCATTTATTCTTTGCCACACAGAACAATTATTTCTGTTCTTCTAAAAGGAAAAGTCTCATAATCTAGTTTCCAGAACTTATTTACGAGGTACTATAAGGAACATGTTGTGAATGTTTGTTGTTGAACGCAAAAGAATTACAAATTATTAAATGAGTATCTTTTGTGATGTACAATCAAATTCTGTACATTCTCGCGGCATATTTCTTTTAATACAGGAACTAATACAACTTTTTTTCTCCAAAACTAAAATTGTAAAACAAACGCCTTTTTTTTCAGTCCATGAATGTCAGTCGGCATTCAGCGACTCTCAGAATGAATGGGATTGCCAGGAATGTATACTAACATTATGTCACCTGTTCAGCAAACCTCTGTCAGTATCTACGCAAGCGATACTCCTAGATACGAACGAATTTACTATACATACAACATGTGGTGTTGTGATTCTACAGAAGTCTGTAATCCTACGAAATGACGCTGGCTCAAGGTAAATATAATTTTATCTGTCTCCATTATTTCCAGTACACAAATCCATAGCTTTCTCATACCCTTGCCCATTTGTTGACGTTTTAACAATTTTAACAAACGCTTTCATTGTATTATCTTGTTCCAAATTCTAACATTACTAGAGCCACCAGTTAGGATAAAGCTTTAATTTTGCAATAATTTCTTTAAAATTTTGCGGCTTAACTGCAAATTAGAGACTTAAAGAAGAAATTTTATGCTCGATAAACTTAGGACAGTGTCTTAACCGTATAAGAAATAACACGTAACTAATGCACAATTTTTTTTTTTAATTTTTTTATGTAACTTTTATTTTACTTGTCTGTCCAAAACAGTTTAAACACGTAATATTTATATTGGTTCATTGCGACAGTAAGTAAAAGCTAAGATATTCATAGATGCGTTAGCGGATTCACGAATGAAGTGATGCATTGTCTTGTGAATATGTGGGTAGGCGTTAGATGTAAAGACCAACACTAGACAACCTAACTTTTACCAACATGTGTATATAAGCTTGCAACATAATGATAAACTTATCTCACACTGGTCCATGATTACAGGCAATTTGTTGTGTAGAACGCCGAAGCTTCAGCTTGTCCCCCTCCGTATGGTTTGGAAATCAGGCCACTGGTTGTCCCGTGGAGTAGGTTGTTAACGAAACGTTATTGTTCGAATGCCACATGTTTCTGGCCAGGAGTCGCATCGCCCGAACCGGGATAAATGCAGTTACAAACATATGCCACTCTTTATAAATGAATTTGATTTTTCAGCGTTATTTACAACTAAAGACTATGTTTTTAACCTATACAAGACTTTTTTTCCAGTTGGTTGTTAAAGTTTTTTTAATTTCTGGAAAATAAACATTTTAAAATATTGTGCCATAAGTAGTAAGAAGTCATCTATTCTGCATCACCTGGCATCATGGCGGGGACAAGCTGGCGGCCATCTTGGATGATGTCACAGGGCCTTTTTTTTTTCTTTTTTCTGCTCGGAATTTTCCTTTTTTCCCTCAAAAACTGTAAAATCGTTAGAAATACCCTGAATATTTTTGCTCGAATTTTTCCTCAAAACGAGCAAAGTGTATCACAAAAATGTGTTATGCACATGACGGCTGGCTTTTGCTCATGGCGTAAGAATCCGGCAGAAATTGTGCAATTGTCAGCCCTATTGTGTAATCATTTACAAGAATGCTGTATCATTCTATGCCAGAACCATCTATCTTGCCTGAAGAACATTCGAGTTCACTGGCCTGTCAAGCATCTTCTCTCAATATGCTCTGTCATTCCACCATGGTTTTCTAATATTACTTCTGGTATCCTTTCACCTGACATCCTGGTGGGGACAAAACTCACGCTTTGTAATTTCACTTTGGTTGTCACATATAATTTCTGGTATCCTTTCACCTGGCGTCTTAGCGGGGACTAGTCTCGTTTTCTATCATTCCAACTCGGTTTTCTCTCCTGGTGTCCTGGCGGTGACAATTCTCATCATATATAATTCAACCTTGATTTTCTCATATTCCTTCTGGTCTCCATTAATCTTGCATCCTAGTTGGACGAGTCTCATGCTCTGTCATTCCACCTGTGCGACACCGAGCGAAGCCTGCCCACGCACGCTAGCCTAGAGTCGCACAGCGCGCACGTGTATGTCTTGTTATCGGTACATTTGTATACTGCTTTATTTTTCAGTCTATGACTGGTTGGTAAGGGTTACCAAGACTAACAATGACTCGGACCTCCGTCCTTGTGAGGACTGATGGCGTTAAAAATATGTTATTTACCATTACCCACAACTATGTAGATTATGCACACAGTGTATTTATAAATATATCTAGATTTTTTTTCNTATGTTATTTACCATTACCCACAACTATGTAGATTATGCACACAGTGTATTTATAAATATATCTAGATTTTTTTTCATTTAGTTGTGTTTGTATTTTACTCATGCTAGCATTAATTTATGTATATTGTCACATTTATATCTACATTTACAACCAGGACGAAGTGAGGCTAGCTGTCGCTGAATGGGGTCCGAGTTGGTAGACACTTGTTATAGCAGACGACAAGGGCGACGGTCGGTTATTGTTGAGTGCATGCAGGTCGATGCGTATTTGTGTGCTATTTCAAGNTATGTTATTTACCATTACCCACAACTATGTAGATTATGCACACAGTGTATTTATAAATATATCTAGATTTTTTTTTCATTTAGTTGTGTTTGTATTTTACTCATGCTAGCATTAATTTATGTATATTGTCACATTTATATCTACATTTACAACCAGGACGAAGTGAGGCTAGCTGTCGCTGAATGGGGTCCGAGTTGGTAGACACTTGTAANCAGGACGAAGTGAGGCTAGCTGTCGCTGAATGGGGTCCGAGTTGGTAGACACTTGTAATAGCAGACGACAAGGGCGACGGTCGGTTATTGTTGAGTGCATGCAGGTCGATGCGTATTTGTGTGCTATTTCAAGCCCTACACTTCTACATGCATCGGTAAATTAGCGACGCATTTGTATGTTTACCTATCTTTATTTTTCTTTACGTTTGTGGACTTTTGTTACATGTTCCTGAACCTCACGGGTTTAAAAATGCTGACCAACTATGCTTGTAACAGGGCTTATGGCATAGTTGTCCTTATCTCCTTCATTGCAGTCGGAAGTGATGACTGTGATATGTATTTAGTGGTCATAGCTTCGGAAGGTGGGAAACGTCGTGTAACGTTGCCGGTTTTGACATCTGAGATGATGCCTATGGTACGAATTTGGTGACTATAGCTTCTGTGGGTGGGAAATAGTTGTCATCTATGCTTCTACGAGGACGTAGGGCGTACTTTCAAATACCGTCCTGTTCGTTGTCGAAGATTCTTTCTATGTTATGAATTTGAACAATATAGTATCAGTGGACGGCAAATGTTGGTCGACTATGCTAACAAGATGTGTTGAAGGTTACTTGAGCCTACCACCCTGTTATTCATCAGAGGAGATGTTTATGATTTGAATTTGATGCCTATAGCTTAGGTGGATGGGAAATATTGGCATCTATGCGTATAAGTGGGCTTAGAGCGTGCTTGACAGTGCGGCCCTGTTAATCATCGAGCGCGATGACTATGTTATGAATTTGGTGACTGTATCTTAAACTGTTCGGAAATTTCATCCAACGATGCCAGACGAATGGCGACCAGAAGGAATCAAAAGTGGAATAACAAAGTGTGAGATTTGTCCCCACCAGGATGTCAGGTGAAAGGATACCAGAAGGAATATGAGAAAACTATGGTGGATTGACAGAGCATATTGAGAGAAGACGCTTGATGGACAGTGAACTCGAATGTTCTTCAGGCAAGATGGATGGTGCTGGCACGGAATGATACACCGCACTTGTAAATGATTACGCAATCGGGCTGACAATGGCACATTTTCTGCCGGATTCATCCGTATTGAGCCGTAATGTGCAAAACAATTATTTTTTGAAACATTTTGTTCGTTTTGAGGGAAATTCGGAAAATATTGAGGGCATTCTAACGATTTTTAAAGTTTTTGAGGGAAAAAAGGGAAATTCCTAGGGAAAAAAGGCCTCGTGACGTCATCCAAAATGGCTGCCAGTTTGTCCTTGCGAGGACCCCAGGTGGCGCAGAACAGGCAATTTCTATCTATATACCGCCATGTTCATCAAGATATGGATATCTAATGCAAACGTCAACATTATTTAAACTGCCCTTTGGTAGTCAAATAAATACAATTATATTAATATAAATAAGCAGTAGTTTAGCCCAGGAGTCGACCACGTAGCTTTCTTTCTCCGATAACAATGCAACTGTATCAGTTAGCTTAATCTATGACCTATAAAATTAACACAAGACATTTCCCAGAGAAAAAAAAAAGAAACTAAAATCGTTGTGACTGACCACCTGCCAACTGCGTCAAATACCATGAGTGTAAACATATAAATGATTCTAGTAAAAATTCTGTTGCATATGAAAATACACGTTTGACAATTTTTTTTCGCAAGCTCTGTTGGCAATAATAGCGAGGTGTTACTTTCGAAACGCGAGGTTTAGGTATTGAACTTCTTGGGTCGCATGAACATATGAGCCGGTTTTTCGTTCAACAAATTAACTATCAAAGTAGCTCCTTGTTTATTGGTCTACTGGTATACAAGAGTAGGCGTTAATATTCCCAGTCAAATAAAATATCAAATTTTAACATCTACAGCATTTTTCTTTTAGTAACTCATACAAAAGTACTGAAAATTGAATTTTTTGAGAGAATATAGTAATTATCGATGTAATGTAATTACAAAAATGTATAAACTACAAACAGATAATATTCAAGTAGTCCTCCGACAGCTAAGAAATAAAAATAAATAAAACTTATTATAAATTTGTACCACAAAGTTTTCATCTTCTAGACATCGGAAATTACTCTTTCCTACCAAAAAAAAAATCAGCACATAGTTTTTACATAAATACTTGACCAAATTACAGTTCATCTGTATTAGGAATGTACAAATGATGTACCATTACTTATGTACTGAAATGAAATAATGCACACTAAAAGAATATGCCATGTGCTGTTTCAAGACGTCTATAAAATCGTATAATTATATGTTTTTGCAAATTCAAATTTCATGCATAATTTTTTTGTGACTACCACTGAATTTTTATTAAATAATTTTCGCTTAACATAACTTAAAATAAATTAAGAAATTAGATTTTAGTTATGCTAATTATATTTTCTGTAAGTAGTTTGGTTTGTTTTATCTATACACCACCAAAAAATAGAAATTTGACTGACATGTTATTTAGCAAAATCCATGTGATATAAAAAAAATCCAAGGAAAAATTAGTTACTGATAATATCTACCAGTTAAACAGTATGCGGCACACAGATAAACTATAGTATGTTCGCTGTTTCTTCACACTTTTTGAAACGAACCTTTGAAAAATCACCCCATGAATGGCGTTCTTTGTTGTTTCCAAAATATGTCTTGTATCACAAGCTGTTTATAATGGTGTTAACATTTAAGTAGGCCTACCTTATTTTTTGGATGAAAAGAACATTTACTTAGATTCCTTTTGTAAATTGTAATATTTTATTCATAATTAATATGAACATAAACTAGGGAGAAAATGTATGTGTTGGTAATGCCTAGTAAGAAATGGTTCTCATACTAAATTTATATTATACTGAGTTTGCACGAATGCGGTGCGTTGTGCTATACTCGATTAAGCTTTGTTTGCATTAGGTGGAGGAGAAATATCCAGAAAGTAGAACTTAAGCAAGGTTTCAGAAATGTTGGAAGTCACTGTGAAATTNAAAAAAAAAAAAAAAAAAAAAAAAAAACAAAGGCCCGTGTCCACTGCGATGCACTTGCAGCAGATCCCTTCGCCTAATAGATCCATTACCGCGACTGTTCAGGATGGGTCATTGTCGCACCTGCTGCTGGCCGGAGCTGGCACCTGGCCGCTTCAGTTCCAATACCTCGATACTGAGTAGGTGATTTGTCCGTCTCGCACGGCTCGTTGATGGCTGGAAATGATACACGGTCCAGCTGAGTACGCTGGCCTCCCGGATCTGCTAGCAGGTGGGGCGTCCGTGCAGCACTTGCCCACCTGCCTGTCGAGTTCCACACTGAGAAAAATCTGCAGAGGAAATTAACACAGCACACTGTTTAAAAACCGAGCCTGGTCCAAACTGGAGCTAAACGAGCAAGAACCCCTCCCATGGAGTTCGATTTTACTCAGGATAAAATGAGACTATTCTTGAAGCCAAGCACATTGCTGATAATGCAGCATCAATACGTGCACTTATTAAAGTAAGAGGAAATTTTAAAAGCATTTAGCTGGCATGTGCGTCAAGTACTGACGTTATATGTATAGGCAGTTCGCAGTAAACTGAGCACTTTTGAAAGCCCTGCATAAGATCTACTTGTATGCGGATTGAATATTATTCCGCCATATTTGAGATTAACATTGCCATGGGCCTCATCACTTTATTGACGCGTTGGTCAAGCGAAACAGTAAAATTATCAAAAAAGAAAACATTTTATAAATTTGCCAACCCTTACACTTACATGCATTAAAAAACCGATACAAAGGAATAATTTGAATATTCACAAATGTTTTCGTAACATTTTTAATTCAACGTTAAGACTCGGAACTACATTCCCTCCGTCGTTACCAACTTTACTCGGTGCATGCGAGGCAGTTAAAATACGTGCAGGTAGGGAGAGTAACATTTTTCAAACGTTGATTTTAAAAGTTCTCAGCTAATCGCGAACGGTTTTTAGCATTGAAACTTGACACTACTGGTAAGTATGTAGTTAAAAAGTGGAGGGGAAAGTTTTTTGGTGGCTCGGGATCAGGCCACGCCATCTTGGATCTCACTTTTTACGCCGTAAGTTCCGTTTACGAATGTTTAACTAAATTTATCGTACGACATGGCTTAAAAAATATTTTCTAACCCTTTATAAAACGATTACAACTCTACCGCGTTTATTAATTTTTGACAGATGACTGCCGGCAAGAAATAAGTGATATTTTTCGTGTGGACGGTTGTAAAAACGTTTGTGGCGACAATAGTTTAGCAATACATGTTTTAGAGCATGTGCAAAACAATGCTTTATGACTTGTCGACGCACGAAATCAAATGTAAAATCTGCGATGCGAGTTACCGCGAAAATTCCGCAAATCCAAGATGGAGGGGACTGATCCTTCTTGAGGGTCTTTGAAGCCGATGAGGGTGAAGCGAGGTGAGTATGCAGCAGCGCCGGAATGCAGGGGCGGGGGCAAACAGGAGATCCCCGTGAAAACCCGCCTACCAGGGGCATCGTCCAGCACGATTCCCACGTGCGAGAATCCGGGGTGACCCCACCGGTGATCGAGCCCGGTCCGCCTAGGTGGGAGGCGAGCGCACTAACCGCTGTGCCAACGTGGCCCCCTGGTTCAACCGCAATGTTAGTGCCGCACCCTTTAAATAGCCACCTCCTTAATGGGTCCCAAATACCGGCATTGCAAAAAAAAAGTTCGTAAAATATCGGAAAGGTTTACGGAAATGCACGGTTAATGCACGGAAACGCGATATTGAATATACGGAAAACGGTGCTGAGGTATATATATATTCAAAATACGGAACGTCTCCGTGTTCCCTATAAATTCGGATTTCGGGAACGGACAATGCCGAGTCGTCACGAAGCTTTCTTCATCGCTGTAACAAGAAAGTTATCTGCGGCAGGTAGAATATCCACGCCACTTAGACATATTACTTCAAACATCAAAAAGTAGTAACAGTTAGCAACAGGTATAGTACTCAATCATTACCACCGCAAACTGAAAAGGTTATGTATGTACCGTTTAAGTACAAAACATATTTATACCTTAAAATGTCATAAATAGATCGTAGATGAGTGGTAAGTGTTAAGAGCGCGTAAAAAATTGGTTCGTATCCAAGTCTCGCTATTGTATAAAGCTCCTGATATTTTTTTTATATTAAATTTTTATATACAGTGAAACATCTCCGTAACAGAACATTTGGGAATTTTTCGTAATATCTCTTTCTAAATTACAAGTACAGAAAAACAGAACTATAGGCTGTTCACGGTGAAGTGAGCACTTTTGGAGCCCTAGTTACTTTTTCTTTCAGCCATTTTTTATTACCTAACCATTTTTAACATAAATATTGCCATGTAAGTAATAAACAGAGTTTGTATGTTCCACCTCGCTTGGGATTTAACATTTTATGCGAAAATAAAATATAGTTATTGACTATTATTCCAAATGTGGGGGCTTTCAAAAGTGCTCACTTTATCGTGAATAGCCTATAGAAAATATACAGAGGAATCCCGTTAATTAACTAAAGTTCTGTTAAATTTGAGCAAAGGCAGTTGGACGGTTGTGACTTCACTGAAAGTCCGCTAACTCAGCGATGTTTCCTTGTGCACAGTATTATGACTCCAGTAACGATAAAAAGTTTGAGTATTGACTGATTTCTAATATTCATCAGATGTTTGATGGGTTCAGCCAATAAGAATCCCGTCCGTCAACAACGGCCTATTTGAACATAACATTTAAAAGAGACGAAGATATACGAAATTTTTATATGGAGATGATAATATTTAAAAAGATGCTGATGCCTACATGATATTGGAAACTCTTATTCCATAATAACATTAAAAGAATCATGGCATTTAATGCGGTTTTTCCAATTCTCCTGATCACAACCCTACAAACACTTCAATTTTATTTTAATGTTTTTTTTTTGCATGGTAACTTATCGGTGTTGTTTAAATTTGAAAATAAAATTTTAACCTTTTCATTTATACATTTTAATTGTGTTCAAAAATATCCTCATTTGCACTTATGCTTTTAAAAATGGTATATATATATAAAGTACTCACGTTGAGGTAAAAATTAACTATTCCTTTTGGGGACAAAAAGTTAAAGATACAACATGTTTTTAGTAGAAAAACATCTGGCATCAACTAATGCCAGTATGAAATAAAATTATATTTAACCATGTGACAAATANTTTTTTTTTTGCATGGTAACTTATCGGTGTTGTTTAAATTTGAAAATAAAATTTTAACCTTTTCATTTATACATTTTAATTGTGTTCAAAAATATCCTCATTTGCACTTATGCTTTTAAAAATGGTATATATAAAGTACTCACGTTGAGGTAAAAATAAACTATTCCTTTTGGGGACAAAAAGTTAAAGATACAACATGTTTTTAGTAGAAAAACATCTGGCATCAACTAATGCCAGTATGAAACAAAATTATATTTAACCATGTGACAAATATTTAAATGCAGTATATATCTCAGGATATTATGAACTTTGTTTAATAGTAAGTGGTTACTGCATTTTTTTAAGAATTATTTTCTCTTACACCTTTATTGACAAACATGTAGACTGTGTTAAATCGAGTTATTAATTTTTTTTTTCCGTAAAAAAGAAATACTAGAAAAATCCATGAATTTCTGTTGTAAATATTGATTACTTATACACAGTCCCTTTAAATACTTTTAAACATTTACTTTTCTGAAGCTTGAAACCTTATAACTGTTCATTATACTTGTACATGTGAAATTATATGGTACAAAATATAGCAAACAGTGCTGTGTACCGTTGCACTTTCTTATTGTTTCGGGTTTATCTTTGAAATGTACGTAGTATACAATAAGTATGTATTGTATGCATTAGTTTATCGTACACCTTTAGGCCAAGATTTTGTTCAAAAGGATAACTGCGCCATTTTCTTTACGACCCATTCTTTCGAAGGCTACACTTGAGATAATTAATTTAACGGCAGGGCGGGTTTGTCATTTGGAAATGGCCTCAGTTGGTCGATTTCTTTTCAATTCGCGTGATTGTACTTTTCCGAACCCGTTCGGTAAATTTTCCCTCTGTCGTGGCTGGCCGCCCACACGAACCTTCGGAATGGAGAGGGTCTCATACCACGGCTGACGGAACACGAACGTTTTTCTTCGCAAATATACTTCGATTTCTTGAGTTTCCCTTTGACTTCCTAAGACCAAACGATCTGATTTAATGTGTTTAATGTATCTGATTTAACTATCTATTATGTCTGAAAAACGTCATCACATCGCTTTGTTGTATAATTGCTATAAAATGAAAGGCACAATGATTAAATGAAAAGGAGTGGAGTGGAATAGAGCGGTTTGGGCCGCTCTTTTCATCGAGGTCTTCTGATGAGGGGGAAGCGAGGTGAGTATGGAGTCGCGCCGGAATGCAGGAGTGAAGAAAACGGGAGATCCCTGAGAAAACCGGCTGGCCATTGGCATCGTCCGACAAGACTCTCACTTGTGGAAATCCGGGATCTGCTCCGCCGGTAATCGAGCCCGGCTCGCCTTGGTGGGAGGCGAGTAGTCTGACCACTGCACCACAATGGCCGCCTAAATAAAAAATTGTAAAAAACACCTGTTGCCACATTTATGCATTCGACTAAACACAGATCCACATATGTAATTAATTAAAGACAGTTCTCAGAAAAGAAACAAAGCTTAAACAAGGAAACGAGTTATCAAAAAAGTTTCATTAACGGAATTGTAAAATAGTATAATTATAAAATATGGTATTTCAAACACCAAAAAAAATTATGCTTATTATGATATAATAATTTGAGTAGAGCAGATATATAAATTCGTATGGATATATTCTACATAGAGAGTTGAACTTATGTAGTACCCCAAATTTCTATAAATTAATTTAATAAAATTTATATTTATGTTAAAAATACTTTCGTACGTGTTTAAAGCATGAGATTTTAAGATATTATAATAGTATAATTTTTAATAAAAAATATTTTTAATCCAACAAGAGGTTAATATTCGACATACCAAGGAATTATGATATAACTAACTGTGCCCACCGCTTCACTCGCGTGGACTACAGAATTATTGTTTAGGTTTTTTCCGTTAAACCGTTCGAATAACGTTTTTTTTCTTTGATAAGTATTAATTTTTTAATGAGGAAACAACAGCTTGAATTTTACGTATTTATTTATTGAGAAATTAAATGGTAAAAACAGTTATTAGTAGTTACCTGTTATAGATAGATATATGCTACCACGGAGTTTTTTTAGGTATTTTTATTCTACACGATTCTTTACTACATGATATTGCTCCATCTTTAATGGTTTAGACAGCGTATTGCAAGAGAGCGCGCTGGCGGCAAACTTTTTTCTGACTTGATTCACTATTATCGTCAGTGCTTAATCCTTATGTTACTTTACATAACAACATATATGTTAAAACCTGGCATGAAAACATAGCTATAAATAAAAAAATTAATAAATCACATAAGTGGTACTTGAGTGATAAGCGCACTAACAGACAGACAGACAGAGAGACGTTGAGTTTTATAATAGATACATATGAAATTTTGAGCATTAACTATAATTTTGAAATAATAACTATAGTTATGAATACATGAGAACAGAATTTAAATATATCATTAAACATATAGAATTTTGAGGCCGAAACGTTTCAGCTTTTTACTACACATGTATAGTGACGGAAATTAAAAAAGAAATCAAGTTACTATTTTATGAAAATAATTTTTTGGGCTAGAGAAAATCTGATTAAATAAAATCTGATTTAATAAAGGTCAAATTCTTAAAATAAATGATTGATATCGAACTGTATGAAATAATACCCTAGTTCTAAACAGTAGTATAAAACAATACTGTATATTGTGCTCATGATAAAGACGATTGATGTGTCTTCCAGTAAAAACAGTTGGAATATATATTTGCGGTATTATTTTAGATTTTGAATTTACAGTAATTAAAATTAATAAATAAAAACTGTTATACACAGACACAACCTCGTGTGTATATATATATGGTGTGCTGTACTGGAACTGTGACTGTGCTGGAACACCGCAGCCAGTCTCTCCTTCCAACGTGTATGGATGGCGTCTAGTAACCGTCCAACGCTACCATCAACGTCATCAAGATATGAATGTTACTGGAGTCGAACCACAACGAAACCATCTGGGATGTTCAACACCCTGGTCAACGTATTTCCCAACTATAAAAGGGGTTGTCTTTCGTCTTAGAAGAGAGAATGGATCGGGACCTCACGATGAGAACATTATAACTTGGCAGAAGGCATATCCTGCCATGTTTGATGAGGGCATTTTATGGATCGTGAATGGGGAAAATTTTAAGATACGTTTTTATACTCTGTTATTTTGCAATTTTGTAATATATGGGCTAAGTTTGTATTGCTATAGGAGCCTATTATTAAATGTAACTTCCTGTTAATCTCGTTACAAACATTATAATTTCAACACCTTTTAAAGCCTCTTTGGCTGCTTGTATTTTTATAGCTTGTAATATTGATACGGGTAGTTTATGAAACATAATAATAATAATAATAATTAGCCTGGAGATAAAGACAAGAAAACTAACCGTCTGTTGAATCATTTCTCACAATTTTGAGGGTTCATTATCCTGTATTCCAATTCATATCAGGGGATGGTTGAATTTTCGCAATTTATTGCGTCTGCGTTATTTGTTTTTACTCTGCTATTTAAACTCTGCTGCTTGATTGTTTTGGGCAAGACTCATTATGCTTAAATGAGTGGAATGGAAGGAAGGGGAGTTGAAGGTCACTGTCATGGAGTGGCAGGGTTTCCTGCGGGTGCTCCTGCTCTGTGACAGGCGATTCCTGTGCTTCTCTGCTTCCATCCCTCTCAGTATGTCTTGGAATAAATTGTTCTCGAGGTTTTTTTCATGAAAATCAAAACGGTGAGATGTGACATTTTGTTGGGGATTTTTGTTATTTTGTGTATTTGTTTGCTAACCGAAATAACTTCTGCAGGTGGAGCGAGAACCAGTTGGATATGCCATCTTACCACGGAAGCACTGCAGGCCACTTTGAAAGAAGCGAAAGTAGAGTTTTTCGAGGCGGATAACATCGATACGCTGCGCGCGCTGTTACGTGGAGTAGTTTTGAAAGAGGCCGCCGTCGCGGAAGAAGAATGTGGCGAGTCCGTTCCATTTTTATTCAAAATTCTTAAATCTATTCCTCCTGGAATATACAGCATCATGCCCTGTATTAAAAACCGGTAGCTTAACCAATGTAGTCGAGTTTTTGGTAGTCTTGTCAAACGTCCTAGACTTGTGCGAGCCGACTATTATCTATTCAGCTGCATGGCTCAAAGTGGCAGAACATTTGCAGTCAGATTTAAGTGAAGCTATTTCAGGCAAATGGGAGCTGAAGTACTTTGCAGTAATTTATTACAGCAGGTTGGTACCCCAGTCGCTATTTCACGTCTGCTTGTGAAAATTCTTGAAAAATGTCAAATTTCTACGCAGACGATGGAAGGGTTGGTGAAATATATAATACTGTTAGTTGCGGGGTTAGTTAGTCCGTGGGATGAAGCCTACTTAACCGAGGTCGTGTTTTACAATCTCTTGTCCGGCAATCACAGATTCTTTTCTTTTCCGAAAAAGCCACAGCATTTGAAAGAGCTGGTAGCGTTAGTTTCTCAGATTGAGCGAACCATATGGGATCGTCATAGCAGGCGAGAAGTAGTGGTAACAAAGTCAAATCGCAATGAAAATACTGTTCACGCACGAACCACGCTAGCGAAGTGTGTTTCTTTAAAAACAGCTACGATAAAAATAAGATAGAGAGTTCCGTGCAAAAAGGGGCTAAAGAACGCGTTGATAAAGACGTGGAGAAGCCAAAACGTAAGCGTGGCGTGTGTATGCAGGCGGATGAGGAGAATAGGTCGCGTCAAAATGAAAATAATAGAAAAAAGTGACACTTTCTCCGCGTGTTTGTTACGTTTGTGGTTATAAAGACCATTTGCAGTACTCGTGTCATTTTAAGAAGAAAAAAACGTGCATAGGCCGCGTGAATCAGTTCTCGTCAAGGAAAAATACTCTGGACTTATTATTTGTGAAATTGCAAATTGGCGTTTCGCAATTAACTGCGTTAATTGATGCAGGTCATTGGGTCATGAAATGTGCTCCCAAATTATGCGCGGCAACGCAGTGGCAGTAGTTCATGTTTCGCAAGAAAAGAACGCCTTATTTTCTCTTGCTAATGGCGGTTTAGTAAATTATCCGGCAGTGGAAATCATGAAAATAAAGTTTGAAAAGTTTTCTTCAGAGATGCAATTTGAGCTGTTTAAGGAATTATCGTATCCGGTCATACACGGTATTGATTTTCTGGGGAAGAGAGTGTTGTGTAGACGAGAAAAATAAATCCTTGCGTTTTGGTTTATCTCACGAGTCTCCTGTTCCGTTAGTAAATAAGACGCCGTAATCCAGGAAAGTGCAGATGGTTAAGTTATGGGCGCAGTTGGAGACAGAAATTGAGAAAATTAAACCTGAGTTTGATGACGTGGTTATGATTAACGTGGGTAATTACATCAAAAACCCGATAGTGTTGAAATTGAGAGATCACGAACCCGTGTTTTCGGTTCTGTACTAAGTGCCTCCGTCTAAGGTCCCTATCTTTAAACCAATTTTGGCGGAATTAAAACAAAAAGGCATTATTGAAGACTTACAGTGCATACTTGAACTCGTCATTTCTCTTTCCGAAAAAAACAACTAGGAGAATACCGTCTGATTAATGGCTATAGAATAGCCAATGAAAAAATTTATGTTGATCCATACCCAATCCCGATATTAGACTTGGTGTTTCAGTATTTGTGTAAGGCCAAATATTTCACCATTTTGGACCTTAATTCTGCGTTTTTGCAATGTGAGCTACACCAAAATTCTAGAGAACCGTTGGTGTTTTGTACCCCGTGGGGTCTTTATCAGTGGACACGTTTGCCGATGTGGGTCAACTGCGGCCCTCAAGCCATGTCGCGGGTTTTGTACCAAGTTTTACGAAAATATATTTATAACTTTGTGTTCACGTATAGTGATGATGTGTATTTACAGTTACGCCTTAGAGGAGCACCTGGCCTACATACGTTTAGTGTTAAAGGCTTTGCGAGAAGCTGGGTTGACAGTAAACTCTGATAAAATAAGTTGGGCAGAACAGCATGCCAGGTATCTAAGTTGATACAGAGAACATTAAAGCCATTGTGAATTTTCCAGTTCCTTTAAACGCGAGATGTGTTCGGTGTTTTTTAGGCATAGTAACTTTTTACAAGAAATTTATACTGAATTTTTCTATTATTACAGAGCTTTTAAGTTAATTAATTAGGATAAACACGTAGTTTATGTTGGATGACGAACAGCAAACAGCATTTCAGACTTTAAAAGACAGTTTAATACAGCAACCAGTTTTGCAATTATCAAATTTCTATGAGAAATGTTATATTCATTGCGACGCAAGTTCTGTTGCTTTCGGAGCGGTGCTCAGCCAGAAGAAAGGCGGTGATTTTGATCCCGTGGCGTACGCTAGCAAACTTTTGACAGCTGCGGAGCGGAAGTAAATCCCCTACGAAAAAGAGTGTCTATCTTGCATATGGGGAATGGAGCATTTTTCTGATTATTTAGACCACGCGCCGTTCGAGTTAATTATGGACAACCAAGTTTTAAGTTGGCTGTTGAAATCTAATAAATAGCTGGACGGCTGGCGCGTTGGCTGGTAAGACTATCTCGCTTTAAATTCGAAGTTTATCATATCAAGGTCATAGATAATTCGGTAGTTGGTGCGATATCGCGCTTGTTTTTTAGTGACGGGTTTGAGGTGAATATAGGTGATTCGAGTGCGCCACAGAAAATTAACGCAATTAAAGTATTAATAGTGTCGGATGTTGAAACCAAAGAATTTTTAAATACATTGCAACATTTTTCTGGTGTTTTGTAGACATTAAAGAACACCAGAAAAAGGACGTATAAGGCCAGCAAATAATGTCAGATCTAACTCAGTCAGGTTACGTAGTTTATTAAGGTTTAATTGGCATATGGTCAAAAAAAAAGGAAATTTCGTGTGTTTGTACCGGTTATTTTAAAACCGATGGCGTATAAGTATTATCACGAGTCCTTTTTTGGCGGACATGTTGGACGAGGTAAATAAATTTCGCGTATAGCAGAGATTTTTACGTAGCCTGATGTGCGAGAAGACATTGAGACACGCGTAAGGGAATGCAGTGCGTGCCAGTAAGACAAGCCAAAAAATCAAAAGCAGGAAGGAAAATATTCTGGGTCTCCCGCTAAGATTGTATGGCAAAAGTGTACCTGGATGTTATGGGGCCTTTACCACGTAGTGAATCTGGTTACGTCTACGTGTTGGTTGCGATCGACAGTTATACCAAAATTCAGTTTCCTTTTTCCGTAGCGGACAAAAAAGGTGTTGTAGTACTTTGCAAGGTAATTTTTTATCATATGTTTTGGGTTTTTGGTTCACGTGCGTTTGTAGTCACGTACAATGCGTCGTATTTTGTGTCGCAAGAATTTCGAGACTTAATGTTCACGTGGGGAGTGAAGTTAATAAATACGACGCCCTACTACCCGCGTACGAACTTGGTGGAAAGAGTTAACCGGAACATTCAAGTGGCCCTGGGTTGTTTCCAGTTAGGAACACGGAGAGAGTGGGACACTATATGGTATAATCTTGTTTTGTGTTTTAACAATGTAATACATAGTACCCACAAGCGAACTCCATCTGAAGTTTTTTTGAGAAGCCAACTTTTACATACCCTTTTAAATGTATGGTCATTGCAACTATTATATGTGGTAAATGTAGCTAACAGATATATGTTAAAATTGTGGGAAGAAGTTTCGCAAAATTTACTTGTTCACCACAAAAAAATTGAAAACAAGGTGAATTTACGACGTAAAGATGTTACATTACGTAGCGGTGCTTTAATTATGGTTTAAAAATATTTTCTGAGCTATGAAATTGATTATTATTTTATTTCAAAGTTAGTGCCGCTGTGGACTGGGCTGTTGAAAATTGTGCGATTTTTAACACCAGTTACTTTATTTGTTCCTGAGCTACAATTTCCAACATAAAGAGTTTAACGTCGATATAAACGATGCCAAAAGATTTTATGTTAAAGTGGATGAAAAGAGCCCTGCCTTAGCCCTATGTAAATGTGGATTATTGTGTGTTATTTAATCATACATTAAATAATTATATATATTTATATTATTCAATTTCTAAAGAAAATCGAATGAATTGAATTAAATAATTTCTAGTTCAATTTTCAAGAATTAGTGTTAATGAATAATCATTACGTAAAGGAAATATTTAAAAGAATATGTAATTTAAGCTCGTAATACCCAGTATTATCCGAAAGTGTTGTTGTCAAAAACCCCAGTCGACATGAGTCGGTTTTATTTGCGCCGTCCTTGTGTGTTTGAGGAACCCAGAAAATTGAGTCCAAAAAAGAAAATAATATCTAAGAAGAAATGTCAGTTCGGTCTGCTGACCCGATAGTGACTAGGACTGGCCACCCGAAATCGCTGTCGGCGGTACGCGGCCTGACCACACTGACGCTTGAAGAAGGGGAGGAGACGTGACGTTGCTGGAACACCGTACATACAACATTAACATCAGTGCAGGCAATTGTACGTCTTAACAATGGGATAGATCGACGAGGGAGTTGAGTTGAGGCTTACCTAGTTGGTGATCCGTTAGACGTAAGTCGTAGTGGACGTTGATGCCAATGTGGGTGCGTGGCTTGGCAGACGAGCGCTGACTGTCGGCGTGGAGGCTCGAGGCTGCCCCCACCCCTCACCCGGTATATACCACCCTTCTTCCAATGTGTATGGGTGGCATCTAGCAAACGTCCGATACAACCTTCGACATCATCAAGATTTGTATGTTACTGGACCCGAACCACTACAAAAACATCTGGGATGTACCTCAACACCCTGGTCAACGTATTTCCCGACTATAAAAATGGTTGTATTTCGTCTTGGGAGAGAGAATGGTTAGGGACCTAACGATGAGATCATTATAACTTGGCAGAAGGCATATCCTGCAATTTTTATGAGGTTTTTTTATGAGGCATGTAAAGGGAACATTTTAAGAAGAGTTTTATATACTCTGTAATTTTGCAATTTTGTAATATTTGGGCTCAGTTTGTATTACTATGGGAGCCCATTAATAAATCTAACATCCTGTAATTTTCCAGAAACCTTGTAATTTTAACATATTTTGAAGCCTATTGTTGGGCTGTTTGTATTTTTTTAATGCTTGTAATTTTGATACAAGCAGTTTATAAAAACAAAAAATTAAAAATAAACCCGGAGATAAAAGACAAAAAAACTAACAGTTAAGTGAATCATTTCTCACAATTTTGGGGGTTAATTATCTTGTACTTCAATTAATATCACGGNCCGTCCGATACAACCTTCGACATCATCAAGATTTGTATGTTACTGGACCCGAACCACTACAAAAACATCTGGGATGTACCTCAACACCCTGGTCAACGTATTTCCCAACTATAAAAATGGTTGTATTTCGTCTTGGGTAAGAGAATGGTTAGGGACCTAACGATGAGATCATTATAACTTGGCAGAAGGCATATCCTGCAATTTTTATGAGGTCTTTTTATGAGGCATGTAAAGGGAACAGTTTAAGAAAAGTTTTTTATACTCTGTAATTTTGCAATTTTGTAATATTTGTGCTAAGTTTGTATTACTATGGGAGCCCATTAATAAATCTAACATCCTGTAATTTTCCAGAAACCTTGTAATTTTAACATATTTTGAAGCCTATTGTTGGGCTGTTTGTATTTTTTTAATGCTTGTAAGTTTGATACAAGCAGTTTATAAAAACAAAAATTTTAAAATAAACCCGGAGATAAAAGACAAAAAAAACTAACAGTTAAGTGAATCATTTCTCACAATTTTGGGGGTTAATTATCTTGTACTTCAATTAATATCACGGGAATGGTTGATATTTCGCAATTTATTGCGTCTGCGTTATTTGTTTTTACTCTGTTATTAAAACTTTGCTGCTTGAAGCTTTTTGGAAAGACTCATTTTGCTCAAATGAGTGGAATTGAAGCAAGGGGAGTTGGAGGTCACTGTCATGGATTAGGGGGGTTTCCTGCGGGTGCTCCCGCTCTGTAACGATACACAAAATCATTTTAGTTATCTAATGATTTATGGAAGTAAANACTGGGGTTTCCTGCGGGTGCTCCCGCTCTGTAACGATACACAAAATCATTTTAGTTATCTAATGATTTATGGAAGTAAAAAAATAATATGGGAATATATGGCTATTTTTAATGAAGCCTGCAAAAGTTACAGATGTGGTTTGGATTTATAGTGAAGACAAGTGTCGTGACAGATAATCTGCACGATTGTTAACCACAAATGTACCTTACTAGAAGATATCTAGTACACAGCATTTTCGCGAGGACTGACCGACATTTGCGGGAAACTGGAAAGAGTGCTGACAAACTATCGAGGATGGTGCACAGAGAGTAAAGCATTCACCAAAGTTTGAGGAAAATGTACTTACCCTGTTGGAGGAACATCTATCTACCACCGTTCGTATTGCAGTACTGTGTGGGGTGTCTTGAATGAGCAGCTGCTACACCCATAACACAGAAGAAATATCCAGGCAGTGGGCTACCCTGTCTTTCTCTTCAGAAACAATTTCTGTGCTGGGTTTCTGCGGAATACAGCTCGTGATCTGGATATCCACAAATCTGAGCTAATTACAGAAGAACCATATTTCGCTCGCGAATTTTATTTAGATAGCCGCAAAAGCCATGTGTGGGAGGATTAAAACCCATATTCCATCATTATTACGCTATAGAAAGAGAACTTATTGGTGAACATGTGGGCACACAGATTATAGTCTAATGTGGCAAAAACATTAATTTAACATATACGTACAGTAATGGTTAGTTTTCTGTGATCCGTCAGTAACTGTTGCTGTTAATGAAATACTACATTGTTACGCAATTAATGTAAATGTAATAGTATGTAATTTTGTAGCAGTGTTCTCTATTTACTCTTGCATCACCATTACAATGGTTTTTATGTAGCGGCAAAGCAAATTTTTGTTCAATTGATGTTAACTCTTGTATAAACTATTTTATAGATTTCCTATGCTTGAAAATAATTTTCCGGTGTAAAATAAATCAAGTGCAGTTATTTTGTCACAGAAATTACCCATGAAAACTAGTAAGTAGGAGAAACGTACCCACGCACTGTGTGCATGACGATTTCCGCTTCACGAAATCCCAACGTTCTACCAACTTCTCTATTAGAACATTCGGTACTTTGTTCAATATTGTNTAAATTACCCATGAAAAACCAGTAAGTAGGAGAAACGTACCCACGCACTGTGTGCATGACGATTTCCGCTTCACGAAATCCCAACGTTCTACCAACTTCTCTATTAGAACATTCGGTACTTTGTTCAATATTGTTTATATTCTTTAACATATAACGGCAAACTGCAACACAATTTAGTTATGAAGAAATTCTTCATGCTCTGAAAATATATGCATATGGGGCATATGTTAACTACATTGCAGGGTAGGTAAGTTGATCTAAGTTACATTCTATTCTGATTTTATGCTTTAAATTCAGAAAAAAATATTACTTTAAATTTACGAGGTTATAAACTTATATTCTCTATTTTACTACACAACGATACTATAAGTTGTNTCTTCATGCTCTGAAAATATATGCATATGGGGCATATGTTAACTACATTGCAGGGTAAGTAAGTTGATCTAAGTTACATTCTATTCTGATTTTATGCTTTAAATTAAAAAAAAATATTACTTTAAATTTACGAGGTTATAAACTTATATTCTCTATTTTACTACACAACGATACTATAAGTTGTTCCATCATGAAACAAGAGAAGTTAATGTCAAATCAGTATAAACTGATAATTGTTGAATATTACTTTAATGTCGTAGTAGCACAAATATTCTATTATTCCTGTTATAATTTAGCAAAATATAAAATTTGGTAAAGGAATCATTACTTAATAGCTTTGTTAACAGAAACACTTCAACATATTTGCATTACAGTAATATAATACTTTGTTTAAGAGTTTATATGATCAACTTTTTCAAAACATTGTTGGTAAATATAAAAGTTCAAAATTAATGTCTCAAAAGTAAGTTTTGTTGCAACAACATTAGACTCTGATCTGTACAGGCAAAGTGAATGGTTATTTTATTGAACCATGGCCCATATGGGCATGTCTTCATGATTATGCGTACCAGCAGTTCTTGGAAAACATTGGAGCAATACCCCACCACAATGCTCGTGTTTTGAAAGACAACTACTATCAGAATTTCTAGGAAGATGAATAGGAAGAGAGCAATTAAGGGTGGCTCCTGTCACCTTTTCTGCTCAATTTCCTTGTATGAAACTGCTCGATTTCTCGTGGGGCCACGAAACTAGCCTACTCTATGCAACGCCAGTAGATACGGCGCATGACCTACTGACAAGGACGATACAATCAAATCTCACTTTGTTCCAGAGAATGCGGCAGGCTCTTCATGCATCGATGTAAACATGCGCTACTTCGAGCACACTTTATAGTCTCTCTCATCAACAAGTGAACTTTTTTTGACAGTTCTCAAGGAAGTCTTGTATGCAGTTATTTCAATGGTAAAATAGTTATTTTTAGACATACTGGGCAAGTTGACTGTTAGCTGAGTGTGTTTATGTAAACATCATCTGAGGCGAGGGGAGACGCCACTGTATCCATAGATACATCAGTAAACAGGACAGTCTTTAGGACTGTCAAAAAATTGCACTCGTTAGTGAGACAGGCTATATAAAGATTCTTTGACGAAATTATACATTGTAGTAATTTAATATGTTCACATGTAAATCACATACACTGGAGAGCCAAAAAACCTGGCATAGGCGTGCGTGTGCAAATAACAGAGGTATGGAACCAATCAGAGTAACGCGATGCGGTCGTCAACGCCTATATAAGACAACAAGCGTCTGGCAAAGTTGCTAGATCGGTTACTGCTGTTACAATAGCAGGTTATCACGATTTCAGTGAGTTTGAGCGTGGTGTTATAGTCGGCGCACGAGATATGGGACATAGCATCTCTGAGGTACCGATAACGTTTGTATTTACGCGTACGACCATTTCACGAGTGTACCGTGAACATCGGGAATGAGGTAAAACATCTAATATTCGAANTACGCGTACGACCATTTCACGAGTGTACCGTGAACATCGGGAATGAGGTAAAACATCTAATATTCGAAATCACTGCGGCCGGAAAAAGATCGTGAACGAACGGGACAAACGACGACTGACGAGAATCATTAAACGTGACAGACGTGCAACCCTTTCTCAAATTGGCGCAGATTTCAATGCTGGGGCATCAACAAGTGCCAGCGTGCGAACTATTCAACGGACCATCATTGATATGGGCTTTCGGAGCCGAAGGCCCACTCGTGTACCGTTGTTGACTGCACGACACAAAGCTTTACGCCTCGCCTGGGCCCGCCAACACCGCCATTGGACTGTTGATGACTGGAAACACGTTGCCTGGTCTGACGAGTCTCGTTTCCAATTGTATCGGGCGGATGGACGTGTACGGGTATGGAGACATCCTCATGAAACCATGGACCCTACATGTCATCAGGGGACTGTTCAAGCTGGTGGAGGCTCTGTCGTGGTATTGGGCGTGTGCAGTTGGCGTGAAATGGGACCCCTGATACGTCTAGATACGACTCTGACCGGTGACAGATACGTAGGCATCCTGTCCGATCACCTGCATCCATTCATGTCCATTGTGCATTCCTACGGACGTGGACAATTCCAGCAGGACAATGCGACACCCTACACGTCGAGAGTTGCTACTGAGTGGCTCCAGGAACACTCTTCTCACTTTAGATACTTCCATTGGCCACCTAAATCACCAGACATGAACATTATCGAACATATGTGGGATGCCTTGATACATGCTGTTCAAAATAGATCTCCACCGCCTCGCACTCCTATGGATTTGTGGACTGTCCTGCAGGATTCATGGTGTGAATTACCTCCTGCATACCTTCAGGCATTGGTCGAGTCCATGCCACGTCGTCTTGCGGCACTTCTGCGTGCTCGCGGGGGCCCTACACGATATTAGGCAGGTGTACCAGTTTTTTTGGCTCTTCAGTGTATAACCATGAATAACCTAAATGACACCCAGGCACACAAGCCACTAAGTTTTTCTAAAACTGCCAAGGTATTGGACTCCACCCCTTCCCTCCGACACCCATTCCTTATCAGTGGTTGCTGTTAACTCGTAAACGCAGCGGTTACAGTGCTGCAACAAGGTGACATTTTCAACATATTTGGACATAGAGATTAAAAAGCTGTCTTATATTTTGAAAAAAATACTAAGGACTACAACATTTTCTGCTATGTAAGGGTGAAAGTTCTTATTTGGTTTGTCAGTGGGGATGTTATTTACAATTACGTTTTCAGATGTCGATGATCGTTCAGCTGTACACTGTGCTAAATTTTACTTTCATCTCCAGTGATATCCGATATTTTCAACTAAATTCCTGTTAATTTCCCGTTTTCGAGAGTGAATAACGCCCTTAGTAATCACATACGGCAACAAGTCATACATATCTTTGAAGTAAACATCAGAAATTTATGCATTTTCAGCCAATAAAATTAAAGTTTTTGACTATCGGTCGAAGTGAATTAAGAACGTATGTAGAATATAAATGTTTGGTGATCACATGAAATACCACTTCGTTAATATTCCTCATTCATGTCTATACGTGAATATCCAATGGGCGTCATAAAATCGAGATAACATCTACCCTTCTTCGTATACAAACACATCTTAAATTACACTTTCATATTCGTACGAATAGAAAGAAGATTAAGACAGATAGCATTAGGTTTGATGATCTTAATAACATAATTTATATTTCCATGTTTATAACACACGGATAAATATTAATCGGCGCAGAAAGTAAAGTCATGCACTCAAGTTTTCGGCGCTTTAAAAATTGTTTATGAATATTATTTTCGGNTTAATCGGCGCAGAAAGTAAAGTCATGCACTCAAGTTTTCGGCGCTTTAAAAATTGTTTATGAATATTATTTTCGGTATTAATAGGAGTAGTCTAATATAAGAAATGCGTGATGATTCTGTCTGATAATGTTTGACAATTTTACTGTGCATTACATACCACCCCATGCAAATGACAGTTGTATATTTTATGTATTTTTATTAACGAACAAATTGATAATAACTATTACTCTTGAATGTACACTATAATAGGTGCAAAAACAGAGATTGCAAAGTGGAAGAACTTATCACGTGATTTTGAGGTACCCGTTTATTTTATACAAATCTATAAAATCGGTTAACATTATTTATAAACTACAATTTACAGGAGATTTTAGCTTAACCGCAGCTTTTTCATGAAGTTTGGTAGATTTTGTGATTATTACCAGCAGCGAACACAAGTTTCAGGGTATGGTAAAAAAATAAAAACATGTGGACAGTAGCATGATGCGACTATCATGCAAGTTACCTTGTATTAACGACAAAAGTGCTCTGAATGTCATGCAAATGTAAAATGGAAAATTATTCTCATTAGTATTTGAAATATTTTACTGGTTTTCTCACAACTTTAGATCCTTCCNTGAGTGGCTCCAGGAACACTCTTCTCACTTTAGATACTTCCATTGGCCACCTAAATCACCAGACATGAACATTATTGAACATATGTGGGATGCCTTGATACGTGCTGTTCAAAATAGATCTCCACCGCCTCGCACTCCTATGGATTTGTGGACTGTCCTGCAGGATTCATGGTGTGAATTACCTCCTGCATACCTTCAGGCATTGGTCGAGTCCATGCCACGTCGTCTTGCGGCACTTCTGCGTGCTCGCGGGGGCCCTACACGATATTAGGCAGGTGTACCAGTTTTTTTGGCTCTTCAGTGTATAACCATGAATAACCTAAATAACACCCAGGCACACAAGCCACTAAGTTTTTCTAAAACTGCCAAGGTATTGGACTCCACCCCTTCCCTCCGACACCCCTTCCTTATCAGTGGTTGCTGTGAACTCGTAAACGCAGCGGTTACAGTGCTGCAACAAGGTGACATTTTCAACATATTTGGACATAGAGATTAAAAAGCTGTCTTATATTTTGAAAAAAATACTAAGGACTACAACATGTTCTGCTATGTAAGGGTGAAAGTTCTTATTTGGTTTGTCAGTGGGGATGTTATTTACAATTACGTTTTCAGATGTCGATGATCGTTCAGCTGTACACTGTGCTAAATTTTACTTTCATCTCCAGTGATATCCGATATTTTCAACTAAATTCCTGTTAATTTCCCGTTTTCGAGAGTGAATAACGCCCTTAGTAATCACATACGGCAACAAGTGATACATATCTTTGAAGTAAACATCAGAAATTTATGCATTTTCAGCCAATCAAATTAAAGTTTTTGACTATCGGTCGAAGTGAATTAAGAACGTATGTAGAATATAAATGTTTGGTGATCACATGAAATACCACTTCGTTAATATTCCTCATTCATGTCTATACGTGAATATCCAATGGGCGTCATAAAATCGAGATAACATCTACCCTTCTTCGTATACAAACACATCTTAAATTACAGGCGTTGTTATCTTACTCTAAATATTTTTCATCCTAAATTACACTTTCATATTCGTACGAATAGAAAGAAGATTAAGACAGATAGCATTAGGTTTGATGATCTTAATAACATAATTTATATTTCCATGTTTATAACACACGGATAAAATTTAATCGGCGCAGAAAGTAAAGTCATGCACTCAAGTTTTCGGCGCTTTAAAAATTGTTTATGAATATTATTTTCGGTATTAATAGGAGTAGTCTAATATAAGAAATGCGTGATGATTCTGTCTGATAATGTTTGACAATTTTACTGTGCATTACATACCACCCCATGCAAATGACAGTTGTATATTTTATGTATTTTTATTAACGAACAAATTGATAATAACTATTACTCTTGAATGTACACTATAATAGGTGCAAAAACAGAGATTGCAAAGTGGAAGAACTTATCACGTGATTTTGAGGTACCCGTTTATTTTATACAAATCTATAAAATCGGTTAACATTATTTATAAACTACAATTTACAGGAGATTTTAGCTTAACCGCAGCTTTTTCATGAAGTTTGGTAGATTTTGTGATTATTACCAGCAGCGAACACAAGTTTCAGGGTATGGTAAAAAAATAAAAACATGTGGACAGTAGCATGATGCGACTATCATGCAAGTTACCTTGTATTAACGACAAAAGTGCTCTGAATGTCATGCAAATGTAAAATGGAAAATTATTCTCATTAGTATTTGAAATATTTTACTGGTTTTCTCACAACTTTAGATCCTTCCGTTTCTATTACTAAGCAGTGAAGTATTTGCTGCTTTTATCTGCGTTGTCGAAACAATCAGATACTGCCCTTCCGCCTCTGCAGAAAATTAAATTAATGCACATATCCCAGACTCTCGGGGCTACGGATACCTATCGATAATAGGTAAACGCAGAGAAATCACAGCATTCTGCGGGTCACGGGCGCAAAGCATATTAAACGGGAAGTATAGCCGAGGAAAGAGGACAGTGCCCAAAACAAGAGNAGTTTCTATTACTAAGCAGTGAAGTATTTGCTGCTTTTATCTGCGTTGTCGAAACAATCAGATACTGCCCTTCCGCCTCTGCAAAAAAATTAAATTAATGCACATATCCCAGACTCTCGGGGCTACGGATACCTATCGATAATAGGTAAACGCAGGGAAATCACAGCATTCTGCGGGTCACGGGCGCAAAGCATATTAAACGGGAAGTATAGCCGAGGAAAGAGGACAGTGCCCAAAACAAGAGAACCACCAATAGCCGATATGTTGGCAAAGGCTTTCATATCGCTTATTGGCCCTGCAGGCCATGCGGTGACATTGATCACGCCATCCCGTTGCCTTCCTTGAAAAAAAAAAAAGCGATAGCGTTGCCTCCACCACAGCCTGTCCTGTCTGATGTGGGAGGAAAATTCCAACAGAATTGTGCACTGTTTAAGGATATCCCATCTGTGTTTAGGTTCAGTGACGACTAACAAACCCTTCAACTGTATAACTTTCAATGTGCTCTAAGATGTACAGGTTCATATCGTAACTATAAACATTTAATATACTTTAAACTCTTTGTTACGGCGTTGTTAAAAATTTATTCCTTGATAAGGAAGGTACGAAAATAAAATTTTGAACAACCAATAACGCTAAAAACAAATAAAAATGTTAACTATTAGACAGCCATGAGTCTGGTGACTACCAAAATGCATTTACCAAAATTCATCTCTAAAACGTGAAGATAATTGAAACTTTCTTGAAATATGTATTTTCGCCAAGCGAATCTTTGCGACACTATGCTTATGCAGGTAGTGACTTAAGGGTTATTTGACTGGAAATAAAGGTAAATGGATTTCACTACTTTGTTCATGCGTGTACAGTGTGTATGTATGCATGTATATATTTATACACAAAGATATTCGTTGGGATNTACCAAGCGAATCTTTGCGACACTATGCTTATGCAGGTAGTGACTTAAGGGTTATTTGACTGGAAATAAAGGTAAATGGATTTTCACTACTTTGTTCATGCGTGTACAGTGTGTATGTATGCATGTATATATTTATACACAAAGATATTCGTTGGGATATAAGATGTGTTTCTTTTGTACTATTTATCTCAGTTTCTTTCTTACAACTCGACTCTAATTTCACCTACTTTAATAAAATTTTAATACTTTAAGAACAGAGAGATTTCTTAAAATTTAATTACAAAATGCGAACTAATTAATTCTAATTTTATTAATGGATTGCGTGATAAGCAAAATATCGTAAAAAGAAAATAATCCACTGTTAGATATCACAATCATACATTAATCCTCTCAGTGCACAAATCATTGAACGAATCATCAGTAAACAACAGACACGACCACCAGATACAAAATATGTAAAATTTAAATTTATTGTTAATAACTATTCCAAGAACACTGAAATTTATCAAATTTATAATCACGTTATCAACTCTTGATAGTAAATAACTTTTCGAATAAAGTAATTAGACTGGTATAAATAACTATGTCTTTTTTTAAATTATTTGTTTTATATGTATCAGCAAATTACCCAAGCCATTAACATAAAAGCAGGTATTTTTAATGAGCCACTCATGATGCAGTTTCATGAAATATCGAACCAAAACGTTTATTTTGCATACAGTATTGATTTAATGAAGTGGAAAGTGATAGTTTATCATTTTCCATTTATAAAATTTCATTTCATTTTTTTTGTCGAATAAAATTGTTGAAAACCGTTTTGTGATAATAGTTTATAGTAAAGGTTTCGTAAAAACTAACGCAAAACGAAACGGAGGCATTCGTTAAATATAAGAAGTGGTTTGGAAGGAAGACGTTTCATTGGAAAACATATCAAGTAATTCCGTATTAAAACTACAATACTTCATTTGACTTTCAAGACAACACTAATAAATGTTTGTGGAGTGTACAATAAATATTCTTGATTTATTTTATGCGCGTGGAATAATAAGGTCTTAATATAACAGGAAAAAATTGAGAATTATCATAAAAAAATATCTGCACCAACATAGAAAATTTGTAGAATGAACTCACCGTTTGCCATAAGATGAAAATATACACTTGGTTCTTTCGGTTTAGTTTATTAATATGGTCAAGCCGGTTGAATTTTTTTGTTGAACATGTGCATTAAAGGTGCTACCTTTGTCCACAATCCCTCACAGATAATTAGGGCTATTCAATCATTGCGATGCGAACATTATGTGCTTGTAACGTGCTTTCAGTTACCGAATGCAATATGCCATAGCTCACCGCTAATTTCACCAGTATGACCCGTCGCGTCGATTAACAATTTATTTTCGTAACTTCCTAATTCGTAGAATTTATTTATTTATTTTCTAAATAAGCTTACGCTGACGTGTTTTTCCACTTAAAAATTACTTTTCTGATACCTGAATGTTTACGCAAGTTATGTAACCTTCCGCAGCTTTTTCTGCCTCTGTACGTGTAGAAAATTAGGGTTAAACGAACATGATCATTTCGCTGCGGTGGACTGAGTGCACGTTTATCTTTGTCAGTGAAATTTTTAACGTCAGCAATTTGTTTACCGTGTTTTTTAGCGCAGGTATAACTTTCAATTAGTGAGTTTACCGTTTTTCAATGTGTGCAGTTAACGTCGAAAGTATTTTATTTCTGTCTCAGAACTGAGTGATCGTACGAATCAGCCAATTTCCTTGATAAATCGAAGTATTATATTTGTTGATAAAATTTTGATAGCCTTCCAGTACGAGTATGAGTAGAAAATCAATTTACAAAACCGAGGTAATATAACTTGCAAGACAAGTCAAGGAAATAAAAGGGTGATAACGAATAAACCTGTTTACAATAATATTTTCATAAAAAATACTTTCACTATAAAATATAATGTTTATGGCTGCTTGCGTCTTTAAATGGTGTAAAGTGCTTCAGTAAACAACCGTTTAAATTAAAATGTGTCAGTTGTTTTCAATCGGACCCTCTTAACGGATCTCATATAAACCAAAAAAAGGCGGTATCTAGATTTTTATACATATTACTTCCCAAGGATAGGTTGGCACTTAAATATGACCGATTTAGTCCGAGGTGTACATAACACCGAAAAGGACAGGAATGTTCAGCAACATGACATCGTGAGAATGTGATATTTGGGATATTCAGCGCTGATAAGAGCTACGGAATACAGTGGCGAGGAAACGCCGAACAAGGAGACACTGATCATTGGCGAAGTTTGTCACGTTATCCACACGCGAAAATCCGCGTGTGACCTCGCAGGAAATCGAACCTGGTTCGAGATGTTGTAAGTGAGTAGAATCGACACTACAGCAGCGCGGCTGCAACACGGCCTCGTGTCGCAATCGAGAGAACGCGTTTCTGTCGACGATCTCGAGCGTTAGTATTGCGACTTTCGACGTCGAGTTATTGAACGTCCCAATTGTGGACTGTTACTTCCAAAATGTGCTTCTGAAAAATTTATGAGAGGACAATGTGATTAGTACATAGGTTTGTGCTTCAGAATGTTAAAGCAATTAATAACCTGAAGTTTTACAGCTCAGGTTACAGAATGAGCGCGGTGATCATGTTCCAATATTCCGTGTGCATATATGTTGTCGTGGATGTGAATATTCAAAATTTAATGCAAATTACGGACTTTGCCTTAATTAATTTCTGGATCTCTCTCACCTCCAGTCTTCCAGTCTGGTGTTGCTTACCTTCGCTCTTCTGAATTTATTTACTCCCACGCCAAGAATATTTACATCATATACGCTGTGTAGAGACTATATTATCTGATACTGGTTTCTCGCCGATTTTGCGACTGTACATATCGCTGAATAGGAAATCAGACACATTCTCTAAGCATTGCGCCGCGTAATAAAAAAATCTTCCTTTGCCCTATTTTCCAGCGTCAATTATCGGAATAATTTAATTTTATTCTGTTTACCCTCCGTGGTAAAGCGCAGACCATCTTCGGGCGTAACTTTAGCCTATGAAGTTTGGTAATCACCTGAAAACTACGTAATGTGTTGATCGGAGGCAAAAACATCGTATTCGTGTAATATATAAACCATGGAGCAGAAGCCATGTGCCAAACTCACAGGACTGAGAGGGGGCCGTAAATGGAAGAGATTGATATTAGCAATCCAGGGTTGCAAACATTCCCTTTCCCCCTAAGCATGCTAGTAAAATTACATCGACAGGTAGGCAACAAGTTAGTTTCAACGTGTAATCGACTCGTACGTGGAAGTGGCCTCGGCTGCACGCGAGTCAGTATGTGTCTGCAGCTGGTTGGGATAACAAAGCAGGTTTGCACGAGCATAGCTGGCCGACATCTACGTTTTGAACAGTGAAGCCCACATCAGCTCACGGGCAGCGTGTGGGTGTACTGGCTGCTATATCCATCCCTCCCATGCAACGTTTGTACGTCTACATCAAGCTTCACGGCTGACTGGACCACTGTCACATCCGGCCTGACCTTTACTCTTCTAGACTTTGGTCGTGGGTACATGTGAAATCCCTGGCGCACGAAACGCCTGTAGCCGGTAGAGAATATTAGCGCCCACGTTCCGTAGCAGAATGTGATTCTATGCGCGCTTTACCTGACATGATTTTGTCGTTGCGAAATTCTGTATTGAAGTTGCTCGGCGCCATTCCGAACAACTTCTGCAAACCCCCTTCTATGCTGTTAATAAACAAGATACTGCCTACAAATATGCACTGCCTTCAGTCTACCTGTAATCAATTCCTTGATTGCAACGCACACCACTGGATGTCAATACTACGTGTCTGTATTGGACTGAAATATGTTTGTTTCTTACCTGCCCCTCTAACTTCATTCACATGTTTGGGGGAGAAAGTAAGGTGTGCGAGCCCGGTTCCTGATATCAATATTTTTCATTTTGAACCCCCTCTTACCCCTATGAATTTGGCACATGAACTCTGGTCCAGGGTGTATAAGAAAAGTTATATAGGCCATCATAAGCTAAATATACCATACCCATAAAACACTATAACCAAATTATAATAAAGTGTAGACCTTTCACCAATTGTAAAATAAAAGTAGTAATTGCTAAAAGGTGCTAAAATTCAATTCGACGTTCACGTGATTTTTCCCACAATTAACAATAATACCTCACAAACGATTATTAAAAATATGTTTCACGTTTGTTTTGAGGCTTCTAAATGCGCCTGTTCATGTGAGCATTTATTGCAGCTGTCGGTGTATTGCTCTGTTATAGGTGTTGATTTAAATATTTGTTCTAAACAGACATAAAAATCTCTGATAGCTTTAAGGGGTCTCCCCCAGCGCAAATATATATAACATTTTAGAGCTGCCATAAATGATTACGAAACCGTCCTTTCCTCAGAAACACAGCATCAATAACTTTACTTCTATACTACAAGGTCGACGTTTGAGATCTTAGGTGATTTGCTAGCAATTAAAATCTTCAGTATGATTATGCTAATCATACAATTACCAAAAAAAATTTATTTTCTGAACATTTTTATATTCTGTTTAAAGCTGTGTCATTCATAAAGTTCCATACCACGAAACCATATTGTTATTTTGATATAGGGAGAGAATGAAACATTATTCTGCCAGGCCTGTAAACGGAAAATGTTGAGAATCTAATGATTCGTAAGTTTTTTTTTACATCTCATTACTGAGATATCAGTGTAATGGTTAAACATGATTTGTTATTTAGAACCATTACCAGATGCTGCATACCTATAACTTATTAAAGTGTGATTTCATTTACAGAATACTCTTTAAATGTAAAGTTTATAACATTATTCAAAAATATTAGTATTAAATTTTTTCATTTTATTTACTTTTATTCCTTTTATCGACGCAATTTTTTTATTCTCTTGATGTAATTTCGTAAGAGCGAAAAGACGTTTACAAATTTGGAGAACATCAATGTACAAAAGAAAACTTGACTTTTGTACAATTTTGACTGCATCATTAAAAAAAGGGAGCACCAAATAATGGGAATTTGGTGTATCTAACTATTATATAAAGAGTTCCTTTTTGTTAAGTAAATAAGCACCTGCTGTATATAATTCGCAGTAACTTCACTCTATGTTTCAATTTTGTAAAGTCACTGTGCGTGCAAGTATCTAAAACCACGCTAAAATCAAAGTACACTGCGTCGACCTGTCAAGAATATTCACCTCACTATAGGTAAAGTAGGTGAAATCTCACGAATTCTTTGCTTTTGCAGAGATTAGTGCTATGCCGCAGAAATAACAACAGCTATTAAGCATAAAACTGTGTATTAATAAAAATTATTTTTTAAATACTCAAATAACAGCATAGCAGCTAAATTGACCGATACTATGTTATAAAGTGTTCACAACACTTTTAAAATAACAATCACTAATTTGCTCCATTCCATTAGTTCGGATAAGCTCTTGTAGAGAGACATGTACTAAGAAAATNTATACTATGTTATAAAGTGTTCACAACACTGTTAAAATAACAATCACTAATTTGCTCCATTCCATTAGTTCGGATAAGCTCTTGTAGAGAGACATGTACTAAGAAAATAAGTTAAAAACTCGGTTCAAAATTTACCGACATCACTTACTGTAGTTATGAAATTCGGCAAAACATACATTAAAGTAAACATTGTATCATTTAGCGATTTTTTTTAGCCCAAAAATCTTGTGTTGTGTCGGATTGTTCTCACAGCTGTGCGATCGTATGAATATTTGTAATATCAAATAATAATAGCGAATAATAATCGCCATCATCATCATTGTCATCTTCGTCGTCATTAGCAACAGCGTTAAAGGATCTTTACTTGCTGTTTCTCAAAAAGATTGCTTTCTTCTCTAAAGCGTTATCTCATCGCCTTCTTGGCCTGACGATATTCCACTTTCTTGTTGCTTTACAATTACGAGTTTTAAATATACATATATCTGTAAGCGCTCCACGTCAGATTTTGCTCATTCCGTTCCATAGTTCAAATCTGTAAAATTGACAATGTTCAGTTAAACATATTCGCTTCATTTGCGGTCTGTATGCATTAATGTTGTACACGCTTAATTTTTTGTGACGTCCGTTGCAGAGTTCGCAGTGGTTTTACAGCCGAACCGAGAGGCTCCGTATGTGAAAATTATGTGTAAGTTAAAGGTTTGTGTCCCTTTTAGTTTTAAGTTTGTACTAACTTTGAATGCC
>NQII01001282.1:75242-176904 GCA_002778355.1 Clitarchus hookeri
CCCAAGGCTGTGATATTCAACTAATCGCAAAATATGAAACAGTATGATATACACACGATGCAAGATAACATATTAATTACAGATGCCACTTTGTAAATTTTTGCTTTCCCGTAAGGGAACTGGGCACGAAAGCTCCAAGAAATATTTTCGCTATTCTTTTTTTATTTGAATACGTGTAACGTGATAAAAGTTAAAAATATTGTGCAAAATTACTACCGCAAAATACAGTGGCCACTATTATTACTTAGGCTCCATAAAGACACTTTTTTGTGTTTAGTTCAAGTTGGCTCATCAATGATTTTATTGTAATAACAATTCTAAGGCGCACGATGGTAATATAGAGTTCTAGAAATTATAGTTTGCTTATGTAATGATTTATTTATGGCTTTTGGGGTTTGTGTACATATATATTGATTTTGACGGTGTATTTGTCGCAGATTTCACTGGATTCATTTTAAAATCCTTCATTGTTCCTTTCATTTGCCCATTGCCTGCAATTTTGAAACACATTAAAAAACTAACACTTCTGTGGTCGTACAGTCTAAACTCCAAACAGAGAAAAATCACTCATTCATAGTCGATCCCAACAACACAAATAGGTGAAAATTGCTCCACCGAGAATCAGTGGAATATAATTGGTTGTTTCCAGGAAACAATTTCTCTGTTTGAGCAAATGCCACATCCAAATGCGTGCGAAAGTAGTTATAAAATGGGGGTTCTGGTGCAGTGGCTGGGGACGAGGGAAGAGCCGATCGCCCACTTGGATGACATCACGTGGAAACATCCTGCTCTGTCATTTATCGCCAGCAGCGATAATCTTGGATTTCCCTTTTTTCCTTCCTGCTCCATCACTCCACCTCAGCACATCATGCTCATGCATTACGTTTGGAGCTTTTCTCACATTCCTGCCACACTCTCTCATCTTCCAAGTTCCATCCCTCGAGTTTTTTATTCGCAATGCTTCCTGTTCTGCTTCTCGACACCTTCCTTCATCCCACGGGTTTTCTCTAGCGTCCTAGCGGTGACGTGTGTCATGTTCTGTCGTTCCACCATGGGTTTACTCATATTCCTCCCGGATTACTTTTACCTGGCGTCCTGGTGAGGATGAGACTCATGCTCTGCCATTCCACCTGCGCGACACGGAGCGAGGCCTGCACAAACATGCTAGCCTAGAGCCGCACTGCATGCACGCGTCAAGTATGCCCTAAGCCCAGTTATAAGCATATTTGGATGTAATTTCCGAACCATTTAAGATACTGCCGCCAAATTCATAATAGGCATCACACCCGACAACGAAAATGGCCGCAGGGTCAAGTTTGCCTCAAGCACACTTGTAAGCACAGTTTACTATAATTACCGAACCGTTTAAGATACCACCACCAAAATCAAAACTGGCATCACATCCGACAACGTTAACGGCCTCTGGGTCAAGTATTCCTTAAGCACACTTATTAGCATAGTTGATTGTAATTTCCAAACCATTTAAGATATAATCACGAAACTCATAACATAGACATCACCCCTGACAACTAAAAGGACCTCAGGGTCAAGTAGGTCATAGGTCTACTTATTAGCATATGGCTGTATTTTCCGAACCATTAAAAATATATTCACCAAGTTCATTACATATGCCTTAAACCCTAAAATTAAAAGAACCGCAGGATCAAGTATGTTCTAAACCCACTTATAAGCATAACTCGCTGTAATTTCCAAAATGTTAAAGATTCACTTACCAGATTCATAACATAGACATCACCCCAACAACTAAAAGGACCATAAGAGGAAATACACCCTAAGCCTACTTATAAGCATCGTTGGCAATAATTTGCGAACCATTTACGATATAGTCAACAAATGAATGGCTTACGCATCACCCCAGAAAACGAAAAGAACCGCAGGATCAAGTATGCCCTTGGCCTACGTTAAGCATAATTGGCTGTAATTTATGAACTATTTGAGGTACAAAAACAAAATTCATAGCATAGGTATCACCCCCAAAAACTAAAAGGGTCGCAGATTCAAGTATGCAATAAGTGCTTGTATAAGCAAAGTTGACTGTAAGTTCCGAACCATTTAAGTTATAACCACAAAATTCATTACAAAGACATCACAATGACAAATAAAGGGTCGCAGGGTCAAGAATGAACTAAGAACACTTATAAACAAAGTTGATTATATTTTCCGAATCATCTAAGACACAACCACCAAATTCATAACATAAGTTTCACCCCCCGATGACGAAAACGGCCGCAGGTTCAGATATGCCCTTAGCCCACTTAAAATCATCGATGGATGTAATTTTCAAACCATTTAAGATACAACTGCAAAATTCAAAACGTACACATCACCTACGATGACGAAAAGGACCACATGGTCCAGTACACCTTAAGTCATCTTATAAACATATTTGGATGTTTCTTCTGAACTTTTTAAGGGGCAGCTACCAAATTCATTACATAGGTATCATCCTCCAAGACGAAAAGGACCACGCGGTCAAGTAGACCCCTAATCTAATTATACTTATAATTGGTTATAATTTTCGAACCATTTAAGTTATATTCTCCAAATTCATAGCATAGTCATCGCATCAGATGATGAACATGGTTGCAGGATCGTGCACATCCTAAGCTCACTTATAAGCATAGTTGCACACCATTTCCCACCCACCGAAGCTATAGAAATCAAAATTATTCCATAAATATCTTATCTGATGAAGAACAGGGTGGTAAGGTAAAGTAAACTTTAACGAGTCTTATAAGCATAATCGACCAATATTTTCTACCCACCGAAGCTATAGTCGTCAAATTCATTACATAGCCGATTCTGCCGATCACTAACAGGATGGTGGTGTCAAGAACGCCCTAAACCTCGTATAATCATAGTTGGCTACTATTTACCACCCACCAGGACTATATTCATTAAATTCATAACATAGACAACACACACGACGACGAAAATGACAACAGTATCAAGTACAACTTAGGCCTTCGCAAAACCAAAGTTTGCTACAGTTTACCACCCACAAAATCTATAGTCAACAAATTAATATCATAGGCCTCACCTCCGATGACAAGCAGGGTGGTAGGACAAGTACATCTTAAGCCCTCTTTTAAGCTTAGTTGCCCGACGTTTCCAACCCTCCGAAGCTACGCCCACCAAATGCATATAATAGTCATCACTTCCCACAACAATCAAGGAGATAATTTGTAGTAGGCCATTACCCTGTTACAAGCATAGTTGGTCAGCATTTCCAAACATTTGAAGTTCGGGGACCGGTAACAACCGTCCACGCATGAAAAAAAAATTTATACATAAAGGCATGTCGCAAAGTGACCGTTGTATGTAGGAGTGTAGGGTTGGAAATAGTACACACATACGCATCGGCCTGCAAGCACTCGTCTAGCAAATAGGTGCATATTGATTTACCTTTCCTTCACTACAGAGAGAATTACAACATAACTTCGTATTCGACAGGTTGGATGGTGATATATATTATTGCAACCATAGAAAACTGACAGTTTGTTGAACAGAACCGCTCGGCGTCGGTACTGCATTAAGTCAGCACTGAGGGGTCATCACTGTGGGGTCAGCAGTGAGGAGTCAACACTGCAAAATCGACTATGATGTGTACGACTAACACCATCAGTCCAACACAAGTGCCGGCAGCCCGAGTCATCGTTAGCCTGGGTAAACATTAACTATTAGTAGTATATTAAAAAATTAAGCTGTGTAGAATTGTACCATTTCAACATTACATACATAGTCGTAGGTTACACTAAAACATGTATGCGATAATATTAACAAACACCATCAGCCTAGTTCAAGAGTCGGGGAAACCGAGTGTAAAAGATTTGAAACCACAAAAACAGTCACATAAAAAACAATAAATAACTGGCATATATACAAGTAAATAACGAAGATGATGCTATATCGGGTCAGAATATATAAAAAAATACTCGATAGAGCCAGAGTTTATAAAAGTGATATCAGTGTTGCAATCATGCCAAGAAGTTTAGTAAAAGCTAGAATGCATGCCGACATGAGAAAGAAGAAATGGTCACAAGGTCCAACAAGAAAAATTACTTAATGCGTGAAGGGCAATACACATTAGGAATCTTGTAAAGACTGTGTTCCTATGCTTGTCACAAAACAACATACACTTAAACCATTAGTCGCGCAGGAGAGACGTAATTTCTATGGGCTGATGCAAAAAGATATAAACAATAATTATAAAAGCAAATAGTCATAAGAATTAAACTACCTATGTATATTGCGCGAGCATCGAGCGCTGTATACCGTGTTAGTTAAAAAAAACTATTGCGAATTCGAGAAGCTCAAGTGCGATAAGGATAGCACTGCTGCACACATATGCAAACTGATATAAAAAAAAATTAGCGGTAAATAGTTTTAAGCACTACCAACCATTGCAAACACATATTACACAAGCGGCGAGTGCTGTACACTGCTTTAGATGATGCTAGAGAAGACCAGACCGTCCTTGTAGGAACAACAGTATAGTAAACGTCTTTCGTACGAACAGATTGAAACGAAAGTCAAATTCAGAACACAGCCAACGCTCACAAAACTAGCAGAAGAACGCGTCCGACCCGACGGATGTTGTGCGATCGCATAACATCGTGGGAATCTGTAATGCAGGCTACGTGATCGACCGGCGCGGCGTCGCGAGTATCATGCACATCTCGGCAAGTCGTAGTATGTTACATAACAATAGCAGAGAGAGACGCATCAGGCTCCAGGGTGGTAGACCAGCCAGTCACACATACACTTCCCTTTATAGTTATAGAGTACAGGGTAACGAATTACCCCGTTTTAAATACTATATATATACACACACACACACTTATTTGAATACATATAATTTACACTACCAGATCTGTAAGCACATTTGGAACGACACACATTCAAACCATTGCTTGCGCAAGAGACGACACTGCTACGCGCTGAGGCAAACAGATTTAAAAATAATTTTTATAAAAGCATATAGTTATATGCATTACCAACAAATGCATATTGCGCGAGCACCGAGCGCTGAACGTCATGTTAGGCAAAAAAAAATTATATTGCGAAGTGAGGGAACGATAAGATCAATACTGCTACACACTAATTCAAACTGATATAAAAATAAAATATAAAATAAAATAGTTATAAGAACTTACCAACCATCGCAATCACATATTACACATTCATGTAACAATTTATTTCGATCGAACACATCAAGTTGTAAATATTAGCATGCTTCTTAAAAATATAGCTTCGAATAAACTGGTGTTAGTAGTGGATATCTCTTCCATCCACCCTAGCGTAAAACCGGCTACACACTGGGAATGCTACCATTGACCAGAAAGCTGAGGCTCGAAAGCACATACGTAGGACTGCAGAGTCTAGCCTACAAGTCATTTCAGAAGAGAAGATTTAATATCCCGGTAGATAATTACACACACACAAGAAATAGCATGACGGTTCCTTTCGATGTGGGCATATCTATTCCCTGATTGACTGCGCGAGGATCTTAAAGGGGCCGTGTGTCTGATTGGCAGCTGCATGCTGCACGTCTATGTTGAGACTTTATTATTGATTATGTGAATAAATTTTTTTATGTATGGGACGGTTTTATATTTTACACGAGATTCCCCCCAAACCATGTGTTAGGCTGATGCTGTTTATCGCGATATTTAGCCCACACAGTCGAAACATGCCGCTGCAATCCCCCTGTGCTATCGGTACCTTCGAGCTGCAGCATGATTGGCGGTTGGTTCGAAACATAGTGCGTCTGGCATTTTTTTAGATTCTTGCACCGATTACTGCATGCATGGGTGAATGTTTTGCATGCTGCAAGTAGGAATTCAGTAATGTGCGAGGATACGAGCGCTCCTAGGGTTCGCCATCGTAACGCAAACGATGCTGGTGTGGCCCCTGACAGGTGACAGGGGAAACGAAGATGGCTGAAGATCACCGCGACCCTAGCAAACGATGGTCTTGCACTCTAGCGTTCGACTGGAGAAACTAACATGACGAGAGCAACCTTTGGCAGCATGCAGCAGCCTATCAGACACAAGGCCTCTTTACAGATCCTCGCGCAGTCAATCAGGGAATAGATATGCCCACATGGAAAGGAACCGTCATGCTATTTCTTGTGTGTGTGTGTAATTATCTACCGGGATATTAAATCTTCTCTTTTGAAATGACTTGTCGGCTAGACTCTGCAGTCCTACGTATGTGCTTTCGAGCCTCAGCTTTCTGTTCAATGGCTGCAGTCCCAGTGTGTAGCTAGTTTTACCTCTAGGGTGGACAGAAGCGATATCCACTACCGACACCAGTTAATTCGAAGCGACATTTTAAATAGACATGCTAATATTTACATCTTAATGTATTCAAACGAAATAAATTGTTACATTGTACTGTATAACAGAAATCCTCTCTTAAAGGAACATGCACGTGTAATATGTGATTGCGATGTTTGGTAAGTACTCGTAACTATTTTCCTTTACATTTTATATGTATTACAGTTTCAATCAATGTGTAGCAGTGTTGTCCTTACCGCACCTGTGCTTCTTCTCGGCATCGCAAAAGTTAGTTCAGACTAACGTGACGTACAGAGCTCGATGCTCACGCAATAAACATAGGTAGTTTAATTCTTATAACAATTTGCTTTTATAATTATTGTTTATACCTGTTTGCATCAGCCCATAGCAATGACGTCTCTCCTGCACGACTAATGGTCTAAGTGTATGTTGTTTTGTGGCAAGCATATGAACACAGTCTTTAAAAGATTCGTAATGTGTATCGCACTTCACGCATTAAGTAATTTTTCCGGTTGGACCTTGTGATAATTTCTTCTATCTCAGGTCGGCATGCATTCTTGCCTTTACTTAACTTCTTGTCATGATTGCAACACTGATATCACTTTTATGAACTCTGGCTATATTGAAATTTTTTTGTATATTGTTACTTGTTATGACATCATATTCGTGATGTACTTATATATATATATGCCAGTTCTTTATTGTTTGTAATGTTACTTATTTTTTTTAAGTACAGTGTGGTTTCATATCTTTTACACTCGGTTTCCCCGACCCTTGCACTAGGCTGATGGTGTTATTTAATATTATTGCATACATGTTTTAGTGTAACCTATGCCTATGTATGTCATGTTGAAATGGTCCAATTCTATACAGCTTCTTTTTTTTACATATGACTAATAGTTAAGTGTTACCCAGGCTAACGATGACTCGGGCTTCCGGCTCTTATGTTGGACTAATGATGTTAGTCGTACACATCACAGTTGATTTCGCAGTGCTGACCCCTCACTGCCGACCACTCAGTAACGACCCCTCAGTCTTGACCCCTCAGTGCTGCCTTCATGCAACACCGACGCCGAGCAGTTCTGTTTAACAACCGGCAAATTTTGTTTGGTTGAAATAATTTATATCACTATCCCACCAGTCGAATACGAAGCTATGTTGTAATTCTCTCTGTAGTGGGTTATAAGTAAATCAGTGTGTGCCTATATTCTAGACGAATGCGTGCAGGCCGATACGTGTGTGTGTGTGATTATTTAAACCCTACACTACTACATGCAATGGTCACTTTGCGACGCGCCTGTATGCATAACTGGATTTTTTTTCGTGCATGGACGTTTGTTACATGATCCCGAAATTTAAATGTTTGGAAATGCTGACCAACTATGCTTGTAATAGGGTTTGAGTCCTACTTGCCTTTATCTCCTTGATTGCGGTCCGAAGCGATGACTGTGGAATGAATTTGGTGGCCGTAGCTTCGGAGGGTGGGAAACGTCGGGAAATTATTCTTAAAGGAGAACTTAAGGCGTACTTGTCTCCAACTACCCTGTTTGTCATCCGAGGTGTGGCCTATGATATTAGGTGACAAATATTCTGTGGGTGGGAAATAGTAGCCAACTTTGCTTATTCGAAGGCCTAAGGTGTACTTGACCCGGTGGTCCTTTTCGTAGTCGGGAGAAATGTCTATGTTATGAGTTTGGTGACTATAGTTCCGGTGGGTGGGAAATGGTAGTCAACTATGCTTATACGATGGCTTAGGGCATACTTGACGCTGACATCCTGTTCATTGTCAACAGCGTCATCTATGTTATGATTTTGACGACTTTATCTTCGGTGGGCAGGAAATGTCTGTCGACTTTGCTTATAAGACGCCCTAAAGTATATTTGACCCTACCACCCTGTTCTTTATCGGAAGAGATGTTAATGATATGAATTTAATGTCTATAGCTTCGGTTGGTGGGAAATGGTGCGTAACTATGCTTATAAGTGGGCTTAGGACGTGCTTGACCCTGCGACCGTGTTCATTGTCGGGGGCAATGACTATGTTATAAATTTTTAGACATCAGAAACGGTTCGGAAATTGCAACCAATTATGCCTTTAACTAGGTTTAGGGGCAACTTGACTCTGCGGTTCTTTTCGTCGAGGGGATTATACGTATGAAATGAATTTTGTGGTTGTCCCTTAAAAAGTTCGTAAATAACATCCAACTATGCTTATAAGAAGGTAGGCCTGTAATCTCATCTATTTTGACCCTGCCTTGAAATAGGTATTAACGGGCTTGCGTTTTTTAAAGACAGGTATCTAATGTGTAGAGCACATAATTACGGTACCAAAAGCTACAATTACGGCTGAAGTCCCATATTTGTGGCAATGACGTCCCAGGTACGGCACGCTCGAATTATTTAAAAGTAGTATACATGTATATCTCAACTTGAATACAAGAACGTGAACATATTTTATTCTTAGTAAATGCGAGTAAAGGAATTCCGTCTTTATACAAAGTTTTCAAAGTCGTACAATGTCAACCAAATAATTCGAAATATTAAAACTGTGTTAATATATAGCAGTGCGCCATTCAGTATTTGAACACACGTATATGTGCAAATTATAAAGAATACTGTTTACTTACTGAATGCCTCTTCTGAAATGCAACACAAATTTATATGCCACGCGTTTCATAAAAGCGAATATTGCTATAGCATTTGCTCTACAGCGTCGATACTTTCCTCCTTTCGGCAGACGTGTTGCCAAAATTCAATTTTATGAGTTACAGTGAGCTAGCAATCATAGCGTGGTATGACATGCATAATCAATAATTATGGTATGCAAAACACAATTTACGCTGCAAGTGTAGTAGTTCTTTTTTTTTTTTTTTTTTTTTTTTACATGGCTTGTCTTAGGTTGGACCACGCTTGAATGACTCTCCGCCCCCACAGCCCGTTTCTGGGAAACATCGGGATATAAGCTGCCCTTACCATTTGTTGATGTCCCTCGTGCTTTTATTTAGGTTTACGGTATTCAGTCGGACATTTTTTCATTTATTACATGCGTTGCACAATTTAAATTAATTGTTATTTCTATACGTTTTTACACTTTAATGGTTGTCCATTATACCCAGATTATTAAGGAGGTAACAAGATTGACCTACCTGTCATCTACCACCGTTCCCCACACCAAGAGATGTCGAATTCTATGTCTTATATAGTAGCACTAACTACTTCTACTAATATATATTTCTACTACACTATATTACAACTCCTTGCATCGTTGCTGGCTAAGAAGCGGAGAGGTGAGCCTGTACTGCCTTAGTGAACCCCCCCCCCTCCCCTTTTTTGTTATAAAATCCTCACACACGGTCCTTCCATTCGTAGTCATATCCTCACGTTTAATGTACCGTTTTGGTGGCGAGTTGCCTTTAACCTTGTGCGTCTCTCTTACTTATTTGCTGTTTTCGTATTAGTTCCAGTTTCTTTCCCCTTGTTAATTTCCTTTTCCATCAACGTCCGAGTTCGTCAGGGTAGTTACGTTGAGTTGGGAGATTTGAGCAGCTCTTAACAACGCGGTCTTGAGAGCCGATGAGGGTGAAGTGAGGTGGGAATGGAGCAGCGCCGGAACACAAGTGGAAATCCCCGAGAAAAGCCGCATACCAGCTACATCGTCCGGCACGATTCCAAGTTGCTTAAAATCCGGGAGTGTCCCGGCCGGGAAACTGAACCACGTTCACCTTGGTGGGTGGGTAGCAGTCTAACCCCCCAGCCATCGTGCCCCCCCNGAGGGATTAGGCTGGGGGAAGGGGTGCTCCTGACCTCCGACCCCTTGAGGAGGGGGAGGCTATTCCCGCACTGGGCCAAGGTCGCGACCCCTAGACACCTGGCGGCCCCGCGCTCCAACCGGCTTCCCCCCAGCGCCAGCCCGGCAGGAAATACACGTCGCAGCTGCCCAGCCGTCTAACCCGTGTGAAAATATCACTGCCCCTAATTATATACTCTGCGTAGTAGTGTTACAAGCTGACTGGCTCCACGATGGTAACACCTGCAGACTTCTGGAAGAGAATTTATCAGAGTTCACTCAGAGTTTTTTGGGGGGAGTAAATCAGAATTTTTAGTTTGGACAAAAGCCATTCGCTGGGTGCAACAACGTCTTCTATTATTTATATACTAGTATAACTACCCTGCTTTGCCCGGGTATAATAGTACGATAAGAGATGCACGAACCAGTTTTAGGGGTTTCGGACTCAAAAGGGATACGGAGATTCACGAACCAATTCTAGGGTTTCGGGGCCAATTGGGGACGCTGGATCCCATTTTGGCCCACACAGTATTTAAGTTGGGTACTAAAGTGCAGACCTGCTAAATTTGGTACAGATCCGTCGAGTATACACTAGTGTTTGTGCACGTTTACGTGTGTCGCTATAATATTGTTACATTTTGGTGCTTGGCATCTCCCGAGCGTGCTAATAGTGTGTGGAGGACAGAGTAGTGATATAATATCGGGCGACGAGTTATAAAGGAATGTTTGACTGACAGGCGAGCGATAATCCTAACAGGGTTTTGAGTTATGGAGCCATTTCGCCGCGATAACCCTATGGCGGCTCACTCACTCCTAGCCTTAGGAAAATAGAATTTATGCGTTTATCTGTATGATTTTCTGGATTACTGACCTCGTTTCTCTCAGCGTGACTCAAGGTGCGTTGAACCTTCCGGATGGTCAGGGCGAATGATATATAAGTGCGTCGGGCCTCCGAGCAGAGATAGTTGATTAGTACCTGGAGTTTTGGAGATTGTGCGGCCCAAAGCGATAGACGACGAGCAACGAGTGGCGAGAGAAGTGACCAGCGGGAGGAAAATCTGTGACTGCGAGCATCGGGGCAGCGAAGGGTGTGACTGGCAGACTGGACTACTGGACTTGATGCTTGAGTGAAAGACGTTTAAGATGATGACAACAGACAGAATAAACATGTGTTAATTATGAGTGTGAGGCAATTGACTATAACCAAACAGAGACATCCAGAATTTCTGTAATGAGAGATGGACATTCAAAAAAGCGCTCATTGAGAATTAAAAAAAATAATAGTGGAGATAGATTGATAAATGCTGTAAATAACAGCTGTGTGAATAAACTAAAATCAAATTTAGTTATTTTATTTTTATGAACATCTCCATCACTAACGAACTCTGATACGCCACCCAGGCGACTTGTAACAATATAAAAAATAACTGGCCGAAAATTGTAAAAATTATTGTTATTTTTTTTTTAAATTTGTTGCCATTAAAATTAGAACATTATTAATAAAATATTATTATCAAGTTTATTATACCTATACCAGTATTTTTTATATCTGTTTTCAAACATTTTACCCAGAATGACACGTTCGAAGTACGTTTGTGCATTATGACTGATTGCCAGCTCGCTGATTTCTTTTTACGCCCACCGCGTATTATTACGGTTCATGTACAAATTTGCACTGTCATAGACCTAAATCCCTAGTATATGTGCTTCGGTGGATATTCATTGTGAATCTAGTGGTGAGGAATACATGCCGCTCTTATACCAGAAGCCTACTTACTTTAATGCGCATAAGACGGGGCGAGGGGTGACCTAGAACCCGAAAATTAAAACTTAACACTTTAGATTTAAAATTTAAAGTTTTCTTATTCGCTGGTCATTGTTTCAATAGCAATAAGTGCAGAAAGGAGCAGGATTTTTTTATATTTAGAACACACTCCACTGCGAAGCCTTTTTTTATGTTAGGAAATTCATAATAAAAAATAAAATTAAGTAACATGGACACGGAAGATAAAAACAAGCCAAGTATAACTTGCTTTCGACAGATGTGTAAAAAAAACTCATAGGTTGTATTTCGTAATTATCTGTTAACAGCTGCTGCTAGCGTTGCCTCGTTTTCTTTGTTACCGTTCGTGTTATTTTTTAATGTCTTATTCTAGTTTGCTGCAACATAAATCAAAGCTTTGCAAATGTTTGTCTAAAATAATTTTACGGGTGTACCTTAGTCTCTTGCGAGCCTACACAGACGGGAAGAGCGCCTAATATTCGTGTAGTCAAAACTGTTTTCTACTAAGTAAGCTTGGCGTGTTCGTACCGTATTCGCTGAGTTTTCTAGGGTTATTTACCTGCACCTGAATTTACTTTCCTCGCTATTCCTGTCTTTGATCGCTCGTTCTGGTGTTTTTTCCTCCTCTTTTTCCCCTATGTTAACTGAGTTCGTAACTTATACAAAATATATATTTCTAATTTACGTATCTATTGACAACAGCTAAGCTTGGTTCATTTTGAGCGTATTATTTAGTTTTTCCCGAGGTAAACAACACGGCTAATGAATTGCCTATGTCCGAAACAACAGTTCATCGAATCACTTATCCCTAAAGCGAGGCTCACTAAGTTATAAGTATAGTTTCCTTCAATGGAGCACTGAACCAGAGTGTACAATATGCAGAACACATTAAACGTATATTTGCAGGAAAACCTTCGTCAAGTAGATATACCACAATAACTACTAGGGTTTCGTATAAAAAATATTGGTAGTAATGTAAAACCAATTTTGTAGTAAATGATTATGTACATTCATTTCAAATATAAACAAAATAACTTTCGTGGCCGAATGCATGTGCTTAAAATCAATGATTAAAAATGTATATAAATGTTATTACTAATATTTATTACAGTACACAAAACCAGAGGAATTATTATAATGGTCTTGCCTGATGACTTTTTTTTTACAAACTGTGCTTTCTGTAGCATACAGAGTAAAATAATTCTTACATCATATTTAGAAATATTTTCGTGTTTAATGATTAGGCTAAATATTTACAAGAGTAAATTCTAACATAATATTTTCCAGTGTTACGAAATGTATGCGTTCTTGTTTTACGAGCAACGTCAATCGTAGTTTCCTGGCAATTTTGGTATAGTCAATTTACGGTTACTACCAAATTTCCTGAAACCCTGCTAAGGTTCAACTTCCAGGAAATTCCTCCGCATCGTGCAGACAAAGCTGGACCAAGTCTAGAAAACCACATCACAGGGACACCGCGCCGCATTCGTGCGCACTCAGTGTAATAATATTTTGCACATGAACGATTTCTTACCAGTCATTAACAAAACACCTATTTCCTCTGTGTTTTTATTCATATTAATTACAATTAAAATATTATAACTTATATATAAAATACAGGAAATATTTCGATCGAACAAAAATATATTAACACATGTATAAAACGCTTGCGACACATGTTTTATTTCGTAAACAACCAAGCATGCCATACAGGGGGTAATTTTTCAAAGGTTTGATTCAAAGAGTGTGACGAAACCACGAACAGAGTATAGTGTGCGTACTATACTATTTAATGAGTTCTGTATTTTGTACTGTCGGGTACAATTCTCCATTAGAAGCCATCCTACTTGTAAGGAAAAAATATGTCAACTATATTCGTTGCGATTTGAAGGACATGTTAAAACTGTTATGTGTCGGAGGGACACACGAGATTGGCATGAATCAAGAATCTTGGTAGATCATCCGGGAGGAAGTGTTCAATTAATCGCGGACCGACTGTATACGGGAAATTTTCCAGACCGCTTATTCCCTCGCTTTCCAGCTCCTTCCTTGCCCCTTTTGACGACGGCGGACTCGAGCAGCAGCTAGTGGGGAGTTGAGTCGCCGCGGCTGAAGATTTCCCAGAAGGCGGCCGCTTGACGGCGGGCATGGCTCTCCCTGTCTCCGTGTGAAGCCCGCGAAGATTTTTTATATCCCGACACGGCCGCCTCAACCGTGTCGTAAATTGTGCCAAGTTTTCTGAAATGCGTCTCTGGAGCGTAGTGCAACTGCAAGAGCATGCGTGCTCAGTAGAAAAGGGTAAAAACACGTTGCGAAAGAAAGGACGAACGTATTGTTATGTTTATATATTTGATGCTTGGATGGTACTGAAGTTGTGTATACAGGACGTCAGGCAATTCGCGGATACGGACTGCACCACGCGAATATGTGATTAAAACTGAGTAGAAAACACTCTTTAGTAAAAATGCAAAATACCCTTCGTTTACGATAAAAACGAAATGAAAGGTCCAAAATCCATTGCAGCAAACATGTGGTATTTTTATTCCAGTTAGATAAAGGTGATGTAATGTGGCAATGCTGCAACTAGCATGTCGGTCGTAAGGCATACGGCAAGGCGAACGAGCCGAGCTCAGTAGTGCCAAAGAGGCCATGGAGTTCACCTACAGCGATTACTGGGGCATGGCAATGACCATGTGTGTATCCGGCGGCCAAGCTCCGTCCATGCTCTGCATGCATCCAACTTGCGGGAATGTGTATTGCTGTGGGCAGAGAGAATTTTGGACATCTGTTGTGACGTTATGTATGCTGAAGCTTTACACTGTGCTTAACCTGGAAAAAAGCCATTTTATTTACTTAAATGTCGTTTCTCTCGTAAACTTATGGCATTAAGATTTTTACAGAAGGATATTTTCTACTTCTTTTTGATCGCAGCTTCGTGTGGTGCAGTCCGTATCTGCGAATTACCTGGCGTCCTGTAGTATAAATTTGACTATTGAATGTTTATGTTAACTAAATATTGTAGTTATATACAAGTCTGAAAAGGAATATAATTTAATTAGATTAAGACTGTAATAAATAAAAACATTTGACGAGGGAAGTCCAAGACTTGTTGATAAGTCGTTCAAATGTAATGTAATTCAATAGTCCTTTCACAGTTACTTCCAACTTTTCTGGAGCCCTGCTTAAGTTCTTCTTCCAGGATATTTCTCCGCCTCATGCAAACAAAGCTTAATGGAGTCTAGAAAGTTACACCAAAGGGACATCGCACCGCATTCCCGCGCACTCAGTGTAAAAAACATTTTGTATAAGAACTATTTCCTACTAGACACTGCCAACACACCTATTTCTCACTATTTATATTTATATTAAATATAAACAAATTTTCATAATTTATTGATAAAATGTAAACAAAAGTTCAATTACACAAAAAAAAAAGAATGTATTTTTACGTTAACACCTGTATAAAACGCTTGTGATACATGGCATATGTCATGACACACGTCATAAATGGGGTGATTTTTCAAAGGTTTGATTCGAAAAGTGCGAAGAAACCGCGGTCAGACTTCAGCCTGCAAGTATCGTTGCCGTAGGCTGAATGTTGTGATGGTAAGGGACCATTCAAGTATTACGTAAGCAGAATTTTCGTAATTTTTAACACCCCCCTCCCCTTGTCAACAAAAATAAGCAAAGCTGTTACCCCCCTCCCCCCCCTTCACTAACGTAAACATTGGTATATATATATTTTAATATGTTCAGGTTTCTTTATAGTTATTCATGAGCAGCAGGAATTTAAATGCACATTTAATTTTTATTCCAGCTAATTATTAAAATCATATTTAAATATTATATTCATAACATATAATAAACGATATGAAACAATTTGGTAAATTCAAATTAATTGTCCTCAGTCCATGGCACTTGAATCCATGAGTCTAAGTCGTCGATGACACTGGATGATTGTTGCTCGATGTTGTGTGTCTGCTCAATTTTGTGTTCTTTCGGGATATCGACATCATTCTCTTCAAGCCATTCAACATCTTGGTATTCATCAGTTTGTATTATGCACATCAATTCATTAGCACGACGAGCAGCCACTCTTATAGATCTCACTTTCGTTTCGGTGTGCGTATTAATTTTTTTATGGATCTCTTTGATGTGACGATTTAATGACTTGACAGAGACATTATAAAGACCACATGTTTCGCATGTTAGACTTGATAGTTTCGATTTTACCGTTGGACAAAAATAATTGTAGGGCATCTGTAGAAACTCTTTGGGCGAAGAATTTAAATGTAGAGCTAAACCGAGTGGAAGACTGAGAGAAATTTCCCTTCATCATCCATAATCAAGTCATCAACTGTCTGTTTTACTTTTACTGGTGGTGGAAGAAATCTATTGGTTAGTAATCTAAACAAACCACTTCTTGGACGACAGCAATCTGTATTTGTACATTTTACAATTTGAAGTAAGTACTGGCTTTCACGCACATGGTCTGAATACCATTTAATGTCTGGCAGATCAGGAATATCTGGTTCACCGGACCCAACATATTTTGTTGAAACATGATAATCATCAATTTCCATTGAGCTCCACACCTCTGCTAATACATTTCCGGCACACTCAAAATTGGATCTTTCTAAATGTTCATCAATTGTAACGCCACAGTCGTCCAAATGAGACCCAAAATGGTAATGAGGCAATATCAAACCAGCCAGTTCCCGACTAAGAGGAGCCATTCTGCGTTCTACTCGGTTATACGCACTTCTGCCAGGAGCATTTGTAGCTATAAACAATGCATCCAGATCATGTCGCTTAAAGTGTTGTATAGCAAAGCCTATTACTTTTTGATAAAGCGGATTTTCATATGGCCCTCCATCAACCGTCATAATCACCACTGGTTTTACAAATCCATGGTCAGTTTTAGCTAATGTTTGAAACTCTTCTAGGCTGAGAAGCGTCTCGAAATCTTGAGCATGAGTATTAGCAGTGGATGAACTATGCTTTCCACTTCGAATAGCGATGTATGTTGGCCCGAAATATCCAACGGTTTGCGGTTGTCCTAGCATACTAGGAGTTATTTTAATACCAGCATAAACGGAGGGTATCAATTTATGCCGCTCGGCGANGGCGATGTATGTTGGCCCGAAATATCCAACGGCTTGCGGTTGTCCTAGCATACTAGGAGTTATTTTAATACCAGCATAAACGGAGGGTATCAATTTATGCCGCTCGGCGATTACCCAGTCGTGATCTGGCAATTTGACTATATATTCCATATGCATTAGAAGAGGCGCTTGTTTATTTGCCGCCGTTACACCAATAGGGACCCGAGCTTTATCATCTTGAGATATGATAAATACTTGATCTTCTCCAAGTATTGATGCTATGTTCTCCAAATGATGGATCGAGGTTTCGGCGAAACGGCTATATACGTGGTTTTTGTGGTGATCAGTCTGTGCCCGAGTGAGCTGAACAGGGACTGCCGATACATGTCTTCGTCCTTCTGTGGAGTTAGTTTTTCTTGGAAGTAAACGAAGATATGTCCCACTTCGGCTGATATCGAATCCTATTTTATGTAATTCTTGTGTAAGTTCATCAAGAGTTTTTACGCTTCGAATAGATTCCGTTCGTCTTCTATAATCTGCTGCACTCCCAAATAAAACAATATCCGCTTTTGTTTTTTAATAGTAATGGTTAATAATTTTCTAGGCTAGGACGTCCAACTGAATCCCTCATGGATAGTTTTTTTTTAATTTCTGGATTATCAAGGCAAATATTATCTAACATTCTTTTCATACTATATTTGTGTTTCTTCTAGGCGCGTTTTGAATCTTTCTCTATAAAGACTGTTTTGCAGCTTTTAATTATTCGCAGGACTTGATCTGTTTATCAACTTCAAGATGGCTTGGCATGGAATCTCTAGCAGAATACAAAGAATTCAGAATTTTTTCCAGAAGATCAATCTTCTTTTTTATAGCTTCTTGAGAAGGCGTTGCTCTCGATTTTTTTTCCTCATTTTCTATGTTTTCGTATTGCTGTTGTGATTTAACTCTGAGTTTAGTGTCGTTCTCTTCCTGTTCGGTCGAACCTGAAGCTGTCTGTACAATTTGTTTATTTTCTGCAGCTTTACATGTGTTCTTTGCCTAAAAAATAAAACATCCTATTAATACTGTTAATGATTCTCTTAAAAAGTTATTTATATATTTATTTTAGACACTCTTTTCCCCCAACATATTGAGAACGGCATGATGTAGAATTGGTATTCAATATTGTTTTATCATCATTATCCTCAGCCTGTAATTGACCCACTACTGGGTATAGAAAATTTTTATGGCTAAGATTATTTCAATATATTTGTTAGTGCTACTGTCACAAACATTATGTTTTCATATTATCACAAACATCCTTTTATACTATAAAACTCTAAAAACATATATCCTTAAAGTGCCGGCGGCGCAACCAGTTAATAGCAATCAAAAGGCTTAACTTACCTTGGAAAAATAACTTAAGAGTCTCGATTTATTCCTAGTCGCTGCTTGTAATTCTTCTGCAATTCTCTTAGACACAATAATATCGAGTTCCTTGTAGGACTTTGCTTGTATCTTATAACTACGCCACACTTCATTAACTATTCTCTGTACATTTTGTAAATTTGAGTTCATGTGAGAGTTTTTAAAACTTTGGAATAATTTTTGGTATAACTTGGATTTCTCTATATTAGAAGACATTTTAGACCACTTCAACAGTGGGAGAAAATGGATCAACGGTAAAAGAAACATTAACTTAGAACACGTCAAATCCAATGATACCGAACCGAGCCAGAGATCGATCAAATTTAGACAAGTGAATAGCGCGCGCGGTAATTCCCCTTCTTCGGTTCTTTCTAACTTAACCATAAAACCCCGCGTGAGAGCGAGTATTACTCCCCGGTATTACTCGGGATTCCACGAAATAATTGATATTGCTATAAGCAATATTTTCGGGAATCCCGAGTAATACGAGCTTTTATATTTCGGGGAATCCCTGAACATACGTTTCGCTTTCGAGCATAGACAAGTAGGGTTGCCATATATGTTCAAATCAGAATCTACTAAATTTTGCAGAAAAATCAAATAAATATTTCTGACGTAATCACTATCCAGACCACCCCTCCCCCCCGGCCGTCATGTCATCAAAAATAAGCAATCAAAGACCCCCATCCCTTTTTTTTTAAGCTTACGTAATACTTGAATGGCCCCTAAGTGACGAGCGGTCCGCCAAGTTGAAGCTGCATCTCTAAGGCTGTTCTTCTTGGTGTGGGTCCACGCACAGGCCACGTTCAAAGTGTTGCCAAGCGTTACAAAGTTTCGCGGCGCAATTGTCACGAACACTGTGCCACCTGGAGACGAGATACATTGGTGCTTCTCTGCTGTGTCTTACAAATCAATTGTCTAACGTGTTTCGGATTCTTTCCCTGGCCCGGATACAGTTGGCTTGGCTTGCGCTGACTGATTCGTAACAGTATGTACGCCTCCGTATTAAAAGGGAACACCCACGGGAGAAAGCAAGTTGTCCTTGGAATATCACTCATAGATCCGGTACTCGGTGGGTGTGCTCGTGATGAGGCCGGGCTCGTTGACTATTCGCGACAATCTCCCGATATGACTCAATTTATCATCGCCCAAATGGTAATCGAAATGTCTCAATTTTTTTTCGGAGAACTGACGATAAAAATAACTCCATTCATGAGTGCTGAATTGCTAATAGAAATGACTTAATATATGGATATCTATTGGTAATCGAATGTGTTTGAGATTACCGAATTCTCGGAAATTCCGCTGTCTTAAATATAATATTTCATTTTGTAATTGTACGAAGTAAAACCTGAACTTAAAATATGTCCCATCCGACGTGAGTTTAGGGTAGTGCAGAAACTGCTGTATAGACGTGATTCATTGTTTAAATGTTGGAACCAAAACATTTACACCTATATGAATATCGACACAATAATTTCCTTGGGTTTCAGTATCGCTTTAAGAGGACATCAGTAGAAATGTCTTCCATGGTAGCTACATTTAAAACTTCAAAAAATTTCCTACCAAGCCGGTTTTCAGATGTGGCTAAACAGTTAAAAATTATGTATGCATGCATGTATATATTTCTGTATGTGTAAATTTGTAGACTTTATTTCAAATGAACGTACTTCTTTCTCTAAAACTGAGAGAGGTGAGCCAGTAGTAATCCACTGAACTCAGATTTGGAAGAACCCGGGTTCGATACCTGGTCAGGTTATTCTGATTTCAGTTTCCCATGGTTTTCTGAAATCGCTCAAGGTGGGATGGCTACTTATTACCGGTCATGGCCGAGTCCCCTGTACCCGTTCCTCTGAGCAACGTGCTCTATTTCTAATGTCCTCGCTGTTGACGAAACGTTAGGCCCATTCTACATACCAGTCTTCCCCGAAAGCTCACAATACGTTTGCCGTGCAGAAAGTTCTCAAGACCTCGATGTTAAGAGCCGTATATATATATATATATATATATATATATATATATATATATCGTATATATATAAACCTCTCTCGCTCTCGTGTAGAAGGTATTCAATTAGAAACAAATTTTATGACCACATTGCCACTCTGTTTCCTCCGAAAGTCTATTAGTATCTGTATCTACGTTATTTTCTCACTAAAAATTATCTACCTTCCCTTTAAATTAAACTTACCCAACAAGATGAACCAAAAGTAACTTGAATTTACTCAAAAAAAAACTTTTCAAATCAAGGCTCTCTCATAAAAGTTGGCGAAAAGTAATATCTCCAGAACAAGGACAAAAATGATACAAACTAAGCGAGACAGTACTACACTATTCTCTATTTATATGATTGAATATATATATGGAAAATTTATCTTTAAATAATTTACGAGTTTTAAAAGATCATACAATTTTTAACGTGTTCACTTATATACACAGATCGCTAGGTGTATGTAACCAGGTTATAAGTAATACATGTATATGTATGTATAAACAGTTATATATATGTTTATAACTACTTAGATTTTTAGATACCATATTCATCGATGTTCATAATAGTAGGCCCTCAAGTATTTTATGACTCTGTTATAGTAATCAATTTAAAGTTTTGTCTTAATAAACTACCTTTTTTATCCTTGTAAGATGTTAAGGTTTTTTAATCTGCATTACACGAGAAAAGATAATAACAATGAAGCTGGCACGATATACGCAGGTACAAAGCAACAAATATAGATTTTTATTGTAAAATAATCCTCCTTTATTTCCGACTTTAGAAGAAAATTGGAGAGAATTGCAGTTTCGGATGTGTAACGTTCGTAGTGTTCGTAAATAGATACAGAATAGTTTTTTGGTGAAAATATGAGGACTTTCTCTCGGTTTATAGTGCCATTTTTAAATTCAAGGTTATATCAACATACATAATCTACCCGTTTCCCTCTCCCAGTGTCAAGAAGCATAATTAGGCTTTTTACAATAGTTAGAGTAGTTACATGATATTTGAAGGAATTTACTATCTCAGTTTTACCTACCTTTTCTTAAAAATACAATCTTCTTAACGTGTGGTGTACTGCGAAAAGTGAAAAATGCATGTGTATAGCTACATATAAAGTCACATAAGAAATATATACTACAATAAATTTGTCATGCTCATAGAATACTAAAAAGGCAATTTAACACAACATATCAAAACAAAAACACTTTAAAGTACGATGAATTAAAAGTGACCTGACTTCTCTCCAAATGGAATCATACACTTCGAACGAGGTAAAAAAACACGTTTCAGATTTCACCCGCGAAAATGACCCCGTCCAATTTTCAAACTTATTTTTGTGATAGAACGGCGAGTGCTTTGGAATTTTTACTAGCACTTTTTAACAAAATTATACAGAAGTAAATGTTATTTGATTTGCGTAGTCGAGCTTGACAGGTCCGTTGCAATATTTATCTCCTGGTTTAAATTGAAAATGAGAAGTTTTCAAAGCAGAGTTCCATTATATTATTTTATTCTGCGCACTACAAGCAGGAAAACGTAATAAAAGCATTATCTTAAGGACAACGGTATCTAAAGAAAACATGGCTCCATTCATTTTACAGTGCACATTCCAAAGTAACGAGATAACAACCTACGTGTATTTTTTTTTTCCCATAAGCTTTACTTACTCAAGATTTTGATAACGGTTACCGTGATAAACAATTCCTCTTCAAAATTATATTTCGTGTCAAACTCAAGGTACATGTTAAGATAATAATGCGCTAAGAGTTTCCTTAAATAAGATATCCCAATTTTCTTTCAATAATTTGTACAGTTTAAGACTGACGTACACCAACAGCCTTGAAAACAGAATTTTACTTAATATAATTACTTGTTTACTGCGTATTTTTCTGCTCTTGTTTTACTTTGTGTTTGCTCTCTGAGTGCACTCATCGTAGGCGAAAATGGGCACATGAACAGCATCTGAAACTTTTTTTTTTTTTTCTTTTTGGGACTATAAGAAGTGCACATTCGTCACAAACTTCGTGCTCCAAAACTCCCTTTCGTTAAAGAATTAATTAAAAAAAAGCCATATATTATTAGAGTAGTGTCCGTTTACGGTTACAATTTAAGAAATTATTCTTCTCCGTTCAAAGCGGTTTCAATTTCCGTTTGAAGGATTTTAACTATGATTCAAAAAAAATATTTTAATGCTAATTTTTCCGATTGGAAATTTATAGCAACTGAGTGCGACGATATTTCACTTATTATTAAGAAGTAATTAAATTCATCTCTGAAAGTTCCATGTTTCGCGCTATTTCTACTGCCTTGCATGCAGAGGTGGTGAGGCATTTGAAGGTAACCACAGAGTCGTCCTTAACGCTCCTTTCTTCTGACTCGCTTGGCGCTTGAACTGCGTTACCGAGTGTTAGAATTCATGTTTTTCTGCAAAAATATTAAACGTACGTCCAAAGTGCTGATCTACGAAAAGAACACACACTTCAGACGAGGGCTGTCGAGTGCTTTCAAGACGTCCCTCACATTAGAAACACCGTTTTTGAGTACTCTAATTACTAAATAAAAACTGCTTTTTCGAAGAGTTGTATATCGTAATATACGCGTCAGACACATACATAACTACTCAAGGGCCCTGCACTGAACATTCCTACAGACTTTCCACCAATAAAATAATATGGTCAATGCTGAAAGTCCCATAGGTAAACGCAGAGCGACGTGATCACTGCACGTCAGTTCAGATCCTTGCGATTAGTGGCGATGGCGTACTTAATGCGCATGGCACTGTCGCCCTTATCGCTCCTGCACCCGTCTGGCTCAAACGCGGAAAAAAAATTCAATTTAAGCGGGAGCTTTGAAGGGGTAACAAAATGTGCTGCAGTGGCGGACTTGGTAATGAGTACAAGTTTTCGTGGTACCTATAAAACAACTCCTACAAGACCGACGAGATGTAAGTACAAATGAACACTTGTTTATTTTCTGTAACACGATCATATTTGTAGGTACCAGGGTGGGACCCTAAACTTCAAGTGAAATTCTATTATTGTAGACAAGTTCGGTAACACAAACTTATATTCTAGAAAGGTTTTTTTTTTTTTTTTTTAAAAAACACCAACAATTGTTATATATTTAATACAGGTCCAAAACCTTAAATAGACATTGTTTATAAGTGCATCAGTACTAAATATATAAAGTAGTTTGGAGCTTTAAGTTGGGTTCACGTGGTTTTTTTTTGTGGTTTTGGTATATATATATATATGTGGAAGTTTGTGAATAACGAAGATAATTGTATAGGTAATTTCCATGAAACAAGGTTGTGGCAGTCAACAACTTTGAATTTACAGAGAAACTCAGTTTGAAGATGTCCTGGGCGAAAAAGTCAGATTCCTTAGAACAAAACGAACAATTTTAACATTTTGTCAGCTCAAGAAACACTGCAAATTGTATTGAATTGACTCGGAAACGTTTGGCAGTGTCATGGAGCAGAAAAAAATCAATCATTATATAGAAAACCACGAAGGCACACTTGTTGCAGTTGTTAACTAGTCTTGAAGAATCGATCTACGATTGTAAAATTATAATGGCTTTTTATAAGTCTCGTCTCTCAGCTTGTGTTATGTGACTTGTTGCTACAAGTTAGGAGTTAGGCGACTAGTCGCGGGTTTCTGTGTTTCAGTTACAAATGTTGACAGCAACAGACTAATATTTCTAAGTGTCATAAAGTGTACACAAACGAATCTTTAAATTGATATCTAAGGCATATAAACAGTACCAATATCGATCGTTTTTCAGGTAACCTATTAAATAGGAATGATTACTATTGCCAAACTTGAGTTTACCTTAGGTATATGTGGAATTAGGAAAACATAGAAAACCGTAAGAAATACCGAAACAAGCTTACCTATAAATTATGAATTTTTTGTTATCAACTTTTTAATTAACATATATTGTTACAAAATAAATAAATATCTGTCAACGGATTGAATGGTCTACTTTTTTTCTAATAAAGCATATTTGTAAACAAATTTTCGCTTACTTTTACTCCTGGACTGTCATTTAAGAAATGCAAGGAAATGTGCACGTCATACTTTATGACTTTAAAACTGAAATTCTAAAATCACTCGTTTAAACTATTTACTCAGAACACCTTTACAGCATATAAGATGTTCGCTGTACGCAGAATAAAAATAAAGTCCAATGAATTCTTTAGCAAAGTTGGTACGCCTGAAAACTCTTGATATCTCGGGACCGCGGGAATAATACAAGCAAAGGAAATATAAAGAAAAGCGACACGCGTGGAAAGAAAAAAACTCTGTTGTTGATTTTTAAAGTAACAGTAATCCGTCGTGTAAATGTACGTCAGGAACTAAACGGAATGTGTTCTATAAATGTTTTTACAGGTAAAAAATATAAATAAGATAGGATGCCGCAGGAACAAGTTTGAAATACAGCCGTGCACGCCCGTGTGAGATAAAATTGGGTGCTCTTCTCTTCTTTTGTGAGGAGCTTATGTAAAGTCCAGCCACCTCTGCGCGCGCTCTAAAAACCACTATTGGCTGTTCACGGTAAATGGAGCACTTTTGAAAGTCCTGCTTACGATCTACTTGTATAGACATTGTGTATTCTTCCACTGCAAGTAAAATTAACATTTTCATGTGCCTAATTACTTTAATCATGCGTCCGTCGATGGTAATATTGTAGAGTTGTTATAAAAGTATTTCATAAATTTACTAATTATTACACCTAAGTGCATACAAAAAAGAAAGCAAAGGAAATTACTTGAGTATTCACAGATGTTTACCTAACACTCTTAGTTCGACGTTAAGACATGAAACTACTTTCACTTCGTCGTTACCAACTTTACTACGACCGTTAAAAATATATCCAGGAAGTGGAAGTGACATTTTTCAGACGTAGTTTTCAGAAGTGATCGAATAACCTTGAACAGCCTATACAACGAGGAAAACTCAGCTCTAATATAAAATTACCTGAGGTAGCACTAAGACAGGAAGGTTAATTATTTGCATTGTTTCCAGAAGGATCATGAATTTTTGTGGGGTTATTGCGAGTTTTAACTTCATCTTCTGAAAGGCTTGACATCGGCGTGTTTTTATAACACATACGAAAGTAAATGGTGCCTAACAGAGTTTGCTCACTTATGCTCATCATTAAAATCTTTTGAATACTACTGTTGCTATGGTTACGATGAATATATTCCATCAGCAACGCGACGCTTGCATAATTTAACGGACTTCAGGACTCGAAAACACTGAAATGAAAAAATTCCGTTGGCTTACGGTTAAACGCCAGAAATAATAGGTTACATATATAGTAGTAGTAAATAAAGCACGACGGATGAAGAGAAACAGATGCGCTGGCTTCGTTTGCAGAGACACGATGCCATCGACTGGAAAGCACGATAGTGACAATGACGCGGAAGTAGATATCCAGGTCATAAACGTTCTCATCTCTACTGTCATTAGCCCGAGTGCTTGCATATAACCGCTAACTAACGATAGGTAACTGTCGCGCATTTTGAAGTGAATCCATTATTTGTTCTGATGTTGAAAATACGCACGATGAGATTCTCTGTGATTTTTATTGTTTACTTTTACACTACGTTGGGACTTATTGTTTGCTATCCATAACGACGCTTACGCACTTTTAATCCTCTGCAGGAAATGATGTTTTAGATTGAGCATACAAAACTTTTGCGCAACATTTGCGCAGTATTACTCTTATCTTGATTATCAAACATAAGCATTTAAACGAGCACCAAAAATTCTTGTTTTTTTTTCTCGTCATAATTTTGTTGTTTTCTTAAGAAAGGAAGACTTCCTTACGTTATTTCGTAAGTTGCAAGATATAAATGGCAGAAGGATGTGTTTCAAAATACCTAGTTTGTTCCTCTGGCAGCGAAATGTAGTATCTCTGCACATAGTAGGTACCCATATCATTTGAAGGCATTTACCAAAAAACTTTAAAATTTCAGTACCGTGTCTCTGAGCATTTCTAGCAGCCAGATGCAAAGCATTTCCCGATCCGTGTTAACGGTGTATTTTCATAATCGTCAGATAAGAAACACCACAGCAAAATTGAACGACACATTTCTAAACCAAATTGTGTATGCAGAATGTATTAATACTGATGTGTTATCTAGAAAACTTGCTGAAATTCCATTTACTATACACTTTTAAGAAATTATTCGCATATATATAGCATCAGTGTATACGTGTATTCAGAAATCACGACTAGGTAGTAAAGAATTTTCCCATAAATCCATGATAGCATTTTGTATAGCTGTACCTAATGCTAAACATTCCTATTTTCTGAGTCAGATGTGTAGTATAACTTCCATAAAATGAAAAAAAATAAATTATTTACATTTAAGGATGTTTACCATTAAAAAATTCTACAGTGTAAGACTGTGTTCACATGATTCAGCTGTTTCGTAAAATATATACTATCAATGTGTAACCCTTTCAGGTATGGTGGTCTATACATTGCACGTCGCACGCGAAGTTTATTGAATAATGTAAAATATACACAGCAGAAAACTGTAACGAATAAGATAAGTCCCTCACAGGTGGGAGACATCACTCGTTGTTTGCACTATACTCATTAGTCCCACAAACAGCTGCTGCAAGTGCCAATCACATAAACAGTTTTACTCGTCCCGACATCACAGAATATTATACTGACACAAGCTCAGCTACAAACAAAAGTTTTTCGTTGACACGTCATAAATTACTTTTTTATACGTGACTAAAACAGTTAAAAGAACTCAGCTGGTAGAAACTTTAATTCCAGTGCAAAGAATATATCAGAAGCAAATCTGATGCGTTATTGGGGCCGCGGTAGTGTAATGGCTAGAACACTCCCTCCCGCCAAGGCTGACCGGGTGAGATTCCCGGCGGGGTCGCTTTCGGGTATTCACATGTGGGAATCGTGCCGGACGATGCCGCTGGTCGGCGGGTTACCTCGAGGATCTCCCGTTTCCCCGCCCCTTGCATTCCGGCGTTGCTCCATAATCATCTCGCTTCGGCTCTCAAGACCTCATTTTTAAGAGTCGCCCAAACCTCTCCATATCTATACGATGCTTTATTATTTTGCCATAGTTATATCTGCACACTATACTTGATGCACCATACAGCATCTGTAGCAAAACGGGCACCATACAGCCAGCATCTGCAGCAAGATGAGCATCATACAGCATCTGCAGCAAGACGGGCACCATACAGCATCTGCAGCAAGACGGGCACCATACAGCATCTGCAGTAAGACGGGCATCATACAGCATCTGCAGCAAGACGAGCACCATACAGCATCTGCAGCAAGACGGGCGCGTGCTGACACGCGGGAACCTATTACAGTACAAGTCTACAGATTCANAAAGACGGGCACCATACAGCATCTGCAGTAAGACGGGCATCATACAGCATCTGCAGCAAGACGAGCACCATACAGCATCTGCAGCAAGACGAGCACCATACAGCATCTGCAGCAAGACGGGCACCATACAGCATCTGCAGCAAGACGGGCGCGTGCTGACACGCGGGAACCTATTACAGTACAAGTCTACAGATTCACAACAGTTCTCTAACGTTTAAAATACAAATTATGATAAAAAAAAGGTGAATATTTAGCTCTAAACAATAGAAAAAAATCGACGACAGAAACACAGTATTATTGAACTTAACTANAAAAAAAGGTGAATATTTAGCTCTAAACAATAGAAAAAAATCGACGACAGAAACACAGTATTATTGAACTTAACTAAGCTACTGGTCATTTATAATTGATTTATACTACCCCGGGTACTCATTTTCAATGCGTACCACTCAACGTATTAACTGAATTTCCAATGAGAGGCGCCTCGCTGATTGACACAGCTGATTCAGCAGTGGAGTGTGTCGAGATTCGCATCACCAGAGGCCGTTATCATTAACAAACTCATATTCAGCGATTTATTCACGACGCACATGCGCAGCTAGTGGCAGTTACGTCACTGACTGACAGCCGTGAATGACGTCCACATAGCCGGTCTGATTGCGATGGAAGTTAGCGAGCTTTGCATCAGCGTTATTCAACCGATACTTAACATCTATTTCTAGGGCGCCAGTAATGATGGCATTTAATGGACGTTTACGTCTGTATATTTGTGTTCATTCCTCTACAATGAATTTTTTTTTATTGTAGAATTGTCTCTTCGAAATATCCTACGGTTATAAGATTTAAAAATTAATGTAAAAGTGATTTACACCGTTAAAAGAAGTCACAAATGTATAAAAGTGTAAGTAGTGCGTATAGTTCGAACACAGTGAACGTTAGGGTATTGTATGTTAAGAACATGCAAATTATAGTGGATGTGTCGTTTTATTTACGTATATAAACTGAACAGTAAAAGTGTGGTTTAAAGTAGTGCGTTGTAGTTTTATTTACTCAATTTTAGCGTGGTCTCGGCTGGTGTAGTATAGCTTAACGTAGTCTTGCCTAGTAAAGTCTTACATTCTGTAGTTTAGTCTTAAGTATTTTAGTTTCAGCCCACGACAGTATAGTGTTGTTAAGTGCAGTGCAGTGTAATATAACTAACTAGCTAACCGGCCCGGCTTCGCCCGGTAACAATTTAGTTTTTACAGCTATACTGCGAAAGACAACAATGGTTACTGTGAGTCATCCTTAAAACATAAACATATTATATCTGGGATATTTCTGAACACCTATTTGAGAGCTACAATTCTGCGGTATATTAACTTGATGTTATCTTATGGTTTAGTCAGCGAAATCCACGTAAGCGCCCTAAAAGCTGTTTTTTTACATCTTGATTACAAACATTTAGACATTTCTCTTCTATCATTTTATTAAATATAAATTAATTATACACCGAAACCTTCATAAAGAAATTCTATAAATTATGTTGAAAACTGCATCAAAATCCATCAAATAGTTTAGAAGAACTAAGCGAATACACAGACAGACGCAGATAAGCGACTCTGTTTTATACTATTTAGAGACTAGAGATTGTAATGTTCTTGCCACTAAACTGAGAGACTTCTACGTGAGGTTTAGTTGTTAGTTGTTATCGCCTAGTTTGAATATGAAACACAGACGACGAGTCGCGTTGTTTCCTGCACGCGAGAAGCGTCCAGAGACCAACAGCTCTCGATAGACGCGCGATCAACAGGAACACGACATCTGACAAGCCTACTTGCGTGATGCATGCATTACATTCGCCGCTTGTGAATCGCCCGCGTGCCGCATATCTAGTTATTCATCATCCGACCACAACCTCTGTCAAATTTTGATACGATCGATTGGGCAAACACGAGAAACATACTATCGCGGCTAAAAAAAAAATNCCACAACCTCTGTCAAATTTTGATACGATCGATTGGGCAAACACGAGAAACATACTATCGCGGCTAAAAAAAAAATCCAGCTTGCATTTCGAGATCATTTGTAATGCATACAAACTAACTTAGGTCACAAGAGATTAGTTCTCCTTGCCTTTGTGATCATAAAAAGACGTATCTTAAAAAAAATGGGAATGTATAAGTTGGACCTAAGTAATGATCTAGATTTAGGGATTAATTCAGTTTGTTTAGTGTAGNCCACAACCTCTGTCAAATTTTGATACGATCGATTGGGCAAACACGAGAAACATACTATCGCGGCTAAAAAAAAAAATCCAGCTTGCATTTCGAGATCATTTGTAATGCATACAAACTAACTTAGGTCACAAGAGATTAGTTCTCCTTGCCTTTGTGATCATAAAAAGACGTATCTTAAANATACAAACTAACTTAGGTCACAAGAGATTAGTTCTCCTTGCCTTTGTGATCATAAAAAGACGTATCTTAAAAAAAAAATGGGAATGTATAAGTTGGACCTAAGTAATGATCTAGATTTAGGGATTAATTCAGTTTGTTTAGTGTAGGTTTATAGTGCTGTATTTTGCATGAACGAAAAACTAAACAACGGCATTCCTGTGTGATGGCAAGACGTCTGGCTTAGTTAAAAACGAAAATTTCTCGATTTCAAAATTTTTATTTTTACTTTGCTAACCTTCATTATGTTTGTTAAAATGAACGTAGTCCATATCTCTTTGCATTTTCATGAAGTGGCACGGCAGCATTGGCCTCCGATACTAGTTCCAGCGTTTTATAGAAGGCAGTTAATGAGTAGTGTCTGGTTAAAAAGCTGCAAGGTCAAAATCTCCTGCCAGTAATGTTCAGTATAATAAACTCCAACTCAACAAACAAACGTTTAAACGATATGGAGTTGTAACCGCAGAGTAAATAATCGGACACTCTTCACCGTGAATTAAAAATAATTAAGACGGCTCGAAATCAGTGAAAAAAACAAAAAGTGCTGTAGTGAAAATCATTAACAGAAGAACTATAATTTAAACCACTGAATTTAATTGTACTAACGGTGATTTCTTCAGTATTACAGCGAATGTCAGTGCTTCGCGTTATCTGTTCCCGGTTCATTTGGCTGGTGAACCAATTACTTGACTTATTGGTAATTGCCTGGTTTTTCTGTGGTAAAGGTCACTGATTAAAGTATACAGTGTTTTCCTCTCTTACACATAAGCATCAAAACTAACATGCGTAAAACCGCTGCGTGTATCAGAAAACGNTGATTAAAGTATACAGTGTTTTCCTCTCTTACACATAAGCATCAAAACTAACATGCGTAAAACCGCTGCGTGTATCGGGAAAAGGTGGAACTGATAACGGCGAAAGTGGCCCAACGTGCGCGCTCATTTTGCCAGTTAAATTAAATATATATCATTTTATTCAGCGTGTCCTCGGGTACGCTCTTTATTTTGGGACAGGATACTCATTAGCAGAAATGAGAGAACACAACTAAAGCAGCTGCATGCGCGAAACTGTAAGAATAGCGAGCCGAGCGAAACATTATTTGCGACGACGTTCTGCTTTGAACGTTACGTATACAAGCTCGGGCGAAAACTTCTGCGCGACCTACTTTCCGAGTCTGCATGCAAGCGAGAATGGAGGTTTCTACGGAGTAACCCATAGCAAGATACTTGCCGCCGCAGAAGTAAACCCGAGTGCACTCGTTGAGATTTTTCTTCTGCTACTGTAGTAATACGGCGGACTTCACTCAAAAATTTTGCTGTATCCGTTAATGCACAGAGCTTTATTGTTTTGTTGTGATAACTGGAACATTTAAACAAACACAAATTCTTACCATAATTTTCACATGATGCTGTTAGTGTGTCAGTAAACATTCTCGCGGTAACTTTTTTTTTACGCTGTACTCTACTCTGGTTTATCGGCCTTATTCTGTTGTCCATAACAAAATGAGCAAACATTCCTTTGTCGTCAGTTTCCACAGTTCACCACTCTCACTCTGATTGGCTAAGATTACAACATCGTAGGAATCCTCCCTATAAAAACTTTACACGACAAATTACTAAAACGCCCATGAGAACAGCTAGTATTCCACTACGTCTTAATTACTCATATCAGGTGGCATGCAACGTTGCATGGAATCTTCCAAGGAGACTTCCATAGTAGCCGACGGGCTTTAGAACGAAGACCGGCTCGATGAAGTTCCTTTCTTGAACGCGTGTTCCAAAGCACTATAATCTACTTCCTTCACCAAATGGAATATAGAGAACTGTATAGAAACTGCTCAATGCCGACTGTGGCGTTCCTCTCCGGAGAATGTTTGCTGAGTTCCTTATTCTACACCAAGCCTGGGCTTCCTGCACATTTGCAAAACTTTCCCGTGAAATTACGGAAACGTACAGGTAAACAATTTAACGAAACTTTTCGTGATATTATGTACACTTCTTTTTCATTCCATAAATAACTCTGCGCGAGTTTCAGGGAACTTCATGTGTATTTATGGATCTGACTACAAATATGTTAATAATTTCGTAGCACATGTGTGGTTAATGAAACGATAATATTCAAATGGCTTTAGTTTCCTTATTTTAGGTTTTAACGTGTAAAATGGCATTTGTCGTTCTTGAGAGAAATTTGACCACAAACGAATATTACAAAACCATAGTCATTCATTTACATATTTTCGTATGTAACACAGGTAAAAACTAGAAAATACAGCAAACGTTACACACCTGTCTACAAATTCTGTATCTATGAAATTTCTTAAAGTGCTAACGAATATGTTACAGATGGTTTGCCACCGTCCAATATCTGAATACATAGGAGTAGGTGGCGTGTATGCTACACTTTCCGCAAGAATGATCATTGTCGTTTTACGATAGCTAAGAACAGCTCTTGTAGCTTCGGTATACATAGAAAGGTATGTCTGTGTTTTAAAATTCTACAACTCTACAGGAATATCTTTCATCTAATTATGCCGCAACCATTTAAAAGACGTACTTGTTAAAGATGGAATTATAGACAGCGAAAATGTATGCAGAAACGTCCCATATGGAAAGGGNAATGAAACGATAATATTCAAATGGCTTTAGTTTCCTTATTTTAGGTTTTAACGTGTAAAATGGCATTTGTCGTTCCTGAGAGAAATTTGACCACAAACGAATATTACAAAACCATAGTCATTCATTTACATATTTTCGTATGTAACACAGGTAAAAACTAGAAAATACAGCAAACGTTACACACCTGTCTACAAATTCTGTATCTATGAAGTTTCTTAAAGTGCTAACGAATATGTTACAGATGGTTTGCCACCGTCCAATATCTGAATACATAGGAGAAGTGGCGTGTATGCTACACTTTCCGCAAGAATGATCATTGTCGTTTTACGATAGCTAAGAACAGCTCTTGTAGCTTCGGTATACATAGAAAGGTATGTCTGTGTTTTAAAATTCTACAACTCTACAGGAATATCTTTCATCTAATTATGCCGCAACAATTTAAAAGACGTACTTGTTAAAGATGGAATTATAGACAGCGAAAATGTATGCAGAAACGTCCCATATGGAAAGGGNATTTAAAAGACGTACTTGTTAAAGATGGAATTATAGACAGCGAAAATGTATGCAGAAACGTCCCATATGGAAAGGGAAATCGTAGCAATGAATCATAGTTTAAAATATATACCTAAGTTTATTCACTTCGTAATCACTGGTACCAGAATAATTTAGGTAATAATCCTACAGAACGAACGAGCATTTCTTAATTCAGTCACTGTAATAACTTTTCACGTACCATTGATTTAACTAAGGTCTTCCTACTAGTGTATAGTCAAACTTAAGTTATTTGGACATATATTCACCTTTTAATTTACGAGATTACGTAACGGGATGTACTACAAAAATTATGGATACAGAATTTAACATCTAAAGTTTGTATCTGTACATAAAAATGTACGTGTTTGCCATGCCTGTTTCTTAGCACGTATTTCATTACACGGAAAATCTATACTTACAAATAAAAGAGCCAAAAAAGAAAACACATTCTGCCTTAATAATTGCTACCCACGTCCCTTGGGCTATTTTCATTTAAATTATGAGAAATTCCCCAACTATTGTATTAGCTATATGTACAGCAAAATTTTACAATCACACGTTTTAAGCAAGGGAATTAAAACATGAGTTTTGAGCAATATACCGTATCTGAACTTCGAGGGGCGAGCTAGCCTGAACGGTGATAGCAAAATCGTAGTACGGAGCGTATTGTGGCCTTGAAGTTCCTTCTACTGCTACGCAAACAGAAACGTTTGCCATCCTTTTGTAAACCAAAATAAACTTTTTATTTTTACAGTGTCCTCTTGAAGCACTGCCTTAGGGAAATCCTTCCCTTTTCCCGATCAGCTTGTTACAGCGGGAACGAAGGCTTTAGAAAATCCGCCCTTACAAAGATCTGCAGCTCTGTGTGGGGAAATCTACTAGCTTCCGAGTGGAGACTGGAGACTCGGGCGCTCAAATAGTCATTAATCTTCAACTCTGGACACTCGTTTCGAGTGCCGAACTTCATTAGCTCCAAATATTTACCTTTAACTAATTTCAGCATAACAGCACTGGTCTACTCGTTGAGATGTTTGCTCTTCTTTAAAAATTATCGACACCATTTCTCTATGTTAGGAAAATCCATAATTCAGCACTCATGAATTTAGTGGAAAACGGGCTTCTTTAAATGTGTGGTGATATTTGTATTTTTATATTAACATCTAACGTCATTGTTTATATGTATTCTATCTCAGATCACTCAATTGCAGCTTTTGTAAAGGTATATATATGTTTTAAGGTATTAACTTGAGAAGTTATGTTTCGTTTATTGAGTTATATATGTATAACCAAATGCAAACATTCCACTAGGGATATAATTGTATAGCAGTTTAAATAATGACAATGGCAATATCTCAGCAGAATAAAAACAATTCGAACAACGGAAATTCAATTTAATAGTGATATAGCTGTTTTATGGTTAAATGTAAATTTTTAGAATCAACGTACGAAAATAAGCGTTTTCCAATATCTTCGTGTATGTATTTTAACGTATACAAAGACCAGCATATCTGTAGTTATATTAACAGTGAGTTACGATAAGTAGTTCTATGTTATGTCATATTGACAGTATATTGTAACTGACGACATTTGGAAGGTACTTAAATGGTTTATTTGGGCAAATATAATTTTGAGATGGCAAATGTAACGTGTATACGCTTCTAGTAATTTCGCTAAGTCTTCTGATATATATATATATATATATATATATATATGCGTGTGTGTGTGTCAATGTGTGCACAAGATGTTTCAGAAGTGATGGTCAAAAATGTATAGGTGAGACGCACAAATGAAGAGAAGAAAAAAAGGTCCAGTAGACATGGTTCGGAAATTACCCGTTTACAAGATAATGGCATTTGAGTGCTGTTTGGGCCAGCAGTGACCTGCGAGCGCATGGATATGTAATGCGGCAATGTTTTGTTTACAGCGGCAACGGACAAGCCACGTACTATACCGCCCACTCCCTCACCTGCTTTCCGGCCCCTTTCGCATTGCGTGAGCCATAGCACTAAATAACACACAAGCAGTGTGTCGTGAACGTGGTGGCTATGTACATTGTGCATGAAAGGTCTGTGCAACCGTACGTACAGAAGCGTGATTTACTTGTGCGAAGGTATGGCGTAAACATGGACCACGATTTACAGCAACGTAGAGTACGCAGAGATATTCACTTCAGTACGGCAAAGCCAACGTCAATGCACTGGAGGCTGGGTGGCTGCAGGCAGAAGCGTTTCCTCACAGAAGGCATCCCGACAGACGAACATTCATCAGGATCCATCAAAGCCCTAGAGAAAATGGGTCCTTCGCACACCACCAACGACCAGGTAGACCGAGCTCCGTAGCTCCCGGTGTAGAAGAAGGCGTGTTAGAACGTGTAGATGTAAACCCAGGAACTTCCACTAGGAGGGTGATTATGCAAAAGAGAATAAGAGCAAGCAGTGTATGGCGAATCACTATTCGTTTTAACAATCCTATCAGTACCAATTAAATCAAAAACGAAAAGTAAGGGCATACAATTTAAATCTTGACAACATCTATGTTCCTCTTAGACTTACATCTTTTCTTGGTAGCGCATTTGGTAAGGTAACAGACTACAATCTAGGTGGAAAGGGTGCGTGTGTTCAATACCGGCTAACTCTGATAATTCTTTTTTATATTACTGTAAATTGCGAAACATAAATATTGAACTACCGTAAATATGTTTATTTCACGTAATTATTTGGTTACATTCAATAAAAACTATATTTAATTCGCTACTGCAGTCGGACGTCACTTATTCAATAAGTGAAATTATTTCACGTTACTAATTCATTAAGTGAAATTTTTTCACTTACACAATCAAGGGTTTTCTACTAGTCCGAATTTAGAGTGCAAACATAACCTATACTGACCAGTGGCTTCCTAGATCACTGATTTTAATTTTTGTGTTTGGGGTTATGTCAAAAGCCTAGTTTGCAGTACAGCTGACATTGCTACACGTGAAGAATCGCAGCATGCTGAGTTCATTTACAATTAAAACCCTGTCGTAGTCTTTATATTGGTTACAGTCACTTCATTCACACGTTTTACTTACACACTATCAATCCAACTGTCTACTGCGAACATTCCAAATGCCAGTCACTCACACATCCAGTTCAATAGTCCCGCACGGCAGTCTCACTCACCACTGTACCGNCCGCACGGCAGTCTCACTCACCACTGTACCGATACCAGCAGTCCGCAAACTTTACTCTCGCTGGTCGCTTCCGTCACCGCGTTACATCGTTTCGCTGGCACCGTATACCTAGCTCTCAAAGCCGCACAAGGCTCCAGACTACATACTGTCAACTCGGAGTGCCGCCACGCTTAAATAGACCCGCTGGCCTGATCAAGATGGTTCCCCGGACCCCGATTCGCACTGAGGAAGGCGAGGGCGACGACCAGAACATTCTTGCAACTTTAACCCCAGACATTAAATCCTCAAGGACGGGAAGTGGCATGAGTCCTGATAGGCTTATCAAAGCATACGTAAATATTCCGCAGGCGTCTTTTTTTTTTCAAGAAGACAAATGCACCGCTCACCACTCTGCACGCGCTTCTCCAGTTACCGGCGATTCCCTTGACACGTCGCTTCACACGCTCGAGCAGAAGAGGGCAAGGTGACGCGGAGCGGTGGCATGTAAATGTATATAGTCATATGGCTCATAGAGCTCGGCAGTAAAGAAAATAACGTGTTTTGTATTTACTAGCAGAAAAAATTCATCTCCCAGTATTTTATATTTTGCATTAAAAAACATTTTGGAGAGTATTTAGCATTTCATAAAAATCACTAAAATACATTTTCAAAAATACAAGAACGGCCAAAGCGCTATCGAATGGTTCACGTTTCCAAAACGTGCACTTATAATATAATTCACTTCCTGCATTGTATGTCTTCATGAAATATTAGACGGAGAATGGTGCTACCATTTTCAGTGATCCATTTTCATAAGTACTTGTCCAATATATATTTCGTAATAGCTGATAGTTCAACACTGTCGCAATTCGTGTTCAAATATCTAATGTAGCCTCCGTCCTGTCTAGTCAAGTGTTCAAAGATTTTTTTTAACAAAAAAAAAAGGGGGGAAATAAACATGGCAAGTGACGTGGAAAATGTTTTTGTATAAAAGATTGTGACTCTGGATGTGAAATATGTCACTGTTTTGCAAGAGAACGAGCGTAAATTAAAAGCACGATGTGTATTATCTAAATGGGATAAAGAAACGATAATTAGTACCTCTTATTATGCTACAGCGAACTTCAAAACCTATTGTAAGGTAAGTGAAAAAATAAATTATATGGTTATTCTTGCATTACTAACCAACTGCAACGATGAAAATACCGTACGTTCTTTAAGTACTCTAACACTATTGTGTGTGAAAATTGCAGCACCCAGAAATAAAGGCCCGAATAAATCCAAACTTGGAGGATGTGTGAAACAATATACCAGTAACAAGTTGTTAAGATTGCAGAGAGATGGCGTTCACGTAGGCCCAGCAGCGCCCTCTCTTGTGTGACCGGAAATGTCCATGTTACGCCAAGCTCAGGCAGCGAAGAGCCGTCAAATGAAGTGAAAGCAAGTGCCAGTATTCCTCGTCGACGTCAAAGGGCGCCATATCAACATATGAGTGAGATCGAACGGGGCAGAATGATCTGTTTCCGGGAAACGGATTTCTCATACAGTGGCATTTGGGCTCATACAGGGCATGCTGCTACGACAGTAATGCGTGTGAGGAACCAGTGGATAGAAGAGGGTCATACGCAGCGACGAGCGGGTACTCTACCACGCAATGTGACCACAGCACCGGATGACCGCCATCTTGTCCGCATGGCCGTAACGGACCGTACAACCTCGTCCACAGTGTTGACTCGACACTGAATCACTGCAACGGGTGTGGACCTGTCTGCGTCGACGGTTCGATGCCGTCTGTTGCGGGCTGGACTGGTGGCAGGCATGCTATAGCGTCGGCTTCCATTGTCCAGAAACAACAAACGTCTCAGACTGCAATGGGCACGTGAACGCCATCGCTGGCGTGCTGAGTGGCAAAATGTAGTGTTTTCGGACGAGTCCCGCTTCAACCTGTCCTACAGTGATGGCCGCATACGTGTTATACTCCACCGCGGTGACCGCTATCTGGCAGCCTGCATTGTGGAGCGGCATAGCGGACAAACGTTAAGTATGATGGTTTGGGGCGTTATTGGACACAACATGCGATCTCGACTCCTACGTATTGAGGGCAATCTGAACATCAACCGCTAGACCAGGGAGATTTTATAGCCCGAGATACTGCCCCTCCTTCAGGTGACTCCACATTCCATATTTAATCTGGACAATGCCCGGCCACATGTGGCGAGGGATGTGCAAGCCTTCTTCAATGAACGAAAGGTACCACTGTTTCCCTGGCCTGCTTTTTCGCCTGACTTTTCACCCATAGGACATGTTTAGGATATACTTGTTCGGCGACTTAATTGTCAAGAACCTCCAGCGACCTATGTTGATGTTTTGTGGACTCGCATACAAACCTCGTGGAAGGAGATACCCCAGGAAAATATCCAGGTTCTCTTTGTTAACATGCCACGACGTTTAGGAGCTCTGATTGCAGCACAGGGGGGCTTTACACCATAAAGAATTCTAAAGGACAGAGATCATGTACAGTAGTGTTATCCTAATTAATAGTGTATTGTCATGTACCTAATCTATGGTATAAAGTTAATTTATATCATATGTATACTTGTTGCTGTTGTATTTTTCCCATAAATGTTATTGTATTATTCTGAATGATAATTCCGCCATTATAAAATACATTTTAAGAATGAGACTTTGTCTCCATTTATTACCAAATATATTTTTAAGATGATATACTATGCTAATGTTGCGTAAATAAATTACACTTAATCAAACATAATTTTTTTTTTCATTATATTTGTTTGATTTCCGTTGAATATGTATGCAAAGCCATTTATTCACTCCATACCTAAACTCCATACTTTTCCAAACCATTAATATGACGTTCTTTGAGTATTTCAAGAGAAGACATGAAGAGATCATTTCATGGGAGGCCTATGAACTTGAGTGGGGAAAAAAAGTAACTGTAAGATAAAGTTACTTGCACATTCTAAAAGTATAAATTGTCATTCAAAAAAATTAAAGCAAACATTCAAATAATTTGCCATATGTATTTGTATATATGTATAAACTTCATGCAAAATATATTTATATTTATTCTAGCAAAACAGCAAGAAAAAAATTCATGCTTTATTCGCTAAATTTGTAGTACATGGGATGGGATCTGTCAATTATAGATTATTCAGAATTTGTAGATTTTTGAACTAGGTGAAATAGTTTTTTTAATGTATTTAATAAATAAAATTTTCATTGAAATAAATATGTAAATTTTAATTTATATATACAATTTTCTAATGATAATGTGTAGTCGTATAGATGTTTGTTATCTGAGTTATCTTGATGTCTGTTGTATTTAATTTCACGAACTACTTTTAGAGTTGAGGTTATGTCACGACAGGCGCTAGGGTGGCACATAAATGAACTTCAGGCTATTCATTAGGTACGATACAAGTTCAACTACTACTGGTCCAGTTGAACTGTTGTTTTCTTTAGCAGGTATCATAAACGTCCCTAAAAGGTACAGCCTAAGTGATACAATATGTAAGAAACTTCTTTGCCTAGCCCAAAATTCGTCTCATAATGCAAAAAAAAGGCGAAGGACTGTTTTGAAAAATTATCAAACTCAAATGGTTGTAACGGTTAATTATATTGTCAAATGCCAATTTGCCAGATCTATTTTGTATTTAAACTTGAATTGTAAATTACTATCTAATAGTTTTTTTTATCTAAAACATATTTTATTTTGAGTATTTTGTATTTGTATCTCACGTACGTATATAAAAGTGACAAATTCTTTAGCGCAGCTCTGCAGCACATCACAGTGTTTATCTTAATACGAAATACTTGAAGCAGGAAAAAATTTATTCATAAACACTTTCAGAATTTCTTGTTAGCTGTGAGTGAATGGCAATTAAAAAATATGTTTATTAAACCAGAATTATTATAACGTATCTTGCTGTGTTACTGACACTTTGTTGCGAAACAAATGTGATATCATTAGTTTCCTGTCACAGCGATATGTGACGGTTCCTGGAATATTGAATTATTTCCATATCTTAGACCTTTTAGCACGAGTGTGATAAGTGTGTAGTTCTCAAGGCTCAATTTAATGGTTAGTATCAGTGCACGTGTCGGAAATACTGAACTTCACACTCTTCTCACTGTATTTGGCTTACATAGTTATTTTTTGTATCCTGGGTGGAGAAGCAGGAGGAAGAAATTAGCACAGAAAGTAAATATAGTATGAAAGTGAATTTATGCATCAATTACGAAACAAAACATCTATTTGCACTGAATGGAAGGTGATATTACGTTCTATGCGAGACTAAAGAGCTCTAACAACAAACGAAGCGTTATTTTTTAAGTTTACCCACAACGGTTTATTTGAAATGTATTTGGGTTTTAGTATGACCATGTCCAATGCCTGGGATGTCTATTCAATTGAACAGAAGGATATTAATATATTATCAACAAATAAAACAACGCAAAACTATACACTGAGGCGACAAAATCATGGGATAACTCCTAACATCTTGTCGGACCTCCTTTTGCCCGGCGAAGTGCAGCAACTGGACGTAGCATGGACTCAACGAGTCGTTGGAAGTCCCCGGCAGAAATATTGAGCCATACTACTTCTATAGACGTCCATAATTTCGAAAGTGTTGCCGGTGCAGGAGTTTGTGTACGAACTGACTTCTCGATTATGTCCCATAATTGTACGATGGGATTCATGTCGGGCGATCTTGGTGGCCAAATCATTCGCTGGAATTGTCTAGAATGTTATTCAAATCAATCGCGAACAGTTGTGGTCCGGTGACATGGCGCATTGTCTTCCATAACAATTCCATCGTTGTTTGGGTACATGAAGTCTATGAATGGCTACAAGTAGTCTCTAAGTTGCTGAACATAACCCTTTACAGTCAATGATCGGTTCAGTTGGACCAGAGGACCCAGTCCATTCCATGTAAAAACAGCACCCACCATTATGGAGCCACCACCAGCTTGCACAATTCCTTGTTGACAACTTGGATCAATGGATTTGTGGGGTCTGCGCCACATTCGAACCCTACCATCAGCTCTTACCAACTGAAATTGGGACTCATCTGACCAAGCCACGGTTTTCCAGTGGTCTAGAGTCCAACCGATATGGTCACGAGCCCAGGAGAGGCGCTGCAGGCGATGTCGTGCTGTTAGTAAAGGCACTCGAGTCGGTCTTCTGCTGGCATAGCCCAGTATAGCCAAAGTTCTCCGCACTGTCCTAACGGACACGTCAGTCGTGCATCCCACATTGATTCCTGCGGTTATTTCACGCAGTGTTGCTTGTCTTTTAATACTGACCATTCTGCACACACATCGTTGGTCTCGGTCATTAAGTACAGGCTGTCAGCCACTGCGTTGTCCATAATGAGAGGTTATGCCTGAAATTAGGCATTTTGGGCACACTCTTGACACTGTGGATCTCGGAATGTTGAAATCCCTAACCATTTCCGAAATGGAATGTCCCATGTGTCTAGCTCCAACTACCATTCGGCGTTCAAAGTCTGTTAATTCCCGTCGTGCGGCTATAATCACGTCAGAAACCTTTTCACATGAATCACTTGACTACAAATGAAAGCCGAACCAATGCACTGCCCATTTATACATTTTGTTCGTGATACTACTGCCATCTGTATATTTGCATATTGCTATCCCATGACTTTTCTAACCTCAGTGTATAACATTGAACCAAATAAGTCTGCTTACAAATAGTAATGAAAGCATTAATATTTTAATAGAAGTATTTCCGATGTTTAGAATCAATGAAATATTATAATGAAACAGTTTATAATTATCATAGTTGGGAAATAATTTAAAAAAAAAAAGTGCAATAGAGAAAAAAAATCCACAGGCTTTTGTCTTGATGTTCGAAAAGAACACGAATTAACAGAGAACAGATTATAAATCAATGGAAACGAAGGTACACTTGAACTCAGATATACCAAAAACAAGTATCAGCAAATGTAAGGCCGAAGTAACCATGACAATTGACTATAAATACTGCTGTTTAAAAAAAAAAAGACTCTCCGCAAGAGTTAAAAAATATTTCTGGAATAATTTTGCCTGTGGCGAGAAAATCTCTTGCGGCTTCGTCCTTTTGTTGTATTCATTGTATTCAGATTCAGATTGGAATGAATAACTGGTAGCATGAGTGAGAAGGCACTTGCCCAAAGATAATCACAGTGGTACCCTAAATTTTTTTTCAGAACTACCTACGACTTAGGAACACGACAAACGTATATGTCATACGTCGAACCGGCAACGTCAATTTATGAACGAAGTATAAATGTGACTTTAGCCGGCCATTTCGGGTGATGTAGATAGCACGAACAAATGTTTTATATTAATTATATATATTTAATTAAATTTAGCTGGTTATTTCCCAACTCCGTTCTCTTATCATTACTTTAACAGTTCTCTCTCTCCATGTACGATTGTTGTTTCAGCGTTTTCAGAGATGATGTTTTTCTAACGGGATGTTGAAGATGAAATAAGTTTAATGGTCTGAACTGTTCACAGTAGCAAACAGCGTTCATTGAGGGCAAAGACTCACGTATGCAGGATGCCGTTTGCCGTTGAGATTGTCTATGTTGTCTCGTAAACATTATGTTACCAGTTACAAGAATAACAACATATTTCAATCGTCCCCATAAATTTCAAAGTGTCATATAGGCAGCAGTACAGTTACGAACAAAAATGTTTCATTTATTGCAATTCCTTAAAACTATATATTTAATCTGTGGCTGAAATGGTTAACTGACTAGAAGAAACGTTACAAAATCCACGAAAATTCTTATGCAATTCCTAATATTGAGCCTGTCCAGTTTCCCATTATTTTGGAAAATATACCGATAAATTACACGTTTTCTTGGAAGGGGTAAAATAATAAGGTTAATTTTTTTTCTATCAAAAGCCAAACGAGAATATTTTTAAGTATTGTGAAATACCAACTGAACTACTCGGCGTAGCCTGGGCATAATTTTGTTAATCTAAAAATATATGCTTTCTAATGAATAGTAATAACTTAATGAATATAACCTATTATTCAAGCTATATAATAAGCAAGCCAATATTGTTTTAATCACATTTGGCAGTATATATTCTAACAAAAACTAATCGTTACTCTTGCAATAGCCTACAACTCCTAATTGGCCTTGTTGTGTATCATAATATTCACGGTATGTTAAGTAATAAGTATTTTGTAATAGTACAATTACCTGAATACCTAGAGGTGGTAACATATCCATAGAGCCATTAATTAGTTTAAGCATAAAAAAGCAACTTACATTTGTAGTGCTTAAATTGCTAGTGCTACTTTATAAATAAGTTTGTAGTGGCAGTAGCTTACAGTTGTAGGATTCCTAATGCATAATTACGTTAGTTGTGTATGAAGAAATTCCACAGTGCGCAAAAAGCACGTAACGATTTTATAACTTAAAAATCACTAAATATTCCAAAGAGTATAATGAGCTGAGAAAGAAACAGGAACATTTCAGATTGTACGTCCACATAGAGGTTAGCAATTAACGGATCATTGAATTTAGTGTCGGGAGGAAGTCGTAAACGAGAAAAACACGACACCGTTTTTTGGGGTTCTGGGCCCAACTGGGGCCTGGAGTTAATTCTTGCCTACACAATATTTAAAGTTGGGTATTGAAGAATACCCCTGATAAAAAAATATGGTTCATATCCGCAGAACGGCGTGGAATTGTATATAACACAAACCAATATGGCCTGGTACTCAATATGACCTACTGACTGGTTCTCGGTAATTTCAACATAAATACAAAATATAGCAACTCCAGTAGTTCCGGGAAATAAACAAGACAACGTGTCTCTTTTACCATTTACGCGGTACCTATGAGCTGTTGGAGAGAGGGACAAACGTGTTTATCTGTTGGGCCGCATATTTGTGTGTTGTTATTTCCGACTGGTAAGTTTCTTATTGTAATAATGACTTAACAAAAATATTAAAATTGCTGACTTGTTTATTTGATAGCGTTTAATGTATAGCTTAAAGTAGTGCCAGGACAGTTTAAAAAAATGTATTGCAGCAAGTTCAAAACTAAAATCTTCGTCATGCATTGAGGCATCAATATAGCCTATTAAGGCAATATTGAGAACACATGAGATATACGCACATATACCCTCCCCTCCCCCTTTTTCACAGAATAAGAGCGGAGGTGTTCAAATTGATATTTTATATTTATCTTTAATGAAATTTAAAAAAAAAAATGGTTGCCTGTAAAGTCGGTTTTACGGGCGAAGATTTTACGTGACAACGTAGTGCTGCGCGCGCGGCAGACCGATCATAGTTGAGTGGGAGAGAGACGCAAGGCATTCGGCGGGCCTCTCTCTCGTTCGGTGACTCATCGTAACGTTACCGAGCGTTACACTTTTTCATAAGTGACTCCCAGCCGCAACCTAATTTAAGACGTTGTCACGTCAAAATTCAATTTTTTCATACGATGTATTGTTTTCCAGATATTTTGTTTTACTAATGAACAGTCCGTTTCTTTTGTAATCAGATGTAATTATTCATTGTACCTGTCATTTTAGTATCTCATTTTCAGAAATGACCGCTGAAGAAAAGAGTCAGGGACTTCGAGAAAACCAAGAAAAAGCGTTACAAGCAAGTAAAAAATAAAGAAATATCAGGTTATAATGTTAAGAAATAATTTAGTATCGCACGTAATTCAATGAAGAGAAATGCAAAATCTGGTAGAGTAACCAAATGAAAGCTAGGATGTAAGTTCGCGTTCTCCGATGTTCAAAAAACTAAACTCTGTTCTCGGATCATACGTCCACATAAGTGCCGCATAAGTGGGGTACCATGTTACACCAAAGGTTTTAAGGCTATGTGTTTACAAGTACTGTAAGCCAAACAAACATCAAACATTAGTTTTCCAACATAAAGCAAATTGCAAGCTGCATATGGGCAAGAAATATTTTGAAGGATAACGATACACTTTCTGTTAGAAAATACCAAATTCTTAATCTGGCTAGAGCTGAAAAATTAAAAAAATGTGTAGGTAAAGACCATTTCAATAAAATCAAATCGATTTATGAGAAAATTTATGTTTTTAGGAGATAGGAAAGACTGATTAATTTGTATTAAAAAGCATGCAGGCTTAATTTACACAAAGAGTTTAAAGGTGGTAGTAAATAAATGTGCTCCCAGAGTCCTCATAATTAGCAACGAGCATTGAGAAAATGTGACAATTATCACTTTGTAGGTACAACAGGTAGGTGTAACCATTATCCCAATGATTTTGTTCAAAGGGAAACATATGAGGCCAGAATTCACTAATGATGTGCTGGCAGGTGCAATTTTCAGCATGACTCCGAAGGATTCCGTGACACACAAACCTTTTTTGAGTGGCTNTGTCACGTCAAAATTCAATTTGCAACGTTTTCGACATCACAAACCTGCAGGTCGTTGTGTTATTTTCAATGGTGCCTAGAGCCACCAGAACTACGAAATACTGGACACAGCAGAATTGTATGATATCGTATTGTACTGCCATATTATCCAAGTGCGATTTCTCCAATTGCATTTGCACCAAGCACGGCATATGCATTATCAATCCTAGGATTTTCGAATCTCAAACTTCATATATGCCTGCTCCCTTCCAATTACAAAACACTTCACCTTTACAGCCGGCACCATCGCAGTTAGAATCATTGAAGTTACGCTCATCACAGTTAGAACCACCGCTTGGACCATCAGGAGAACAACGTTGCAAACCTACAAGATTGATTAGTTTGTCTTCATAGGACGTACAACCAGTTGATGCTGCTATTATTGATTTCGAAGGTAAAATAGCAGCCAGTTTTCTAATTGCAGGCAGTTTCCTAGAGAAGATCTGCCATTGACAGCGAAGGTATTGTCCTGAAGAAGGCATTTTTGTGACAGATGACACTATGTCTGTAAGAAAACCACCAATGAAACCTCGAGCGATTCCATGCTAGCTTACAAAGAAGAAGGCCAAGTTGACAAACCAAAACACACGATTTTTGGTATTGTAAGATGTGCAATGAAACTTCAGTGGAGTACATGCATTTGTGAATCAGTTGTGGACTANNNNTATATATATATATATATATATATATATATTTATTTATAAAGAGTGCATAGGAATTACGAAAAATTAAACGATTCCTTTCTTTGCCCCTGTGGTAACAAATAATACTAAAAACTATAATTTATTTCTTTAATTATATGCTAACTGCATTAAGGCCATATTGAGCACGATGTGTACCCAGTATGCCGAATATGCACTGTTTACAAAATTTTTTGTTGTGTAGTCCCTATTATATTAATATTTTGGCAATCTCTACGTTGTAATGATTGTGTGGTTTCTTTTTTGAGACCAGTTGTAACCGGCAATTATTTGCAGTTCAATATTTTCAAAAAATTCCTGAACATTTGTTAGGCCAAATAGAATACACTTACCATATATATATTTATAATCCAGATAGTTGTAAAGTATAGCACAGAATGGAAATATATGCCGTTCCGAGAGTTGTAAACTGCCACATAAATTTCTTGGAGCTGGAAGTTGATGTAAGTGGGTGGAAGGGAGTGGGGAGAGAGAACGAGAGGTGGAAAATAAGAATACAGTCATTGGCATGTTATTAAGATGACTTCTTATGTGTAAAGGTAGATACTTTTTTTATGTTTTGAAACTTAAATTTAATATTTCATTTGAAGAGAAGTATTTGTAAGGAGAAACTTGTCATAATAAACACGGGAATATGAAAAAAACGATTTTTTTTTTGCTTTTACAATAGCTTTTCTCAAAAATATACGATAGGAGAATATACCGTTATGCCTATTTTTGAGTTTCTCAGTAAGGCCTATTTTTGAGTGTCTCAGATGAATGACAATAATATTGTCTTATATTTTTTTTATGTCTTAAGCCAATATTTTTACTAACAGCTATTTTTCTTACTAATGGTGTGACACATGCGATGGCTAAAGGCTGAAAAGTATTAAACCGATTTTGTCAAACTTAAGGTACGGTAACATAAATGTCTGTTTTGCTCAGTTACTTAGACACAATGGAAGGCATATATGGCGAAAACAATACGATAACGAACTTTCTAAAAGAGGTAATGATAATGAACGTTAAAATTCGCGGGATAAAAACAATGAATGAAGAGGTTTTAAAGAGTGTATAATAGATACAAAGACTCGTGTAAAAGATGAAGTAAAATTGAAATAGCTAACACGACCACGTAGTATGTAAGTCATTTTCATTCACAGCGATAAAATAACGCGATGAGAATGACGAATAGAAAGTGACAAGGTATTTCGTATTAAGGTCACAGAATAAAACAGGTGACGTCAAAGAGGAACCTTTTAACAAATTAAATCCTGTTGCCAAAATTCAAGTCTGAGGAGTATAAGAAGCAAACACGCCATAATTTGGAAACATTGTAGAGTAACAAGTTCGAATGCAATTCCAGAATTAAATAATTTCTGATGTTTCAAAATCACTTCCGCTGCACATAACCTCGTGAAATATATCTCTGAGGATAAGTCAAATCATGCGATAAAGTTTTACAAGCACGTGATAAGAAAATGTGTTGCCACCTACAAGTTACGGAGGTGTATTTATTTTGAAATAATCGCGCGAATTATCAGAACACTTTCGAGTGTGTGCTTCCTTATGTAGAGAGTTCCTCGAAAATTAAATGTAATTAATTTTGTGTAGACTTTTAAAATCGCTTCGCTGCAGAATGCGTAACACAATATATATGAGAAACAAAAAATTCAACAGCAAATATAATAAAATTAAAAAAAGACAATTGTCAGCGTAGATTTACAGTGACCCAAAATATGAATTTAATTACTACATATCTTATCTTCACATAAAAGACTCTCCGTGGCATTATAACCAGTTTACGAATATTCAGGTGTAGAACAATACTGTTTTCCTTGTTGAGTATTGAATGAAGTGTCGGCGTTTCATCCTCGTACGGCGGAAGGCAATGACAAATCACTACTTGTATCATTCCGCCCAGGAGGCTCCTCGGTTTCCGCCACCATGAGATGCCTACAGTCCACACAGGGCTTCGAGGTTAATTCAGTATCACCATTATCTAATATCCAAGATACAGATAATTAACAGTTAATTATGCAGTTCTGAAACAAACCTACCCTCGAATGAATATCTTTATGAAAACATTCACTGGCTCAGGCCTATCCGCAGTGATGTGGGAAGGGAATCGGAGAAATTAGTTCTAGTTCTTAATACCTGAGGTATTAAAAGTGTTTCTTTTTAAAATGTTGAAAAACCTGGAATTTTTTTTAAAATTAGAATACGAGTTGAATAAGTAATACATTCGTATTTTTTGTGATTTCTCATTGCCCCTCGACGCGTATAATCTGGTCATCAGGCCGAAGATGGTGTATATTTCTTCATCTTACTAGATTATATACAAATGTTAAAAATACGATATAAATCAGGAATAGTTAAAGTGCTCAATTAATCGTAAACAGTCTACTGAAAATTTCAGAAAAGGTTTCCCAAGGCCAACGTTTGAGTCTGGTCTTGAGCTGAATTTTATGAAAATTATTCTAAGAGTTAGAACTAATTTTCAACAATAATTATGTATAAAATAAATGATGGCAATGTTGACTGTAGGTATTTCAGATGCAAATTACGATATCTGATATATTTCACCGCAACCAATTTGCATGAACTCTTACGAGGTAATTTTGCAGTCGTAGTGTACCACCTCTTACTTATTATACTAAAGCAATGCTCATTCGGCGCTGCACCGTACGTCAGTGACACGTCCGTCAAAACTGACCATAGCTGACGCTGCATCGTGCATAATACAAGGAAGCGTGTCCCAGATTAGGGTCATATAAGCATTCAATTACTTAACATATTGTTACATTACGTTACAGTAATTAGTTCCATTTACTGTTTAATATTGTTTGCTTGGCAGACTTTCCTGTAACCAATTAATAAATACGAAATAAATACTGCGTAAAAAATGTTTATCGCTGTGCACTTAAATTGCGTTAGTTTGTAAAAGAAATTTTTAAAATCGATACTTTGTCTATGTAAATGTGGGTTCAACGAATCCGCTGATGACAAATTTACGTTTTAGTCAACGCCAGTTTTAGTCATAATAAATAATTGTTTTGAGAAGCATTTTAAAGGAAATGAAATTTGACATTTTTCTACAGCCTGACAGTGTATTAGGAAAGAGTCGTGATTAAGCGCGATCCAGTGTCAACTGATCCACAAAGCGAGAATTTGGCCGGGAGCGGTCAGTTTTGCTGAGCTTCAGGTAATAGCAACTACAGGTTCCACAGTGCATCCTGAATTGCATCCGTTACAATTATCACAAACTATGCTGGACAGAGAGGGAAAAAGTCTTACAGCTGTAAAAATTGTGTAAATAAAATTGAAATTGGACTTTAACATCTGCAGGTAATTTTAAATTACATTTGTTATAAAATTCGCTTATTTATATACCATAAATATGTGATATTCAAATAAGAATCAAACAGTGATATTTCTAGATATACGTGATTAAATGCTTAATTCCATATTAAACATTATGGTACATTAAAAATATTTTAGCTTATACAATAATATTATCACTGATAAACTTATTGAATAATTATTATCACATGAAATTCTGTCACATTATGATATAGTTCAAATGAAGCATGGTTGGATACACCGTTATATAACTATATATATAAACATATAAATTACATTTATTTCATTCTATGTACGTCTCATTTGAAGTAACAACATTTGAAACAACGTTTTACAAAAAGATGAAAATTGACGAAACTGGTTCACCTTAGTGAGAAGCGGGCAGGCAAACCGTTCAGCCACACACGGCCGCGTTTTGCATAATATTCGAAATAAATAAATGGTGTTCATAATTTTAACCGAAGTAGAGTTAAGGCATTTCTCCACCGGGTATCTCACCGAAATGTATTACAGCCCACGTACGGGTGAGTTATTTGATAAATATTTTATAAGTTTCTTAGTTTATGATCAGTGAGTTTACTTTTACAGTGTAGTAGTAGACTGGTAATAATTTATTTCACAGTAAACGGATCAACTATGTGATCTCGGAAGTGCATATCACATTCAACGCAATTTCGTAGGAAATGTTATCTAGTGATAATGTACCGAATGTTAAAAAAAGGTAATAGTAATTAGTTAACCAAATTACACTTAAATAATAAATGTAGCATTTGGTAGATATATTAAGGAGATCTTATTAATTATGAAACACAGCCTTTGTAGTAGTAAATTTATATCTAGTATGAAAAAAAGCATACTCTCCACATTCATTTAGTAGTTCTCAAAATGTCTTGATTTATCGATATGTTCTGTCGATTGTGATAAATGCGCACCTTACTTAGTAGGCTGTAGACTACGTAAGGCATATTTAAAGAAAAAACAGTGTTTTATAAAATTAATTCCACTTAAATTACTGACCAAGTTGCATGAGGGGTAAATGTTGGACGAAAATATTATTTCCGAAGATAACAAGAAAGCGTGCACTTTTTCTGAGGCCGAAGTGTAAGAATTGTAATAATAGCAACTTATTTCACAGTCAGCTTAACTTAGAAATAAATTAGTTTTACACAATTTCGAAATCCAAACTTTTAAACGTTTTCTACTTTTTCTAGCCTTTCCATCGTATTTTGTACTTGCAAACTGCAGCGCCACCCAGGCAGTAAGACAACAGTGCACTTCACAAAGAATACTTAAGTATAGTAAAAATTTTTCAATGAAGCGCACTTCATTCCGCTTTCCTAAAGTGTAATTTTGTTCTTATTTCGATGAAAATGTATTAATGTATTTCAAAATAGTGGTATGCTAACATCAGAGTAGAAATATACGGAAAGGAAAGCTTTTGATAATTGTATGAATTGTATATTCAAGTATCAAGCTTCAACGTTATTATTTTTGAAAGGTAAGTAATTCGGCGAATCTAACATACAACATTATTTTGTATTAATTATCCATTGTAATGAACTGTACGTATAGAATTATTGCACTGAAATACAGCTGTAGTGAGATCAAGAACGCATAGGAAGTTATACTTTGGTAACTTTATATACTGAATATATGAAAATACACTTCATATTTTGTGAAGCGCATTTACTTATGGAAATTCAAACATACCTATGATTACCTAAGCTAAATAAGACTCAACGGGCACACTTACCTAAGGCAGTGAGACGGATGTTGCACACTGATAGAGAATAAATGAGTATAATTTTTAGCACTCAGATTTATCTCAATGTTTATCTAGCTGATTTATTTAAAGTGTTATATATTTTTAACACATTGACGGCTTAAACGCACGATTTTACGCAGACATCTTCGTGGAAATATTGGCAACTAAATATATTTGAATTATTACCTTTTTATCATTCTGAAAATGTTTTGGCTAACTATTTAGCTACTGTCTAACATAATATCATTAAACTTTGGTCCAATGAATTATTACGCTGAGATAAAATATTACGAATTAAAAATCAATTGAGTGAAAATAAAGTATTTTACCTTTAAACAACACCGTATAAAATGTAGGGAAGAAAAAACGTTAAACCAACAACGTAGACACATACCAGAGAACAAAAAACGATTTCAAAATTAATATAACACAGAGGGTAGGTGTATTTTATTTTGTTTAGAAATTGGGGGCCCATTCTGCTAGAAAACTACAAAACGTGTAAGTAATTAATGTCAATATTTTCCGAAAACTTTGACAGCGCCACTGAACTATCCTTTCCGACAGGAGAACTTGCCTGAATTATTTGGGCAATAAAGCGCGATGACGTACAGTCAATATCGGCTGAGTTATGGATTTCAAAACGTGTTTCGGGGGTGCTTATGCTGTAAATTCGCATATACTTCCTTCAGTCTATATAAGTAAACCTACCAAGTCAACCCCACCTTTAATCAAACGTAATAATCAGATATAACTACTTATTGAACAATTTTTAATACTCTGAGAATTACTGTTCGCTTCGCTAAGATCACAGTTATCAGCGAATAAAACAAAAACATCGAAACTGCAACTGTTTCCTGTCTACCAGTTTCTGAGTGCAATATAAGAAACTGGGATACCAACTGGGTGGCCTAGAACCATTACCATCTAGAGCTAACTTCTCTGAACAATACAATGCTTGACTATATAAATTTCGTTTTAATGAGGGAGACAATTAGTAGACGATTAATGGCAGATCTATGCCGGAATGTAAAGATGGAAGGAACTTTGAGTACTCCGAAAAAACCTACTGGCCAATGGCAACGTCTGCCACGTTTCTTTTGTGCGGAGATGTAGGTCTGGCAGATGGAATGTACCCGAGTTCATTGTGGTGTGTGGCGAGTAGTCTTATAATTCCACTTTGTGCACAAATGACCAAGGTAGGCAGCTTACTAATGAACTGTTAGTTTAGATATAGGCCTAGAAATATTACTAGTAGGCTCAGTACTGGTAAACATACACATATCAACACTACTGTTTCAAATACAGACAAATGCTTGGGATAATGTGTGCGTATGTGCGTGTGCGTGTAGGGGTGCATTTTGTGTGTTGGTTATCGTGCGGAGGAAATACATGGAAGCAATCTTTCTTTTATAAGTTAGGTTTCTCTTATGACAGCCCACGAGGATAACTTGTACCTAAACGTTTGATTTAAAAACAGTATATGATAATTTTTAATGTGCCAGTTTTATAAATCGCATCTTAATAAACAACTACACGAGGTATACTTTGAGTACCTAAACTTCAACACAGATTTCTCTCATATGAGTGTGGTTTGAGGACAACATAAAAGAAATTCATTTTATATTTTAAAAGAAAAAAACAGCAAGGCAAGACCTTGTCTTACATTCCTAAAGTTAGGCAACTATATCCCGAACGGAGTGGCGTGGGATATGACGATACTTTATCTGACACGCATGAAGCGGAGGTGTGGAAACTGATAAAGCATTACTTGATAACTTTGGAACCACTTGACCGGTGCCTGATTGAGGTATAAGAAGCGTAGACGTTCTGCATCGCCAGACAGTAATTCGCAATGAAGTTTCTCGTGGCTTTGGCAGTTTTCGTGGTGGCAGCTCAGGTATCGTACCTACAGTCATACATTTTAATTTTTTAAACTTAAATTCTATCTGTGTTTCATCCTAAAATAATGTGGTACATGAATTCGACAAGAAATGTTAGATATACAGCAAACTCTAAATTCTTTATAGCTGATTCGCAGTTCATTGAGCCCGTTTGAAATAAACCTTGGAAAAATCAATGGCCGTTTATTGCATAGGGCCTATATGATGCAGTAAAAACTGACATACCCCATCCCAGATAAGTGTGCATCGAAACAAATAAAATTTTACTAAGTCCTTACATTGTATTGCGAAGAGTTGTGTTTAAATATGTGGTAAATCAAGCCAGTTATTTTTATTAATACACATTAAAAAATGATTCGGCTTATTAGTAACGCACATGTATTACTAAAAATCTTATTTTTTCACTTAACTAACTCATGAATAAAAATATTAGGCACATGGTAACGTAAATTTTATTTAACGCGAAATTATACAAAACTAAGAGAACAGTAGATGACGGCATACAAAGTTAAAGTTGGAATTTTTTTCATGGTTTCGACGATAAAGCATTTTAGGCTAAAATTGCTAAAGGGCAGTCATTTTGAAAATGAGTATCTGGTATGCTCAAAACATAATACGTTAGTCATCTACTTCAGTACTAATTTTTTGCCAAATTTGGTAGAAATCGGGAATTGTTTTACCGAGATAAGACTCAATGACTTAATTTATTCGTATGGCGCTTCTTCCAAAATGGCCGACAAAAGTGGTTATGTGTTTGTATATATGATACTACTAACAAATAGTTTCAATATACAAAATTTGGTTAAAATCGTTTTAATGGTATGGCAGATATACCAAGTAAACAGAAAAAAGTTGCATGGTTGCCATTTTGAAAGTAAGTACCTGATCAAGTTGAATAATTTAGTTTTACTTGGCCTAACACAGTATTACTTACCTGTCAAATTGGGTGAGAATTTGTTAAATATTTTTCCAGATATAGTGAAAAAATTTAATTTCTTTATTTTGTGATATTTTCCAAAATGTCAGACAACAACAATATCCATCTCAAAATTAAATTCTTAGAATATTTCTCTCAGGATACAAAGTTTGGTTTAAATCGGTTGAATGGTTCCTAAAATAAGACATCGCCTAAAATTTTAAATCGCCACCATTTTGAAAGCAAGTGTCCGACGTCGTCAAAAACTATAAAATGTAGGTGTTATTACTAAGTAATACATGTATACCAAGTTTGGTGAAATTCGGCCCACTAGTTCCAAAATAGAACGTGGGGACACATACACCAAAGACACACATATACACACCCATACACACATTCTCACACATCGATAGGAAAGTGATCTCTTAAGCCTTTATTTCCTTCGGAAAGTAGGCGAAAAAGCCTATCTTCATACGCTTGATGCGGGTACATTAATTCTCCTAGACGTTGAGGTTGACTCGATGATCATTAAATTCTGCTGCTGTTAAAAACGCCAGCGGTGACGGAATCCATGTTCCATTGTATGTGGTACTGTGAATAAAGTTAATATCCTATTTCACAACTCTAGCTTCTTTCATGGACCTTTTCTTGAAAAGGCATTTATTCATATACATGCCGCTGTATTTCAGGGATGTGGCCAAATCACGAATCATTTCGTGTTATACCTTTATTACTTCAAATGGTCCAGGTTTGTTTCTTGCCGTTTCAAACACTGTAATCTACTCAATTGGCAATTCTATTACAGATTTTGTTTTTATTTATCCCATGTTTTTGCCACACTCCTTATTACTATGGCCTTTTATTGTAAATATTACATTAACACTAAATAATCTTTCGATGGTGTGTACAAGGTAATTGACGTATAATATTACAGCATCGTTCTTGTTTTTCCCTGAAAAGGAATCATAAAATATGTCAAGTTCTTTGACATTTTTATTTATTACTTCTGTAACATAATTGTGCAAACAAATTGACTACCCAGTTAGCTCCCTTTTACCCAATAACTTATCTGTAAGCCTAAAAGACTGGATGACGATCAGAGAGTTGGAGAATATTGAATTTATAATAATACATTTGGCGTTTTTAGTACACATCATTAGTTATGTATTAGGCAATGGAAGATTCTTCTGGAAATATATGCAAACACTTTCTTTCGCGGATAGTTTTTAACTTTGATTTCGTGAAGTTCTTTTTGGGTGTAACACATTACTGCTGTTAATATATATGCTTCGTTATCTTTAGTAAGTGACTAAATCTTATTCTCTGTTACTTATCTCTCATAGTCAGTCATCATTTCTGGAAGTACATTTTTATTATTACAACTTGAGCTTTAAATTTATCACTTCTTTAATACGTATGTGTGCGTGGGTATCCAAACGATATGTTGAAGTCATTATTAAACACTTTTATATCAAACTCGTAGGAAATTGGTAAGTGTGCGCACTTGCATATTCTGGCATTCCTGTATTGGTAGCGCTTCACATGAATGAGTTAATGTGATCGTGTACAGCTTTCTTAGCTCCTTTGATAATTCTGCACGGACGATTTAAATGCAATGCTTTTTTATCTTTCGGGAATTTTCCCGTTTCCTTCATCGCTGCCTGCATGATTGTTAATCGACATCTTGATATGACGTGTAGGGCAATGAAAGCTTTTTGACACATATGGATTTCTTGGATTGGCACCATTCCTATAAATCCTTACCACATATCTGAAAGAGCATTCACGAGAACCTTTGTCTTTCTGCGTAGGCCTCCTTCGGCAACCTAGTGTAATTGAGACCAAACTCGTTAGGTAAGATCACTGGTCGTTCCAATTACCAAGTAAGTTGAAGTTCTTAACTAATTTCTCCCCCTCATTCTCGCTTATATTTTTTAAGTATTCAAACATAATTCATCGACATTACTCACGTAATTCATGACACAAAGCCCTTAGTTTTATTAAGCATCACTCACTATCCCAAGTGGTTTTCTTTTCTTCGTTACTTTTGACATGGATGGTTTCACTGATTCATCTTCACTTGAACAGGTCATTTTCACTTAAACTCACGTGAACTATATACTCTTGATTACAGCAAAAACACCAGCATACACATAACCTTAAAAAACATTCGCTCTCACCAACAATCACCCTCAGACTGATGGATGTGTCCACAGTGACGGGAGTTGGCAGGTGGACTTAGTACGTTATTTCTGTGTACTCCTTGTCTAGACGCGTTCTTTCCGTCGACGCCTACATTTTAAACGTAAATATCACAATGACTAAGCACGTAACTTGCGTGTTAATTCAACTGGCATTTGCTATCCGCTAACGGCCACCACAATGCAGCACAAATTCTTGTTTAGATAATATGGACTAAACAAGTTCTTTGCGTGGGGTCTTGAGTTGGTAGTGACGCATAAATAGTAGTTCCATGTCTTAACTTCGAATTAATAGTACTATATTTTAAATTGTCGGCACTAATAAATATTAGGTACATTTGGTTTATCAAGAATAAACATGACATTAACATAGACGTTACTAATAGTCAAGTCTTTCGGACGCATGAAAAAAAGTCATTATGTAGATGGAAATATCAGTTTTAGATGCAGCAGAAGAATACACGATAGTCTTACCAATGTTCTAAACTGCAAGTCGCTTATAATTGTATGGAGAACAATGCCTCTCTTCCTTTGGACGTAACATTTAAAGGCCACTTTGATACTGACTCATTGATCAGTTTAATTTGCTACGGATTCAGTAGAAGTTACTAAAGTAATCTGTATCATTTTTGTGATTTCGGTAAAGAACTTTGTTTCTGATTTTCTGTAGGACATCGATTATTTGGAGAAATAAAGTTTAAAGTTTATATTTTATTTGTGTGTAACATATACTGAAATACCTAAGAAAATTTATTTATTTAGCATTGTATTTCTGGTAAGGAAGTTTATTTCGAATACCTATTTTACGCAATTAGTGCAATGAATTTCACTGCATACCAATGACCGTCTTTTTAAAAAATATAACATAATTATTTGCAGTGGTTTACTGGCATTTTAGTATCGCAAATGTTTCAGAGACCTTCACTAAAACCGAAAAAATTGTGAGCTATAAATTTAAAATGTATTAATGCCTTGTGTTTTTTTGCAAAATAATTCTGTGCCCTCTGTTATTGTTTTGTGACGTTCCATGGTATTATAATTAGTTTTTCTGCGGGGGTTTATACGTATTGTGGCATCTTAATGTATAATTATACGAAGCTACTACATTATCTCGAAAACCACTGACATAAACCGTAATGATACCAGTTAATTCGTTTGCGTCTTAGTACAATATTTTACATTCTTTTTCAAAAAACATATATACTGTCACTTCTAAAACTATGACTCCTTCATAACGTTAACAATTATTTCGCTTTGAAAAAGATTTGTTTACTGTATATTCTCATTCGTCCACAATGCCATACGTGTAAAATATTACCCATTGTATATAAGGAGAACCTAAATTATACAAAGGACTTGAAGTATTTGATTCCCTACAAATTTAGATATAAGATAGCTGTCTACGGGTGACAAGGGCATGTTTGGCGGTGAAATCGCCACCTTTATAGTCTGTCACGACACAGGAAAGAAACGATTTTTCACCAAAGAGAGGATTTTCAGCGGCTAAGAACCTTGGCGTGCATAACAGACACGTTTCTCTTCATAACAGACACGTTTCTCTTCATAACAGACACGTTTCTCTTCATTACAGACACGTTTCTCTTCATTACAGACACGTTTCTCTTGGGGAATTCTCGTCTTCCTTTAGAAACAAGTTTAGACGTATGTTAATTTTGGAAACCATTTAATTCTTGTTTTGCGTAAGACTGCACCCACCTACGAGATGAGACTTGGGGCTCCGGCTTCACATGTTATGCAGAAATTCTTCATTTTCGTGTCATAAGTTCAGTTACACAGGAATCATTGGAAATGTTTGATTATAGAAAATTTACAATAAAGTAGTTGTCTAATACTGTCTTTTGTAATTTTCACTGTGTGTTATTTCCTTCTTGCGAAAAGGCACGAACGTATTGATAAGTTCCTGACATTTACAACAAGAAGATAATACAGTGTAAATTACACACAAGAATTATTTAAAAATCTCGTAAAATATAAATTATCTATAACTGTACGTTGTCAGTAATTACTATTAATCCGAAATTGTTATGCGAAAACGAAGACTTTCTGGAAAAGAGGCCAAGCCGAGCTTGAAAGTAAATGAAAGCTTCTTTTCCCACTTACGTGCCGTACTACAAGTAAATTTTTGTACCTGGTGTAAACCTGGTTTAATTTAGAGTACTTGTATAAAACTACACTCTAAGAAATAATTGGTAAATTTACCATATCGGTGTATACGTGCAGTGACAAATTGCGAATGGTAAAATATTTCCCCATACATCCGTGGTATCGTTCCTACAGTTGCTCAGGAAAGAGTAAAACGTGTATCGAAATATCCAACTTTGTATAGTAGTGACGCTTAACGTTCCCATATTTTCATCCTGTTACGTAGTACTATTTCCATACACTGTATAGGTTAAAAACTTCCATTACAATTTAGGAAGTTTACAAGAATTTTTTTTACAGTGTAATAATGTTTCACGTGGTTTCGAGTTACGATAAAATTGCTGTTTTCTTTAACTGTCAATCCAGTAGAGCAGGGTCTTAAAAGAATTTATGTAAAAACAAGTAAATGCACTGTGTTAATAATCTCTCGATGGTGTCTAATAGTAACGGTAATAAGAAATAAAATGCCCACATAGCGGAAAAGGGATAACACGGTTGACGTTACCTATACAACATCCCTAAAGCGTGAAAGACTTCTTGCTGTAAGGCTCTAAGGCTCACTCGGGGTGCACTTGTTCGGTTTGAAATGTGCTGAACGACTCGATCCTGAGGCGTAGTAGATCAAAGCGTTATGGCAATATTTGGCAGGATAAACTTTGAGACGTGAGGTCTGTGATTTTAACCGAATAGAATTTCCTCAAACGCCTTCAGTTTCATTTAACTTACGACAACCACGTTTATGGAGGGAATTCGGAGCGGGGCAGGTCGAAATCAGTGAGGCCAGACGAAGCGAAGATGCCAGACTGTATTGAAGGAAAATTTTCGTGGGCCTGGGTGAGGCTGTAGTAAAAATCACCCAATCGTCAAAGTTTTCTCACTGGCCGAATTTGGGCCCGTATCTGTGGAGATTCAAACGCCTATCACGTCGGATGCCTGGATTGCTGTACACTCTAAAACCACTTCAGTCGCTGCGATACATGTTTTGTTGCCGCAAAAAATGTATCGTTAAATATGAACCACGGAAAAATGTTGCCCACTAACAAAAGTTTCGTTTGGTCTATGTGTCAATGAAAATGATAACATTGTATTGTGGTTACAATAATTCAGCAATATCCTTTCTGATAAATTATATTTCTGTGTTTAGAAGGTTAAACCATTATGTCGATGATGTAATTAATTTGGTATTTAGTAACGTAACTTAGAAAGTTTTCTTAGGTAATAAAAACTATTGTGAACAAAAGAAAAGTTTTAGTATCACTTAACCGTTATCTTTTATATACAGCAACATTTATTTACAGTACACAAAACAAGCTCAATGAAATATTTTTCTTCGATTTAAAAAATTAATATTGACACAATACCAAATTGTAGAAAGAAAAAGTTTAATAATTGTAAATCTAAGTTTGTTTGACCTTCCCTTTAAATTAAAGCAAAATTAGGTTATTGAAAACAAAACAGCATAAAAGAAATGATTTTCTTTCTATCACAATGTTTCGAACGTAATTTTTTCAGTGTCGCCTCCATGGCGAACTTGATTCTTCCCTCCCACAGAATTCGCTAATACAGTGTCAGTTAGTGACTTTGGATAGGTTTTATTTTAATTCTTAAAATAAGGAGTGATATTCTGTAACGAGAATACATTTTTTTGTCTACAGGCCAAGTCTGTGAGCAGCTGGGCTGATCTGACACCCATCAACAAGTATGTCACGCCAATCAAAAGTCATTACGGTAAGTGGTAAAATGGAAGAATAGTTTTAAACGCAACCTACACAATTTAGCCTGGATTATAATGAATGTACCACTGGTATTTATAAAAATATTAGCGATATGGATTTTTTTATAATTGTTATTAATACTGTGAATATGCAGCAGGAAACGGTCTTGTAAGTTGAAAATGGCGTCAGTTACTATAGCTTATAGATTTAACTTATACCATGCATATTTTAACTGAACAAAACAAACATGTATTGTTTGGATTCCTAGTAAGTAAGTTGCCATAATTATTCCAAACCTCGGTTTTCTTGATTTATACTCTTATTTCATAAAACCAAGAAATTATATTGTGATTACGGTACTACAAAATTTCACAAAAGTAAGAATAATTGAAACTTAGGTACTTTTATTCTTTCTGGTGAGTCTTTCTTATTTTTATCTTATATTAATAATAAGGGAATTTAATAATACGGTACACACCAAAAGTTTAAGACTGCTAGCTGAAATGAAAAAAAAAAAAAAAAGCAATTTTTTCAAAAAGCCACATATACTCTTGTGGTATTGAAACATACAGGTTTATACATATTACTGCCCTCGGCAGACCACTAAACACATGGCTTGTCAATAACTGCACCTGAAGAATGATGTTAATTATTGCTTTCGTAATACGTATTTACCCTACAACTCTACGTCATCTGTTGCACTTTTTATGGCAATAATTTGCCAATAAATGCCAGTGGACACACTTTCCCCCCATTGTTTACACAATTAACTTTTCGACTTCTTTGTTCCCAAGCACCGCCAGCTACAAATGAAACTCAAGTGAAAAATCAGTGCAAAAGCAAACTGCTCTTGTACGATATATGTAGAGTGAAAAGAGAACTCAAATAAGAGATAGATTGAGCGGCGATGAATCGCCCAAACGTTTAGTGATTAAATATCATAAAACATTGAATAACGATCCATTTAAGTGTTTATTCAAAAATATAAATGCAAAAAAAATAAGTTCTTTTTGTAACTTTAATTTTTAAAACACATCAACCCCCATGTATCGCTATTCCTAAAAAAGATTGTGAGTTTTACATACTTGCAAATGCACGGAACACTCAGCAAGTTATGCATCTGAAAAGTCTTAAATTTTCATTGTTATCTTCCAAAATACAAACATTCGTTGGCGTCTGTGTCAAGAAATTCAAAATAAAGGAAGATTCTAGAAACAAAATTAGAAACTTCGTGTGGCAAAACATTAAGGTTCTGCAATTCTTTAAATTAAACTGTAGTCTTAAAATATTGATGGTTACTATATCGATACAAATACAATGACGGAAGTTAATATAAAATATGATAAAAGCAACGGTTCAACTAAAATGGTTGCATGATGTCTGTCCTGATCACTGATACGAAAGTGTTACTGTGATCGCATCAATTCCCCGTTCCTTGTCACGTCAGTAATTTCATGTATATATCTGGTCTTACGTAGTACATATCGTGTAGCAAACCTTTGACTATCAACTGAATATACCGTCATTTCTGTTGTTTGCTGCACGATAAGGACAATCATAGCCGCAAATGCACAAAAATGAAGTTCTTGACTTAATTTGGCAGTGTGTCGCAACATGAAAAACATCGTGATTAAAGAGACTGAATAACAGTCGACTTCTTTCCATGAAGCACCATGCGGCAGTCGGTCAGTTTCACCGAGAGAGCAAAAATGGTTTCTTGCATAGACCATGGCAAGCTTCCTTGTAGGTGATGCGCCTTAAACTCGACTGTAGCGGGCGTTTAAGGGCCTGAAACTATTACTTTTATCCTTTTTCGTTCTAATGAAATAACAATGCGGAAAAAAAAGGAAAGTGACTTTACGAATATTGACAACACCTTAGCTATATAAATTAAAAATATACATTTTTATTACTATCGAAACTAAACACAGTTTCAACATTAGGATAAGCTCAAAATAATTGTTAGTATCATAAAAAATGTTAATAGAAAAGTATATATATATATTTAATTTGTCTATACTCTTCGTCCGTAATTCAATTTTAATTTTTGAGATAAATACTGAAGTCAGAATAGCTAGAAATTAAACTTTACTTAAGGTGAGGCAAGCGTCGATTTACAAATGCATTAGTTGTAACCAAACTTTCTGTTGAAATACCGTTTATTAATTTGTACGAATATGAATTTTAGGATATCATTCTCATATTAAAGTTAAAATAAATAGCAATGTTATTTTTTAAAACTATTTTTAGTTTTTGTCAAGATGTCTTCCATATTGCGTCATAAAACCACAAACGATCGTGAAGATATAGAAAATAATTTCAGCTATTCTACAACTGTAAGGTGGTGAAACCAGTTTTTGAGCGATAAAAAGTTTTCTGAATGCATTATAGATTTATCTTCTTCAGCAGAGTGTTGTATTTCACTCATATGACTGAATAACAGTATTATTAATGGAATATTTTTATTTTATTACCGTATGGAATAAATGGGAATTGATTATTGATTGCTTCTGGAAATGACTACAAAAATTATATAAGTACAAGTCTTAAAAAAAAAAAAATCTCTAAATTTTAATAAGATTATGTACTATCTCCTAATAAAATAATACACTATATGATGCCTTTTTGTATTTTTACGAACAATTCTTTGGAAACTAGTTGCCAGGATTATTTCTGTAACACTACAAGAAAATTACAGCAAATTTTACAACACCTTAAAGAGTAATGTGAAAAATTAAATTTGAATTTTAATAAGCAATTACTGTAAGCTTTAAACTTACGATAACTAAAGGTGGAGATACATAATGAATTTTGTATGGACTATTTCATAAAACAATGGGTTGTAAAGATGCAACAGTTTACTCGTAGTGATATAAGAAAGTTTTGGAAACCTATTTTTCAGAGTATTCGTTGTTAACCGCTCATTGTATTTGTTGTATCTCTTCAATGAATTCTTTGGAAACTTCCCAAATATATTTTTGTAACATTAAAAATAAATTAATGTAAATTCCACATAATCTTAGTGTGGAACATGTGAAACTAATGTAAAATTTTATAAAACATAATTTCAAGACTTTAAGTTTATTATAAACGCTAAGCTATATTAACCATTTTGTATTTTGTATAATATAATGTTTTGTAAGTTCACAATGTTCAAGGTGTAAAGTTGCAAAGAAAGACTTTGGCAAGTAGTTTTCAAAGAATCGTTTGTTAACAGGTCCGAAAGCATTTTACTCTGTATTTACAAAATAATATTTTATACCATAAGTAATAGCAGAATATACATAAAACCAAGATGACGCCAAACTCTTTCCCTTGAATGACTCCGTTTTTGTCGGCAGCGGGTGGGCTGATGCCTCGCATCGTCTCCGGTACGCCCGTCGCCCAAGGTCAGATCCCGTGGCATGCCCTCCTCATCACGGACACGACCGGCGTCTGCAGCGGCATCCTCGTCTCCAGTGAGTGGGTCCTCTCAGCTGCCCACTGCCTCAAGGGGTGAGTCCTTACAACCCGCCTTCGCTCCTTCATCGACGCTACATTTGCAGAAGCTCACCACTCTCAACTGGAGTGAGTGAGTTAAGAGATTTGGGCGGCTCTTAACAGCGAGGTATTGAGAGCCGATGAGGGCGTGTATGGAGCAGCGCCGTAATGAAGGGGCGGGGGAAACGGGAGTTCCCCGAGAAAATATCGCTGACCAGTGGCATCGTCGGAAACTGTTCCCAGATGCGAAAATTCGGGAGTGACCCCATTCAGGGATTGAACCCGGTTCGCAATGGTGGGAGGCGAGTAGGCTTACCACTCAGACACAGCGGACTAGTTAGACCTATTTAAGTCTTCTGCTCATATCCTTAACATTGAATTGTCCATCGTCAGTACAAATGTCAAAGTCACAGTACAACTGTCAAAGTCACAGTAGAACTGTCAAAGTCACAGTACAAATGTCAAAGTCACAGTACAACTGTCAAAGTCACATTGTCATTAGGTCAGAACGTGTTTGTTTACATGATAATTTTCAACAGACCCCATCCTTTTACACGAATCACATACTTCGATTAACTTGAATATGTCCTCGTGGCATTAAAAGTAGGACATAGGGAGTGTACAAATACATAAAAGCACGTACTTACACAAACATCCAGGTTTGCTTTGATAGTGTTGTTAGCAGACAAGCATTCCAATGTTGTAGTCAGCAAATTGGCTCCTGCGCAACTCTTAGGATATAAATACTTTACTCAATTTCCCCTCTATGGGGTAAGAGAGCGTGCTTTGACCCCAACACTGAAAATATATTTTGCCAGAAGGAATGTTCAAAAGCAAATTGACTTGGACTCAGTGACCACGTAATTTTGACATTTACGCTGGGAGTTTGTGATGCGACTCCAGGATCATGTGGAGAACAAGTAAATTAGACATACATATTCACGAGCAATTAATAGTAACTGCGTGTTGTTTCTAGTTACTCGTCCTTCGAGATCGTACTTGGCGGTACTAGCAGGAGCACAAGCCAGGACCACATAGTGACCCAGTACGCTCGACAAGTGTTCATCCACTCCAATTACGACGCCAAGACAATCGCCAACGACATCGGACTGCTGAGACTTACAACTATCGTCACCTACACAAGTGAGTTCATCTAGTGAGAAACATCGCGAAATACTAACGCGGTTTTAAAAATATTTAGTCATCAGGTTAAGTTTGTTCTGTTCTCAGGGGTTAATTTCTTTATTTTATCTCAGTAGGCCCGTAAATAACTGTGATATATAGTTCAAATGTAGATAAATAGTCTGTTAAAAAATTGATGCTGATGTTAAATTTTGACTGACTTTTAAAAACGTTTCCGGGAAGGCTTGTTCCAATTGTCAATAATGTGCAGTTGGGATTTGGTAATTTTACTTCTCTAATACTGAACTTTATACGCATTTGAGATGCACACATTAAAAAGTGGCAAAAGAAAAATTAAAGTATTTAATTACTTTACTTTAAATGTTCTAATCTCATAATTTCCCCTCAATTTATGTCCCATATTTGATCAACCCGTATCACTGAAAAAGTAAAAAAAAAAAAAAAGNGGAAAAAAAAAAAAAAAAAAAAGGATTCACATTTTTTAAAATATAAAGTGAGCATATAGAAAATAAGTTATTGCCGAAATAATTATGGTAATCCCCCTAAGGAAATTATGTGTTTAACCTTCTAATCTTATTTAAAAGCACAGTGTTTTTAATTGCCAATAGCTAATTTTAAGTGATACTAAACAAAAATCAACAGAAAAGATTATATAAGTTTTGAAATCGGTCACACTACATGATGTCAAATACTTAATGCTACTTTAGTAATATTGTTAAATGATAATAATAAATTTAAAAAAACTCTACTTATTGTTATTATTTTTTTCCCCTACTATAAGAGCAGACAGAGTTTAAAAATTTAAAAGTTTTGACAACGCTTTTGTACAAATAGTATANAACCTTCTAATCTTATTTAAAAGCACAGTGTTTTTAATTGCCAATAGCTAATTTTAAGTGATACTAAACAAAAATTAACAGAAAAGATTATATAAGTTTTGAAATCGGTCACACTACATGATGTCAAATACTTAATGCTACTTTAGTAATATTGTTAAATGATAATAATAAATTTAAAAAAACTCTACTTATTGTTATTATTTTTTCCCCTACTATAAGAGCAGACAGAGTTTAAAAATTTAAAAGTTTTGACAACGCTTTTGTACAAATAGTATATTAGGGTCTGCTTTACTTTCGTTCCTTTTTTCCAGCGTACATTAAAGCTGCTCGACTTCCGTCGCTTTCACAAATTTCCTCCACATTCGAAGGAACTACTGCCCTCATCAGTGGTTACGGACGAACTTCCAGCGGTAAGTGACAAGTTTATTGACAACATACATCATATATAATATGACTCTTTACTGTCCAGGCTATTATAATTGAATTCGGGGAATGTAATAAGGCATTCAAATTTAAATAATGTTCATGGAATGGGTACCAACTTGATGACATGAAATGAATATCCGCAGTCGACCCAGCTTCATCTGATGTCCTCCGCCAGACTGACGTCACAGTGATCAGGAACGACGCCTGCGCAATTACTTTCGGCTCCTTGCTTGAGGCTACAAACGTCTGCGCTGTGGGAGTGAACGGCAAGGGACCATGCGAGGTAGGTGTCCTGCTGTTGACTCAACGTTTTGTTTCCACAAATTTTACATCTATACGATGAAAACGTGATCTGTGCTCCCGCTCATCATTAACATATCCGGCAGGTAGTGTGAGCTTATTGTTCTCCTCACACTTTTCCTGAAAGAACAATTAAAAACTAATTATTTGAATATGCAAGGAATAACCAAGAGTGACTAGGCTGAAGAACAGGATAAATTTCATTACTAGAACAGTTTTTTTGTCTATGTCATTATTTGTGCATTGTCTTTCATAATTTCATTGTAATTCTGTGGCTTTCAGCGATAGCATTCCTTACAGTCAAACTTATCCCTTCCTAATATCGCATGACAACCAAAAATTTCCAATCAACTAGTCTGACGCGTATCTCAACCGTAACTTTTCTTCACTCTATTATGTTGATAGTAATATTACTGTAACATATACTTATTATGGGCGTTAAACACGTGAGAACTTCAGTTTATACCACCTGGAATATGATAAATTAAAAGTCGAGAAATTCGGGAGTTCCCAAGAACATTCTATTCCTCTTCTTGTAAATTTTAGTTATATGTATTGCAAACGTTTTCACAAACCTATTCAATGCATCAATGTAGTTTATTCTCTGGGTGTTATAGGTTTTTTTCCTTCACTTCCTCACTTCTCTCATGAGTTATAGGTGTATATTTGAGAGTCAGGTGTAAATGTAAATTATATCAATTAAGGTCTCCTTGAGTTATTTTCCTATTTAGGTTGTAGTTTTCGGGCCCACCATCATTAAGTAGATTCATACTTGATCCTTGTTTTGTTTGTGAACAGCACGGCGACAGCGGCGGCCCAATGGTGTTCGCTGAGGAGGACCAGCAGTACACACTCATCGGCATGATGTCCTTCGGCCTGGCGAACTGTCCTGCCAATACGCCGACTGCATTCGTTAGAGTCACCAGCTACCTCACGTGGATCTCCCAGAACACTGGCATCTCCCTGCGTCCCTAGACAGGACTCCAGCGCCCACTGTGCTGGGACCATGGCTTGCTTCTCAACCACATGAAATATTACTGTTAAAAATTAAAAGAAAACTCACCGCTGTGCATCCTTATATATTTTTCTATTTCTGACAAAATTAAAGCATATTGACATTTTTAATTGAGATTTTATTCACCTGAAAAATAATGACACGTGACTATTAAGAAACAACACGTGTGAAAAACGCACTTTGAAAATCCTTCAGCATTGTCTCCTACATACCTAAAAAATATTTTGCACCACCGGTATTACTGCGTTACTAGGGTGCTCACAGCCCAAGAAAAAGTATGGGATGAAAATGCTCACTCTCTTTACAAAACACCATGCCTGTCTTTTCGATGCTTTTTTGTAATGTGTCAACTGTAACAGCGAACGAATTACAAGCTGTAGAAAAACATATTATGAGATGTGCATGTACACCGCTGCATATGTGTCTTTCAGTTTTCAAAACAGTACTGCAGTTTACTTACTATCACCACCTGCCACAACACCCCCCCCCACCCCTCCATCATTCCTAACCCGGGCAAGTTCCGCAAAAACCACCTTATCCTTCTCACCAACACCGAAAAAGATTTTGTTTTTCAATACAGTTTTCACTTTACGGGACAGATAGAAAGGAGTTACACGACTCTGGATACGGTGCACATAATCAGTGTTTGAGCTCAAGGATCAAGGATATGTTTCTTCAGACAGGGAGTATTGTGAGACAGCGCATTGCCCTGACGCAGAATACATAAGCTGTTCAAATAACTACACTATCTCTTCTTCCTCGTTCTTTCTCTATGCTTAGTCAGGACTTCAATTTTACAACATATTTCAGTTTTACTAACTGAAATATTTTTAGCTAACTATGCCCGGCAAGATATAAACAGCAGTTTTTTCTTTCACCAAAGCGTAGTGGCAAACTAAACCAGGTGGAATCACGGGCCGTGGTTCGTTTGCTTGGGAAGCAGCAACGAAACCTACTTTAAGAGTCATCTTTACATCTGCAGGCGTAAGTATGCAACACGTATTAACCTCATTTAATCTAAGGTTAATCTATTTTTGAGGTTTTTGGCGAAACCATATACGTCACCGCCTGCAATGCGGTATCAAATTAAAGGTATTTATCCAATAATTGTGCATATAACCAGTATATTGTAATATTCTAAGTGAGATTTAAATAAAAGCAAGATTATTGATAAAAAAACATGACCACAAATGAACTGGACACTTTGTAGCTTAAATACCGGACCAAAATAGTATTTGGCTTTTCTATGCCGCATCTTCAATGTTTTCTGCGTCGAAATGTGTTATGATATTGTATCTGATGTGTAAGGCACTTCTGATAAATACAAAAAACTAAACTATTTTGTGATAACAAAATCGTGCAAGGAGATAGAACACTTTTATCCTGGGCTCAAAGGCCATCTCTGCTCACTGTTAAAAGGACACGCAGCAGGGGGTTACAAGGAAAATTCACAGGCAAGAGATTTTACCAGAGGGCTCGGGAAATCCGCAGTCTTCGTGCACTGCCTCTCGTTGAAAGATGAACGCTGTAAGAAATCGAACGCCGCAATACGACCGGGCTGCAATCGCAATGTAATTTTGAATTTCTCAAAAATATTGTATTAATATTTATTATCGCACGGTTTTAGAGAAGTGCAACACAATTGAGTGCGTTATTGTGTGTGTGCACATGAATGGCACGGAAATGTAGATTATGTGAAATCTCTTTGTATTTAAAAATGGTGAAGAAAAATGGAAGGAAACATCTCTCAGAACCAAGGAAGAAAAGAAACGCCTTACATTTAAAGAGATGGAGAGAAAATGTAAAGAGCTGCAAAGAAGTTAGCAAAGAATGCTTATTGCCAGAAAACAATTTCACCGTACCAAGCAGCAACGTTGAACCGGATTGTGGGCATGGACAAATCAATAAGACGCATAGGAACTTCGTAAATAATATAACAGAAGTGACTGGTCGGCGAATAATGGATATCGCGTATTTTTTTAAGGAGCTCAGTGAAATGGCAGAAAATGGTCCATTTAATTGCTCATTGAAAAACATGGAACTTGTTCGTGAATCAAGACAGGCTTCCGAAGCATTCTTCATTTTAAATGTAACATGTGTAATATAGGTAAAGTAATTTCCACAGAAGATCCAACTGATACATCGAGAATGGATGTTAATGCTGCTCCTGTTAGTGGCGTACTAAGTGTTGGGGGTGGGTTGAGCCAACTGGAAGAAATAACAGCTGCTTTAAAAATGCCAAGNGTAGCTAACGGCTAGGGTGTTTTTTCAAATGTTGATTTTCAAAAGTTTCTTCCCGTCGTGAACCGACTATAGCCAACAAGGTAAAGATGACTCTTAAGTCCGCTTTGATCCCTCCTAAACGTATAGCTTCAGTGGTACCCGATCCAATTACATTAGACACATCTCATATACAATCAGTGATTATTTAACTATACTATTATCCAATGTTATGTTTCATATCACGTGTGAGTTACCTGGTGCCGAGTTCAGGATGCACACGTCTGTAAAGTAAGTTTCATATCATAACCAGGTGAATATGCTATTGTGAGAAGCATCTCATCAGTATTTCGAAGTGGCCCACATTAGTACACGCCATTTTCAACTAGTTTAGCCTGGTAAAACCCACATTTTCTAATGGTTGTGAACTGGCTGCAGCACAAGCTTTGATGCATAAGTTAAATGTTATTGTGGACTGTTGACAGAGAAGACTTTAAGCAATTTGTGTGTAAGCAGTCTTTATGAAAATTATTTTACATTTTATGGTGACGTGATTCTTTGCTCAAATATGTTACTTTTAATTTTTTTTTCTTGCACTTAAAACTACAATTACGCTTCGTCATAAACAACCGAAGAATTATTTATAACACTATAACACTTAATAAATTTTGGTTGAAAATTCGGGAAAAAAAGACATAAAAGTGAAAAGAACCGGTGGTTTTTGTTCTGTTCTGTACAAAGAATAATTAAAAGTTGAGAAGTGATCTGAATATAATAATATTCATGCGTTATTATCTGTAGAAGGGTAATGTATCTAATATTACTTACATTTATAGCTATTTACTTTGTTTACAAACAGTTTTTTTGTGCAGGTTTTAAAATTTCACGTAAGAATAAATTAAACCATAAAACCAATCAAAAGTTTGAACAATTTGAATATAACAACATTATGCCATTACCAACTAAACATTTTTTAATTCTATCCAAGAGCATATGATTGTAACATTTTATTATATTCTCATAGCATGTTTTTTAAAGAGTGAGAAGACAGTGATTTTGAGACATGTAATATCATAATATAAATCCTAAGAAGTTACTGAGTAATATTGGATGTGAATATTACATTTTATCGTTCCTGCCCTCTCCCCACCCCTTTGTGACAAGTTGTGTGTGTCTGGAATATTGTCTATTGCTTTTTTAACGATCAAATTCTTCTGCCTTGCACTTACAATCTCACAAGCCACCACTGGCTAGTGATAACGGCTCCAGACTAAATGTTTTATTCAATGGACGGCAAAACACTTTACGCTTCGTACTACAATGAGCAGAAATGACGGGTCCTGTAATATTTCACTTATCAATACTGACCACATTGAGAAAGATTATGTAACATTGCGATTAAAGCAGTGCTCCTGGCACTTTTTATTTTTTGATTTTATCATTTTCCCCGTGATTTGTAAATACATTTCCACTTAAAGCTGACATTGAAGTATAACACGTATAAAAAGAATTAAATATTTAAATAAAATAATAGCTGGTATAATATTTCTAATGTTAGATTTACATCGATGCGACGGTCGCCAATACGACAGGTAAGACGAGACGGGAATAATTTTTCAACCAATCACAAACAAACAATATTTGACACCGATTTGCCAGAAATCGCGGGCACGAAAAATATTCGAAATTCGAATNACGCTTCGTACTACAATGAGCAGAAATGACGGGTCCTGTAATATTTCACTTATCAATACTGACCACATTGAGAAATATTATGTAACATTGCGATTAAAGCAGTGCTCCTGGCACTTTTTATTTTTTGATTTTATCATTTTCCCCGTGATTTGTAAATACATTTCCACTTAAAGCTCACATTGAAGTATAACACGTACAAAAAGAATTAAATATGTAAATAAAATAATAGCTGGTATAATATTTCTAATGTTAGATTTACATCGATGCGACGGTCGCCAATACGACAGGTAAGACGTGACGAGAATAATTTTTTAACCAATCACAAACAAACAATATTTGACACCGATTTGCCAGAAATCGCGGGCACGAAAAATATTCGAAATTCGAATNAACCAATCACAAACAAACAATATTTGACACCGATTTGCCAGAAATCGCGGGCACGAAAAATATTCGAAATTCGAATAAAATTCTATATTTGTCTCGTCACGGGCGCGAAACTTGCAAATAAATGGTCATATTTCCTTCTTACAGTAACGGTAGCAACGCTCTGTTGGTAATATTACAGTTGAGCACTAGTTTTCATTGCAAACCCATTACAAAGACTGGTTATATTGCCAACGTTCATTTTATAGAAAAACATATTTGTCACCGTGTGCTAAGTGGTTAATTTGAATGATAAATATACAGTTTTGCAGGTTTCGGATGTCCCCTCTCTTGGTGAAAATGCATGAACATTGTAAATGTGTGGGCCTCATTCTTGCGTAATTCTTCAAAGAACCGCAAACTACACACACTTCTTGTGCCTCTGTTTCTCTTAATACGGGAATGGTTATGATCTTCTGAAGTGCTGTTAAGACCTTGTTAACGATCTGCTCGTTCTGTTCACATAATAAGCTTTGTACAGAAGAGGCACGCCACCTGAGGAGGATTGGTGCCTTATTCCTCTCCCTAAAGCTTGGCTTTCATATTCTGGCGATATAATGAACGAGCAGATAATACAAGGCTCGTACCATTATTCCCGGTTCTCTCGACGTGTTCTCGAACCTCGATATGTATCTTACGAGCGCCGGCACGCACTTAAACCCCAGTGATAAAAGTGAGGGGAATAAAATTGGCGGAGCTGCTTCAACGGCGCAGCACACGGGAGTCGCATGGAAACGAGACATCGATCTTGTTCCGATTTGCGGTCGACCTGTTTTCGATACACGCATGGTGGGTCCCCTCAATATAACGTCTATTCCGCATTCTTTGGCAACGCAATCATATTAGNTGTTTTCGATACACGCATGGTGGGTCCCCTCAATATAACGTCTATTCCGCATTCTTTGGCAACGCAATCATATTAGTAAACACAATTTTTTTTTTTAAATCCATCTTCTAGTTGGCAAAAGTAGCCTCGTTATTTCTTGTACAGTAAAGCAAAGATATCACAACAAGAAGAAGCGATTCCTCGAAGATACGAGCGTCGTANCTTGTACAGTAAAGCAAAGATATCACAACAAGAAGAAGCGATTCCTCGAAGATACGAGCGTCGTACAAAACAAGTTTTCGATTATGTTATTTTAATGACGGTTGCCTTGAACTACATGCCTTAAACATATTTGAACCACTTTTTGTTGGTTGTACATGAACGATGTTCAGTGAGGCAGTAGGCGAATTACAAAAATACATACGTAATATCTGGTGTGTTATTCTGTACAGATAGTGAGTATTTCCATTCTGAACTTTCTCCTGGAGCGTGAACATCCTGATAACTAAGAAATCACCAAAACTATTTTTGAGGTGTGTATTATTTCGGAATTTCGGCTATGTAAGTATTATTTCAATTTCGCAGAAAAACAACAATATGACTCAAAACAAGAGATTAAATAATTGATAAAACAATTTACTGTCATAGTACACGATGTCCCACAGAAAACCACGCCCAAGTTTTCATTGATAACTTTAACAATAAAGAAGATAGTGTAACGATATTTGTAATATACTTACTATGTTTGGTGTGAAATATGAGNTTGATAACTTTAACAATAAAGAAGATAGTGTAACGATATTTGTAATATACTTACTATGTTTGGTGTGAAATATGAGGACACCATAAGAAGTATAATTGCTAACAAATGTGTTGATGTCCATGTATACAGCAGTCGTGATGGTTTTCTCGAAAAAAATTGGAAAAATTATCTTTTGACAGGGAAATTACCAAACCAAAAACCACCCTTTTCTTAATGGAGAGGTTCTTGATGCACCACGTGGAAATTTTTAGTGTCCCAAAGACACGCATAATCCAGAATACTTAGATTTGCATGGATGAGTGTCTGCACCTGGAAACATTACACCACACGTTTCACTTTGTCAGTCTCCTTGAGTTCGCGTACGACGGTGATACAGTAGGCATAGAACTTATAGTTTTGTGATGCACGATGACGACTGCTTTTTGACAATCCGTTTTCCTGAGAAAGTCACCACAGGAACTTCTTTAGAGAGGCCAGTAGTCGGAGTCTTATATCCTCGACGGTTTACTGAGACATCGTTAGATGACTCGCTTCATTCGTGTCCAATGTAGTTCCCCTAGTTTCGAGTTGCTACACCTGGGTCCAAATGGCGGACTTACTCTGTACATGTCTGCCTCCAAACATTTCCCGGAACATTTGTTGAGATCGAGACTTTTCTCCAGTATGCCCGAACATGGGAAGCACGCTGCTCTACAGTACACCTGGACGTTTCTTCCCTGTCTTCCTATCAATCACACTTAGACAGTCACCACGCGCAATTTAACACCCACGTCCTACTTATATCCGCACCACAGCGGGCTGACTGACAACACCTTGGTGGCCACGGGGCAAAACAAACGCTGGCAGACACATGACTCCACAATCCAAACAGGAATGACATAATCCCAAGCGCACTTCACATTTCTATTTCGTTGAAACATGTTCAATATGGAGCGTCGACTTCAGTAATGTTCGGACGCGGGTGTCATCACATTTCACACAAATTAAATAAGGTATTGATACCTGCCAAATGTTGAAGTTTGGAAGTAGGTATTGATTCTGCTCTGTGGCGTGAGGCGCCAGCATTTGATGCTAGCCCTCAGAGACAGGGCGTAGGAATACGTCGACACTGTTGTCTCTAGGTCCAATTTACTAATAACATACACTTTATTTGTGAGTTCACATAATCGAGTTTTATTGTTGCTTGAACAGGTTAACTGGTACATGAACTCACGAGACAAACTCCCCTCCCCTTTTTCTATGTAGGCTACGTATGGTTTGACGCCGCGACTGGCGTCGTGGGGGGGGGGGGGAAGATTCTTCGCACTTGGTGTAGAACTACTTATCTGACACTGCAGCGCTGAATTCCCTCGGCTGGCGGCTTGGAACTGCTCTCGAACTTGGTGGGCGTCTCGGCGCCTGGCTTCGAAGTTCCTTCTTCCCGGGTCCAACGCAGGACTCTGCGTTTGACGAAGTCTGACTGACTTTTCTCGGATGCTTCCCGCCGCACGTCCCGCTTGACGGCCTCCGACTGAGGTCGACGTCGTGATGCATTCTCGATCCTCGACTGACTCCGGCTGACTGACTGACTGCTCGATCCGCGACTGACTGATTCGACGTCTCTCCACTGACTGCCCCGTTGCTCCCCCCTTCGTGTGGTTTTGTAGCGTCCATCACCATATTCAACTTGCCCCGTCTCTGCTGCACGTGTCCGGGGTGCTTATCGTCCCTCCGGGTCATAAAACACGTGGCCGCTGCTCGTGTGGTCCGCAGCCGGCCTGGCGTCGTCCCTTGGTTCTGGCCTGGAAGTTTATTGTCCCGTTCTGCACGCACGCCCGCTAAAACCTCTCATGGTTTATTGCAGTACAAGCCAGGGATAGATGCAGCTGGTGGTGGGATCTCGGTGTCCCTTGGGCAGCTGCAAAATGCAGCTGTGTCCGCGCCCTGGTGCCTTCCGTTGTCTCCGGATGTCGTCTGCACGTGCAGGAACAGTTGCACGTGCAGAAACCTTTGGTAGTGCGCCTTTGCAGCTGCGAGGCTCCTGGCGTCCCTCTTCCGGCACGTCCACAAAAGCCTTAATCCTTATTGCGGTCGTCCGCCGGCGAGCTTCGCCAGAGCGTGTGTTCTGATGAATAAAATATAGGGACGCAGAATGCGTCAGTATGTTGATAATTTCGTCTCGATATATTCATTATTGCTAAAGTTATCAGAGAAACCTTGAGTTCAGCTTGGAATGGGACATTCCGTATTTGTAAACAACGCAAAAAAATTTCCGCTGAGTGAAGTCAGTCTGTAATCGCAACAGAAACAAGACAAATCAGCAATGAAGCAGGTAGTTAAAAGAGCGAACAACAAGGAAAGTATACACAGATTTACGCAAATAAATATAAACGACGCAATNTGAAGCAGGTAGTTAAAAGAGCGAACAACAAGGAAAGTATACACAGATTTACGCAAATAAATATAAACGACGCAACGAAGACGACATATAAAAACATAGCAGATATTTTTTTGGGAAATGGAACTTCCTCTCGTCTTCAAGAACATATAAAGGCTGAGGCACATTGCAATTTTTATGGGGATCTCATCTCTGATTTATTTATAGCATTCTCATGCTAACATTTCTTCTTAAAAGGGTTAACATAAAACTGATAGCCTCTACAATTAGATTTTATTTCTGTACTCATAAAAATATCATTATTCTGTTTTTACAATTTAGTATGTTTTCGTGATGGATTCATAGATTCAAGTCATTAGCTTAATATAAGCGTTAAGTTGTGCACATCGCCGAGGGCAAATTTCTTAAACAGCATTGNATAGATTCAAGTCATTAGCTTAATATAAGCGTTAAGTTGTGCACATCGCCGAGGGCAAATTTCTTAAACAGCATTGGACTCATTGTGCGTTATTTTAAGGTTTTGAACAGAAAACGTTTGTTTACCGGTTTTCGTTTTGTCAGCTGTCCGTTTGTGCGCTCAAAAGAATTTGACGAAATGATCTCAGTCCTGAGTTAAAAAAAAAAAAAACGCTCTAATTAGTTTGGATCTGAAATACTTCAAGTAATGTTTCGTGTTCAGTAGAATATGGACTAATGTCCTTAGTTAATATATGTATGTATGCATTTTCCTATGTGACCATATATTATATAAGGTCACCATCGAAAATTTGTGTTAGCAATAACAAAAAGTAGTAATGGGAATAGTGGGCATAGTGAATAGTACATTAATTTCCGAAAATAAAATTGCACACTCTCAACGTGCCATCGCAGGGGCACGTAAGTGAGTACAGGCACCGGACATTGTTTTGTGTAGAGTATACAGAAAACATTAAAATATTGCACCGCACCAAGCATGTATTGCAAGCGACCAACACTTACAGAATTAGTTTAATATGGTGTTGGACCAACCGTAGCATGGAAACAGGCGGCCATATGGTCGGGCATGTCGGATGTTCTCCTGAGGAAGACACTGCCACTGCTGACACAACTTACCCACGAAATCCGCCGTAGTTGCAGCTGGCTGAAGTTGCCCGTCTGACCTGTTCCCAAACGTTCTCGATGGGCGAGAGGTCTGGGGAACTTGCTGGCCGAGAGGGCATGTTGACACAACGAAGGCAGGCCAGAGATGNTTCTCGATGGGCGAGAGGTCTGGGGAACTTGCTGGCCGAGAGGGCATGTTGACACAACGAAGGCAGGCCAGAGATGCACATGCTGTGCGAGGCTTGGCATTATCCTGCTGAAGAGTGGGGTTTCCAATCTTCACCATGAAGAGAAACGCCCATGGTGGTATAATTTCCTGGGCATATCGCCGTACCATCAGAATTCCTTCAATCACCTCCAATGGATTGAAGGAATNGAGCCTTCTCGACAGGCGTGTGTGCCCTCGTGTTCCCAATACGTCACACACCGACTCGCAATGTAGTCAGAACGGTTCAAGTAAAGAGAAATACGCTGAAATGCGCAACCTGCCTTTCGGAGGCCGAGGATGCGACCTCTCTCAAACTCATCCAGCTGGACAGAGGCTTGTCGAATTCGCTGTCGAGGCATGTTGTGTGTTCACTGAACTTGGCTCTGTGGCTCGTCCTGCTTAGTAGCAGGGCAAGTATTCAGTGTCAAGCAGTTATGAATGATGGAGGGACATGTATGCCCCCTATTCGCGCATCCGCACAAGCAAACAACATTAAATGTAAAAGGAACACATGCCGGGCTATGACAATACCGTGAGGCAACGTTCGCTGTACTCGTGCAATTCGTTCATGGCTATCTTTATATATATTGCAAATTAGAGTAAACGAGGGTTTGTCATTTGCTTCTAAGCACAATTATTTTTTACTGTTTGCGTAATTTTTTAAGATGTAGATCATTAAAACCCACAACATTTAACGTAATAAGTTAGTTTATTTAAATGTTTTTTACTCAAATGTTTTAAAAATTACGTACATTCAGTAATAGTATCTGGTAAAATCTTAATACTATCGTAATAGTTAGCGTAGTAAATTTGATTACTTTCTGTAACGCGTTATCAAGCTGGCTTGAGACTAACTTTCTTCATCGCGTTAGGAAATTCGCTAGAACTGTATCATGACAATGTTCCACCCATCCGCTGCACAAAACGACTCATTTTATGCCTTGTCACGCCACCTCGTTCCTGGATGTATATGTTGATACGATCGGGTATGGAATCAAACAAACGCGGTATGTTATCCTGAGGCAGATAGGCCAACAGTTGAGGCATGTTATAGTCCAAGTCTCCAACCCATCAACGTAGAGGTAGAAGGCATTCCATCCGGCTCTACAAATGCTCGATGGGCAAGCCACGTAAGTGTTAAAAATTGTCGCAAAAAAAAACCCTGGCAAAAAATAGTGCTCTGCGTGCGAGCTTTATCTTGCTGGAAACTGACTTTTGGGCATTCTTCCAGGAAAGGTTACACATAAGACGGCAAGATTTTAACATACCGACGTGTGTTCAGAGATCCTCGTATGACTTAGTGGCGAATAACGATCCTTAACCATCACGTCAGTAGTAGGGAACTTGTGCCACTGTAAAGTGAGGAAGGGATTGTAGCACTTACCTACAGTCCCACAAACTCTGGCACAGTGATAAATACGCCATGCGAAGGGAGACGAAAACGCCCTTGGTAAACCTATGTGTATACTTAATTGCACGAAACTATATTAGTTTGCTCATCATCAATCGACCGGCCATATACAGTATATGCACAAATTCCACATACACCTACAAGTCCGTCTAATACAGTAATTCCGTATGTATGAACTTATCATAAAACGATAGACCACATCTCATAGGAAACCAAAACATCCGTTTGTGTGTCCCTCCATGGTTTCTGCATAGCTGAATGCACCGCCAAATGCTGTTCTTCATGTTAATACACATTCTTGGGGTCACTTCCTCAATGGCTGTGTGCATTGCATTTTTGAGATGATCCTTGATTAAATAAGGGCGCTTCCGCACATTTTCATTGATGAAACACCAGAATGCTTTATCTATTGTTGTCAGATCAGGGATTCTTGTAGGCCACGGCAGAGGATCTGGAAAATTGTCCGATCCTCGTCCGATTCAACGATTCCTTAAGACTGCGTTCAGATTTTGTCGACCAGCCAATGCTAAGTGTGAAGGCAGCCCGTCGTGTTCAAACCAAATACTGTCCAAGAATCCCACGTCCCGCAATTGTGGGATGAGTCAGTCGTCGGTCATTTGGGGATGACTGAATTGATTAACATAAACCATAGGCTGTTCGACAACGTCGGAATGCATGCTTACGAAATCGTTGTATCAGACGAGGATCGGACAATTGTGCAGCTCCTCTTCCGTGGAATCCAAGGAGTCCTGATCTGACAACAGATAACGCACTATGGGGTTTCATCAAGCAAAACGTGAGGAAATACCGTTATTTAACTATAAGCTCAAAGAAGCAGTGCAGTGCACACAGCCTTCGAGAAAGTGACCTCAAGAATGTTGATTAATATAAACAGAACATGACGGCGCATTCAGCTATGCTGAGACCATGGAATAACGCAAAGTTATATTTTGGATTCCTAAGGGGCACGGTACACCTTTTGTGACACGTACATACATGCGGACTTACTATATTAGATGGAGTAATAGGAGCATACTGACTTTGTGCGCATAGTGTACAAGTATTCCCGCCCACCAAAAGATTTTATAGCATTTGCAAAATTTTGAGTGTAGATCCAAAACGCACACGTAGTAATATACTGCAATTTTAACAAAAAAAGTGTTACATTTATTTTTGTTAATATGGGAGGCGAAAAACGGCAACACCGGGATAAACATAATAAAGTGAGTCTCCCGTAACTAACACAAGAGTTAAAATGTACAGTTCAATTGGCTAATTCACAAGCTAATTAAGAAACTTCTGTTCGACATCCAGCACAAAAGTAACTGTAAATTTTTTCCTGCACAGAATTTGTTTTTTATTCTCGCACCCAACCCGTTTAACGATAGCTGAGAAACCAAAGTCACACACGCACTTAAGTAATACAATTATAAATGTAATAAAATTTAACGAAAAATTTCGTCTTAAGACTGTTTTGAAAAATATTGTTTATTTTGTATGATTACATTTTTTATGTAAACATTTAGTTTTTAAATGGTCTTGTGTCTGTAGATGGAGGGGTGAGCACTCACAGGTTTTTTTTATATAGAGTTCACCTTAGATAAAATTTAGTATTCACTTATAAAACCTTATATATTAATTATAAGTTGATATTTATTCTATTAAAAGATGTTACAATAGTTACATTCTTAGTTATTAAATCTGAGCGGGAGTGGTTAGAATTACGTTAATATTATTACATTTAGAGAGCAAATTTATAATGGATTCTTTGTACTGTTTCCCACTTTATAGTTGTTGCGAAGGCAAAGTACTATGTTAGCTAGCGGCGTTAGGCAAGTACTTTAGTTGGTGGGGATCCATCGCAATCACTCGGTGATCCGTGGAGAACAAATCTCGGGCTACGAGTTAAACGCTGCTCTCATTTTTGCTATGCAACATTGGCCTGATTTACGCACGTTAAACTACGGATAACTTCTGCCATATAGCGTCTGCTATGGTAACTGATTATGTAAAATTTGTTAAGAGTTTAAACCGTTGGTTTGGTTACCGATCGTGTGCGGCCGCTTACTTGTGGTCCGATTATATCCGTGCTTACTCGCGCCCTCGTAATGAAACGCAATACACAGCTTTCATTTACCGCCGAAAATCGAGAGTCGAAAGCAAGAGTTTATGCAATTTTAACAACTGCATTTAAATTACCTTGATTGTTTTAGAAATGATGAAGCATTCGTTTATTCCAAATATGTGTCAATACTATGTTATGATTTTTCCGGTATATGATGAGGATTTCTACACTCAATTTCGTTCGTATACGAGATTAGTAAGTACAGAAACACCAAAAAATATTTATCCCTGCCAACTCAACAACCTTACAGATATGATGCAAATGACGAGTAGCCAAATTACTTCAAGCAAGCGGCAATATTTCTGTAAAATAAAAATTGTCTTGGTAAAACCCATTTTGGTATTTTCTTAATTCCTATGGTGATATAGGTCTACGTTGGTATTTCCTCTCAAATATGAGTCAGAATCCAGTAAAATTGAAGTGTGTTAAAGTGCTATAAACATAACACGAGTGTCTAATTTCTGACAGCAAATACAGGTATTTTAACATAGAAATATTATATTATTTAATTGGTTGTAGTACGTACATACTCTGAGATAATATAAGGAATAAATGTTAGAAGTCAAAATATTTGTACGAAGCTTATTCTCTGTAGTGTAAGCATATCAGAATTTTTATTAACACCTAGTTATTAGGTTGGATTTCAATATGATTATGAAGCTTATTAAGCTGATATTTTTCTCGTTACGTACTTCAGTATTAATTATATTGGTCTTAGCTAAGTTGCCGATATTATCCCAGTGATACCTGATTTTTAACTACGTAACATTTTTAAATAATAGGTTGAAGAGCGAAAAAATTTCTAGTGTTTGTACGGAAAATATTTTGAAGTGTAAAATGAAAAAAGTTGGACTTGATGTAAAAGGAAGGAGAAACGGGCTATTTCTTTAGTGTTTAGATTCCTTTACATCAATTTTATTTCTGAATAAATATGTTATCAATCATAGGTGCGACAGATACGTTAAAAATATATTATCTTTCATTTGTAGAGCGTCAGACTTATCACGACGCACTGATAAATGTCGACTGTGGACATCATAAAGCAATTGGTAGATACCTACTTTAGAATACAAAGATTGTGCGTCCAATATCGCCAACTTGCCGCAATGAATTTTCTGGTTCCCATGGCAGTTTTCGTTGTGACAAAGCCGGCACCATACCTATAGTAACACGATTTTCTTTCAAATTTATTCTTTGTCGCCGCCAAGTATGTTTATTTACATGAATCTGTTTTCTGTTTTTGTAACTACGAAATAAATATGTTATTAATGTCGGTTGCATTGAATAAGACTTATTTAATATCTTGCCTTTACGTGTAACATCACTCGTTCAAACGTTGAATCGTAGATTTTTAACATTAAAACTTAAATATCTTAAGGTGTGATTATTTTGCATGTATTTATTGGATAACAGCACCTTGTAGCGGTAAAAGTAACCGTTATTCAAAGGCAACTACTTTTAATTAAGTGAAATGAATTCCTTAAGAGAGGCTTCCGGTGCATTGAGCGAAGAAATTTCCACAGCAACTTTCAAGTATAATTTTGTTTGAATAGATAAATTTCTACTATCTCGGTTTCAAAGTGCACAATAGCGCCTTTCTATAAAAGTTTACTAAAGAAATTAAATGTAACATGAAAGCACCGTTTCTCAACACGGAGTTCATTTAAGAAGTAACTACGGGAACACAGTTTATTTTTTACTGTAGTTAATTTCAAGCATTTGCAGTGTCAGTATAATTATTACTACTGCCCTTTAACCATTTCACAGGTCACATGTGGAATACTTACTGCAGTTTATAACAGTAATTTATATTAATATATTATAACAAGCGATAGCAGGTATTCTTCCTGGCATAACCTTAAGTATAAGAAGTTATAAATATTGATTTATGTATATTATCTTTTCCTTGAATTATTTTTAATATATATATATATATATATATATATATAACCCTTAAAAGCTAAGATAAAATCCCGTGAATGTGTTAAATCTTCCAGAAAGATCTTGTCACTTTCCTCAGATAAAATATACCCATATTTAAACAGGCACATTATTATTACTAAAGCCATCAAATCAAACGATAAGCATTAGAAGCAAACTTACTGTCACATCTGAATTTGATGGGAGGATGGAATTAACGATATGAAACCTATTCGTGTATATGTTCCTTTGACCGAATTTGGACCACGATTGACTGAGAATCAAATGTGTATCACGTACTTTCATTCCCTCCTCCTCTCAATATTCAAGTACACTATTAACTGCTGGTTATGCATTCTTTTACATTTAAATTTATTGGGTAGTGTTTTATTTCCGCCGAGGCATCATCTTCACACAACAAAGTTCCGGGTTCGTAACCGGGCAAGACGTGGATATGTATACAAGATTTTAGCTGTAAGTCAAATTTACTTATTTGTTAGCCTTTCCAGATTAGTCTTCTGGCATAGAGGTGGAAGGCGCTAACAAAAATTATATAATTCTGTTAAAAGCAAACAACATTTTTTTCCTCACAGGTCAACGCTGTAAGTATCAGGACTGGACTGAAATACATCAACAAATACGTCACTCCGTTCTGGTCCATGGGAGCTCATGAAGGTAAATTACACGTTTACAGATACATTATAAACGAATGCACGGTCTTTGTTTACAACAGATTTTCATGTATGACACGTTAATTTTTTGAAATTACCTAATATATAATTTTTTAGAATTTTTTTTAAAATTACGTTGTTTCTCTGTCTCACACAACTTTTCAAATTTATGTACAGTAATAATTTAGCTCGTTTTACCTTAGCGGTTAATTTGTTTCCAAAATATATATATTAATATGTATGTATATATATATGTATATATATATATAATAGCCAAAGAGTTTCCTAACTTGCCTTACAAGTAGTAACGCATTCACCGCAGTACTAGGATTTTGTAATTTGAACTATTTAATCAACACTAACACATATTTTTATTATTTTTATTTGTTATTATTTTTCACCTACTTGCAAGGAATATATGGTTATATACCGATATTTAAAGAATTACTTCAAATATTTAATAAAACAATGTTTTTAACGATTTTAGTGGGCAGTCCCTCAGAATGAATTAAAAAGACACCAAGAATTTTAAGTGGTGTAATTGCCACATAAAAAAATTCCAGAAACACATAGCAATAAGCTTATTTATTTATTAATGTGAATGTGTTTATAATAAAATATCTTGTAAAAAGGAACCGCACATGCATAAGAGAACCAACCTCCATACAGAGTTTAAAAAAAAAAAAAAACCAAAAATGTTTGTTTTTAAAAAATATCCAAATTTCGAAAATGGCTTAGTTACATAGTCATAAAATTTATATAATTAACACAAACACGTAGAAAAAAAGGCTAAGAAAATCTTTTTAAACTACAGTTACATATACAAGGAAAATTTTGTTCCTAAATATATCTGTTCCAACCAAATATTGTTTGGTTACCTTTTACGTAACTATGTCCAATTTTCGCCAAGTCAACTCGTAAACAGGTCTTCTAAGAGAGCGGGTTGATGTTACGGGATTCACCATACCTTACAATGTTTTGTGATGTTTTCAAGAGCTCCGTACTATTCATTATGGAAAATGAGAGAGAAAAGAAAGGTTATGAGTGTTTGCTGCTCGGTAGGTAATTTTTCATACACCGTTACATTTCCTAATGAACGAGGACGATATCAATAAATTTTCTTAAATATCAGACTTCATAAATCACAACACTATTAATAAATCTGTGGTTTATTCAAATGTTATTTAAATTTTTCAAATAAATAATTTGGTATATCGATCCTTAAGGGAGCGTACCTCCTCTAGTAATCACTGTTACCTCATAAGTCGTGTTTTTTCTTATTTTCAAAAGGAATCATTTCACGTATATTTAAACTGAAGATCTAAATGACCACAAATGATATGGTAACACAAAGTAAAACCTACAAATTTTTGTATGGGTAGTTAAAGATTTTTTAATTTATTTCTACTCCGCCGCTTTACGTCAGTACATTGGTCAGGGGGTGGGTCGCAAACCAAATCACCCCAAGTTTACATCAAAAACGTCGTACAAGTTTTACACGAGATTCGAATACCGGTTTTTGTGTTCTATACCTGCGTTAGCAACAGTGATCACAATTTATTCAAGAGCGAATTCAGGTAATTGAACAGAAAAATAGTACTTTTTTATGATTGACGTCAGAGAATCTGTATGTATACTGCTAGTTGAACATATTTCCAGATTTACTCCCTTCCCATTTGTTCCCCTCCCCACGCGAGAGATGACTGGTTAGGCCACTGAACTTCAAGTGTTAGTAATCCTCTTCGTCTTGTCAGCTGTATCCGGATAGTTGAATACCCGTACAATTTCCAGCACTGCAGTTATCCAGGATCAGATCTCGTGACAGGTCCTCCTCTTCATAGACCTCACTGGCGACAAGTGGGTCCTCTCGGCTGCCCACTGCCTGAAAGGGTGAGTCAATCCAGTCCGCTTCAGTTCCTTCACTTACGTCTCATCAACAGTCACTCTGCACTGAGATCAAGGCCTTCGGAGAGAAAGATTTTACCCCTCCTCTAATCTCAGCAAAGCGGGCCAAATACTTCAAGTGGCATAACTGCAGATTTTCGTACTTTACATTTTCACACTTTGTGTACATTTGATAATGTTGGAGGTCAGCAAATAATGTTATACGGTACTTTTGTTTATGGAGACTTAAATTTTCTGTGCAAAGTGGACGGATAGGATGCAAGACGTATGTGTAAACACTTGGAATAATTGTAAACAATAAATTTTGGGAAAGGCAGGTGTTGTGCAGAACCAGGGAGGTCAGATTCTTTACATAACCTTACCTACCCCCCTTGAAACTTACGCGTCTGTTTGTAATGCATCGTAGTGTTTTCTACAGCAATCAGTTATACCAAGGAACGACAAAGGCGAATGTTTGCTCTCGAGACCAAACGGTTAATTCAATCAGTGAGACCATACTCCCTAACATTTCGCTTAATTATTTCCTACAGACTGGGAAATAGGTAAAATTATGTGGGGTCCAATGACCGGGTGATTTGAATTAATTTATAATCACCAGGAAGTATTCTCTAAAGCAGTAAAATTGAGACACTGAAATAATCGGTACCGAAACAAATAGTACACTGGGCACTGTCATTTGTGTTAACTTTAGAACTCGCATTCTCGTTTTGACAAGATCAAAATGATTTGTGGTGATTATTGACAAGAGGTTTCTCATTAGACATGAGTGTCGAGCCGTCACTTTCTCATGAGATAGGAGATTGAAATGACAACTTGAACCCAACCATAAAGCACATCTCAGAACTTGAGGACCCACCAATACTTCCACTAGTATTGGAGCTTCATATATATCAGCTTTTAAAGTTCCTCTTAAGCATTTACTTGCACAACAGCTCGAAGAAGGGCCATTATAGATTAAAGTATAGTAACGAATATTATGAATCACGAAGTGGACGGGAGCATCTCGAAACAACGTCCAGTTGTCCTCTGTCCACGTGAGCGAATAATGAGCACGGTGATTTCAAATCGTTCTGCTGAATAATAAGTATTTTTTATGAGTTAAATGCTTTCAACTGAGAACTCACGTATTTTTAGTCTGTGAATGACGAGCCAGTTGAATGCACTGCAAATCATTTGCTTGGTGAAATTTAAATATACTGTTTACTTACTATAAAAAATCCTACTTTCTTTCTCTTGCAGCGAAAATAACTGTGGCTTTAATCATAACTGTAACATATGAAAAACCCCTTAATTGCTGTTTGAAAGCGAAATTGGACACAAATAAAACCAGAAAAATTGTATTTATCATCGAAGACAGGTAATTTTAAACAATTCGTTCTATTTTTATAAATCTTAGAATTTAAAGGCAATTTTAAATTATTTCTGGTTAATTGTAACTTCGAAAGCCTTATTTATAATTCATGTACTTGTTGTAATTAATGAGCTGCGAAGTGTAGAACTGAAACCATTATTTTGTTTTGTTTATTTAGGCGAACAAGAATTCTAATCTAGTGAACAAGTGACTAGTGAGCTTAATATTTAGATACTAAATAAGCATTTGGCAGTAAAGTGGATAATGAACTCCTCGGTAAAAGCCGCCCTGAGAGTAGTCGACTAGAATAGAATTCACGCCTTTTCGAATACGCCTTATCTCTAAGTAGTATAAAACAAAGTCGCTTATCCGCGTCTGTCTGTGTATTCGCTTAGTACTTCTAAACTACTTAATGGATTTTGATGCGGTTTTCAACATAATGTATGGACTTTCTAGATGAAGGTTTTGGTGTAATAAACATTTATATTTAATGTAAGCATAATAGATAAATGACGAACTGTTTGAAATCAAGTCGTAAAACCCCGCTTTTAGGGCGCTTACGTGGCTTGCGCTGACTAAACCATAAAATATACATCAAATTGATCAACTACAGAATTGTAGCTCTCAAAAAGCTTATGTTTATCTTTTAAGGATGACCCACAGTAACCATTTTTGTCTTTCAAAGTATTGCTATAGAAACTAAATTGTTACCGGGCGAAGCCGGGCCGGTTCGATAGTTAACTATATAGGACAACCGAACACCATAGATGTGAAGTTTACTGAATTCTGATATCGGCGTCGAACATTTCGACAGATGAAATGAAGTAGTGGTGTGTCTCAGGTCTCTCAGATCTATGAAATGTTATTAGTTCGCTTGATTACAAAGAAACTGTTTTTTTTTCCTCTTCATTCGAGACAGTTCTCGGTGTAACTATGGGTGCCGCCGAGAACCAAATTGTAACAGAATCCACCTGATTGGCTCTCGTGTAGATGTCGTTAGGGCTGCTCATGGTGGTCACATTGAACATTTATGAATGTATGGTAAACAAACTTCACGGTTCCAGGGCTCATTTGATTGGTCAATCAAGGTTTTATGTTGTTTGATTTTTACATTATAGACCTTCAAAGTTTAGGTGTTACTTTGTACTCAACCTGCTGTTGCTACAATTCCCTTCAGATCTCTTCTAAACGACTTGGGCCTTGTGCTGAATTGGAATTCTCAGAGTGCTCCCATATTTTGTAACATACAAATTTTATGACGGGAGGGTTTTTGTGGGCACAAGCTAGGCTCTTTGCTGTAAAAAGAACCCCACTTATATTTAAAAAATTACAGTTGACGCTCAGACACCGTAAAGTGAACATCGATTTGGAAGCGGTCTCTCGTCATTCCACAAAAATTAATTGCGAATAGGAAGGCCTTCCTTTGACCTTCAACGAACATGGAACCGCGACCTACATAATTGCTAACGGGTTGTCGCCAGTGCCGATTCTGTGATCGAGTTTTCGCCTATGGTCAAAGTGCTCGTCGGCAATAGAGAACGGTCTGTACGATGAACCCTTTTCGCGCGATGAAGCATTACGACATTGGTCTCATGCAGTTTGTGCAAGGCGATAAATTGAAAGAACATACCGAGATCTGCAAGGATTCGTCTACTGGGAGTCAGCAAGTTTTTCCGGCAATACCTCTTGCTGCATCGATGGGCACCGATTCGACAGGCGATTATAATGAGACAGTTAATATTAAAGACGGAATGAATGCAGTAGAGTCGGTTTGTGTGGAATTACGTTCGTGTGAAGTTGACGAACTTCAAAATTATCGGTTGTCGGCTCTTAATACTGACGAGTATACAACTCCTGCTATATTGAAAAGCAAATATAATATGGAATTCAAAATAGGAGGTTAAGATTATCATGAAGAGAACTTTGATGAAAATGAACATGAAGACAGTGATAGTGCTGAAGATGACGATGGCGATTTTCTTGATGCACTGATACACCCCTCCAACACATTTGCTGCAAAAAGTGCCATGGAGAAGGCAGAAGACGCCGAGAACACAAGATACCTATTTCCCGAAGACCCGAATGACTTTGTTGATAGACTCAGATATTTGATTGATCTTCAAGAACTCAGGGATCTCTCACGCATTGATGAAATATCTTCAACCATTAGTAAACTGAAGGAACGGAAATATATATAATATTGTGATTAACTGCTTTCTTCTGAAATTTTAATTACAAAATATTAATAAATTATAAGTATAAAATATTTTTTTTCTTTATTTTTTGTGAGTCGTATTCTTTTATCCCAAATTTAAACTTGTACTATGAACACTCGACTATTAATGGAAAGATCTACATATGAAATGATAATAAAGACTTTAGTACAAAAATTCATGAATAGTTGACCACATACAAAACATAAACTCTGTCAACATGTACAAATTCTGGAGACAATTGGTGAATCGTTTTCATTTAATACGTATGGATAGAAACATGATAAACTCATGGATTAAATATGGATTGATGATTGATGCAAATATTGCAAATATTTATGGAAATAGTGATGGAAAAATTGTGAAATATTGACAGAAAGATAGTCAAATATTGATAGAAATATTGCAAAAGCTTGATGAGAAGATTAAACGATTAATAGATAGATTGAAAGCTTGTGGCGAAAGATTGAAGGGAAGATTAAAAGATTGATGTAAATATTGGAAGATTGATGGGAAAATTGAGAGAATGAAAGATTATGGTACTTATTGTGGTGCATTTGGTGCTGATTATTGTGCGTATGGTGCTGATTGTGGTGCTGATTGCTGGAAATCTTGCAAAAGATTCATGGAATGATTGTGAAAGATTGATGGGAATATTGTAAAAGATTGAAAGGAAAATATTAATTATTGGTGAAAATTTTGCGAGGGATTGTGAAAAGTTGCAAAATATTATGAAATATTGCGAAAGATTGATGGAATGATTGCAAAATATTAATGGAAAGATAGCGAAAGGTTGATGGGAAGATTAAAAGATTGATAGGAATATTAAAAATTATGGGAAGATTGGTGCATATTGTGCTGATTGCGGTGCTCATTGATGGAAGTAATGCGAGAGTGATAGAAAGATTGATGACAAAACAAGTATTTAATTAAAATTTTAATTTTTAAAATATTTTTTGGGATGTTTTTATTTTTGAGGTTTTCAAGGTCAATGGCAAAAGGGAAAAGGTCACAGCTGTGAGGACAAAGTGAAGGTAACCCAGATCTAAAATGTTGGTTGAAGTCATCAGTGCCACCTATGTGTTGAAAATGTAAACAATTGAGAAACGAAAAAACCAATATGGCTGGTGCAGTGCATTCTACAGAATGAGCAAAGGCGAGGGGGAAGGAGGCCGGCCTACTAATTACCCAATGATAAATATTAATAGAGGAGGGGAATGTTAATACAATGAGATTGAATGGAGAGGGGTAGTCGTCTGCTGGATGTGTGCTGTTGGATGCCTCTGCAAATGTAAATTAATAAATATGATTTAAAAAATAATCATTTCTAATAACATTGTTATTATTTTTTTTGGGATTGTGGCGGATTTTTGGGTAAAAAGTCACAGGTCACCGGGTTATAGTCAAAGATCAACGTCACCTGGATCCAAGATGGCGGTAGTAGTTAGTAATGTAATAAGTTCGCTGACTTTTGTGAATTTACTCAACGTTTACCATTTATTCTCGAGTTTTTGTTTTCAAGATTACGGTTATAGGATCAAGGCCATGGGTCAGGGTAACCTAGGTCCAACATGGTGGTTGGGTGACGTCATAACATGGTGGCTGGTCGGCTCTAGTCCCTCGCCCCCTCTAAATCGAAACATTAGAAACTTTAAAATTTTGTACAGTTTTTAAATACATTTTTAGTAAAGTTTTTTTACATTTTAATATAATTTTTAGTACTTCAAAGAATATTTTTTTGGGAAATTTTTAAAACAATTTACTGAAATTTTTGTGTTCAAGTTTATCCGAGGTCATGTGTCAAGGTCAAGGTTACCTGGGTCCAACATGGTGGTTGTATGACGTCATAACATTGTACCTGGTCGATTCCAATCCCTCGTCGCCTTTGAGAACAAACAATCAAAATTATAATTTTATTAGTTTTTAAATTAAATTTTTAATACATTTTTTAATACTTTTTTAAAGTTTATGTTTTTTATGTTTTGGGGTTTTTAAGGTCAAAGGTCAACAGAGTTTAGGTTAAAGGTCAAGGTCACCTGAATATAGTATTGCGATATTAGTCAGTAACGTAAAATTCTTGCTGACTTTTATGAAATTATTCCATTTTTACAATTTATCCTCAAGTTTTTGTTTTATGGTCATACAAGGTCATGGTTATAGCATGAAGTTGGGTCAAGGTCACGGTTACGTGGGTCAACATCGTGGCTGGTCTGTTCCAGTCCCTCATCCTCTCTAAGGCCAAACATTAAAAATGTTAATTTTATAATTTTAAAATAACAATTTTTATAATTTTTTTATAAATATTGGGTGATTTTGAGAATTTTTTTAGGATAGTTTTGGGAATTTCTGGGTTTAATGTTACCCAAGGTTAAATCTCACCGGGGTCAAGGTCAAGATCAGCTGGGTCCAATATGGCGGCCAAGATAGCTGACAGAACCAAGATGGCTGATGGTTAGGTGTGACTATGGACCCTGCACCCCTTGTATCGATTTGGCATGCCCTATGCCTATAAAACCAAAATGGTTCCCACTGCCCTGCCTTCGAAAACTATCCCCCCTAATTCGTCCGATTGATAGAAAATTGCAATCGGTGGATCGTTTTTGCAGCTGGGGGGAACGGTGCTTTCTTGAGGGAAAACAGGAAGTTTTGAGGGAAAAGGGTAAAATTTTGAGGAAAATGTAATCGAGTTTAAGGGAAAAAAGGGAAAATTGAAGGGAAAAATGGAAGCCGGGGCACCGGAACGACAAAGCATGAACAGCTCCGAGCTCAGATCCCCCGTCTCCTTGGCGGTAACTAATCTGTTTCCTTCTACTTACGTGTACAAACACCCACGGTCATTAGCGTAAATTTTGTAAATATACACATAACTTTTAGTGTGAACCCATTTCTTCATATTAGTAAGCAAATCACATACAGGAGAAATTATTTCAAGACGTCTGTCACGTAAATTTAATTATATATGTAATTACTAACATAACTTCACCGTGAGAGTAACGCCGTAGTGGAACATACGAGTAATTGAACACACCTGTTAGCGATAGACCTCGCGTGACTAGAATGTGCACTACCTATTATATATCCCGCACGTGTCGGTAGTTTGTATGAGAGTTACGCTGCCGTGGTATAAACTTCAGTTATATTTTTCAGTGTATCTTAATCTGACATTACACTACATGCATCAAATCGTTACAGTTATGATACTTTTTTTTATTAATTCTCTGTGTAACCAATTAAGGTAATAAAAAAATCAGGCGCGCTTCGAATTACAACGAACTGGAAGAATCATATTTTCGACAACTCGTTGCAACTAACTTTATACTCCTTTGTGTGTTTAAATTGCATCATCGAGAAGGAATGGGGCATTGAGGCCGAAATTTACTATATACCTTTACTGATCTTGATGCTTCAAATTGAGTATAGCAGTGCTCTTTAAACTTTTCATGNNNNAGTTGTTTTTTTTCTAGAGGCTGTAAAACGTGAAAGGCCACTGTTTTGGTTTCAGTGAGAGTTTCTTGCTTCACACCGTGCCTCGTCAGCGATGCAGGATGCGCTATGAGCAACTGACATACTTAGAATGCATCTCGGACGATCCACCAGTGCAGAGAAGCGCAAATGGCGGAAGTGGATAGCTGAAGGTTGCACACCAACACTGTGGAGTAAGACCTCGACGTATCTCTACCATACGGTCATCACGGATCGCACAGAGACATCCGGTTTTTACACAGTTGTGGAGAACTGTCAAGAGGTCACAGAATGTCCGTCAGAAGTGATAGACGAAGTTCTCTGAAAAGATGATTGTATACTCACAGCTCACTTTTGCATCTTCAATTAACACTCAACACCCCAACAGTCCTATCTGCAAAGAGCAGAATGAAGACACTAGCGTGGAGAGGCAACAGGACGTCTTGTCTCGCTTCAGCTTGTCGTATCACGATTGTACTTACGTACTTGACGAGTCAGTGCAGTGGTAAACCACTCGACTCGCATTCGGGAAGACCCGGGTTCGACTCCCGGTCCGGCCGTCCTGATATCGGACACCTGCGGCTTTTCGAAATCCACTCCAGGCGATTGATTCCTTAATACAGGCCCTGGCCGATTTCTTCCAAACCCCTGAATAAATAATAGACATTTACTAAGGTCTCGCTCAGTTCAGCGATACTCAAAACAGCAAAACAAGAGAAATAAATGTAATTAATGGCAAGCGTGTATTTATGGTTTTGATAACAACACATTGTCCAGAAGTTACAATGCGTGGGTAGGTCTTCGATGCGCGAAAGAGCAGAAGGCGCCGTAGAGCCGTATACGGTAATCAGGACGGAAAAATAACTTCAATAGACTATGAGCCATGTTTTTGACTCTTTGCACCACATTACGCTGATATGCCAGCGATTCTCTCCTCCGTGTGGCTGGGAAGTCGGGCTGTTCACTGAGCCATGAAGATCCTACAAAACGAATTTTAATACTCTGCTTTCCTGTCCGGCCTGAAGAACGCCTGACGAGATTTACAATTTCTAGCCTGAAGTGCCGACCGCTGACACGGGGAATCATTCAGTCTTCGACGACGAACCGTAAGGCCTGACTTTAAATCGATTAACTTAATCTATACATATTATAAAACTCAACGTCTCTCTGTCTGTCTGTCTGTTAGTGCGTTTATCACACGAGAACCACGCATACGATTTAAGTGTTTTTTTTTTTCATTCATAGTTATGTTTTCTGGCCATGTTTTAGTATATATTTTGTTACGTTAAGTAACATAAGGAATAAGCAGTGACGGTGATAGTGAATCAAGCCGGAAAAAAGTTTGCCGCTGGCGCGCTCTCTTGCAATATGCTGTCTAAACCGTTAAAGATAGAACAATATCATGTAGTAAAGAATTGTGTAGAATAAAAAGACCTAAAAAAAACTTCGCGGTACCATATATCTATCTATAACAGACAAATACTAACATAACCTAAACAATAATTATGTAGTCCACGCGAGTGGAGGCGTGGGCACAGCTACTTTCGTATAAAATGTGGCCTCAGAAACGTAGAATTTCGTCCAGATTTCGCCTTCCTCCACCTAATCTTTCTGTTATGATATGTCAAATTTTCTTTTCATCAGTAAGGGTTTTATCTGTAACTTTGTATTCCAATCCTTTTCAAAACTGTTTGTTTTTGTCTAATTTATCACCTACATCACAGCTGTTTGATCATGATTTCCAGACAAAATACGAGTAACATACGCATTTCTCAAACATAACGCAGGGTTGTGGTTTATTGTGGAAAAGTACATATTTTGCTTTCGCGGATGCTAATAATTTATGTATCTGTCAACTACCAGCGAAAATTCGGGAATAATTTACAGCCAATGATGTTGCCCTTCATACAAGGCTGTCTTGACGCGATATTCGAGCTGGATAATATCCTGCCGCATGACGCTCAGATTGTTTAACATGTCTTTTGTGTAGAGCAGACAGCTCCCCATCCTTGGTCAGATAGACACATACATCAATCACACCACCAACCTGCGGGGTTGCACTGAAGTCACCTGGCATTCTCTTCCCCCGAGGAGATAACCAGAACCTTGTCCATTCAGTGCCACGACTTGTAGCAGCTTTTACTGCGCGTCGAGGCATTCCTCACTAATAATTTCCAGATCGAAATAGTCTTGTGGGGCTCTGAAAACGCAATTTCTATCATGTTCCAAAACAAAATTTTTACACTGCGTTTTATTGTCCTAGCTTTATTGTTTTCTGCGTTTTGCAATTTTTACAAGTCACTATGCAATTGGCTGAGGCAGAATACGGAAACTATTTTCATAAACCGAAGATTGCAGGCTTTCTCGAAGCAGTTCTCAGGACACCGTGCAGTAGGCATCTTCATGGCCCTTCAGTCTAGACTGGAAGCCAGGGACTGGAGGAGGCATTTATGTAGCATGCCTCAGAGTGACTTGTCTGTGATTGGCTGTCCAGGTCTTCGTGATTTTCGCTATTAGAAGTGCGACTATCAGGACGGTATTCTCGAAATACATCTGTGCAGTATCAAGTAATAGCTTCTAATCTTGAAAATTATCTTCAGAATAATTTCGTGGTACCTAAGTGAAAAATCAATTCGTGTAGATATCGGCTGCCTCGTGTTATGTAGGTTTATTCAAAATGTTTAAAATATTTGGGCTATAAAATTCATTCCTAGTACCAAGAGACCATATGCAATCAAATTTATTCACACTACACGTTATGTTATTCTTCAAAGTATTTCATGATGCAAGGTAATAAAGAATCGGGACTATGGGTTTGGAAAATACTTCTGTACTTTTCTCTTGCGTGTCAATTCCAATTTAGGAATATACTTTACTTCTCCAGAATGCACATAATTTGCGTTCTTCTCTTTTCGATATTTTCGGCCATTTTGCTCACATTATTCTCGGCAGCTTATACTTTCACAGTCATGTTCTATTGCATTGGTGAGAACGGATATTTTTTGATTCAAGAATACTTCACAGAACACTTGGACGGAACGATATGTGGCCAAGTGCAAATGCACTTTATGTTAATGTGCTTTCTAAGGAGACAATTTTATATCTGTTGATCCTACGAGTATAAAGCTGTCGATTGTTAAAGAATGATTTGTCTCCAATTAATATTCAGCACAACAGATTTAATAGGTTATGCCAGTACGAGAAATCATGAAAATAACATGTAGAAGAGTTTAAAACTATCCTATAAGACTCGGCACCACATGGGCGTTTGTATAAAGGAGGACATGTCCCATAGCCCCAGACGCTCATAGAATGGATTTGTAATGTAATAAAATTTGGAGGTGACAACAACTATACGTTGCCATCTGTTCTATTTACTGTTATGTATCCCTTGCAAAAATCGCAGGACTAAAACAAAAGGAAATGAGCCGTGTATAGATATGAAATGTCAACTGTGAAACCCTATTCAAATGCTCAAGAATAAATGGGAATTTTCAGACGAAGATGAAAAGAATTAGGCAGGAAGAACACAAAATGAAAGCTGAACGGGCCCTCGTCAAAACTAGGAATTTCACTGATGAACAGTCTTAGTACGTGTGTTCTGAATGTAACGAACTGAGCAGTGACAACGAAAGGGGGCAGTGTTCGGTTGTGGCACGGTACAAATTACACTAAGTGTTAATTTGCGGTAAGTGTTTAAAACATGCGCTATGCGTGGCGGCAGTGGTATTTCGCGAAAATATTTCGAAACAAGCTACAGTTCAAAGCACTGTAGGGTCACCCAGTTTTTTTGATTGACTGAAACATGTTCTGGTCCGTGTTAACGGTTTGCGAACGAATCACGAATGTTCAGTGTCGGAGCAGAATCCTGAGTGGCTTGGTCAATGCCGAAACGACACCAGCAGCCAGTGGAGGTACGGAAACTGCTAAGGTGCATATATAGTATTGGAGTCTACTGAGTGCTCTGATTTTTAAGCAAAAGCTCAAGTACCCTAGATGTGGATTTTTTTAGTACTTGCCATTTATGCAGGCTCAGCACTAACAAACGTAATTAGGCTAGAAAACAACATGTAATTAAAAAAAAAAATTGGTTTTACTGGTATTATATAGAACTTGAGAAAAAATTAAATATTCGCGGAATCAAGCCGCCCTCCCGTGGCGCAGCCGGTTGGTGTGTCACAGGTCTAGGGTGCGGGAGGCTCTGGGTTCGAATCCCAGGTAAGACATGGGTGTTAGTTTAAGTAAGGTGGTATGTTATTTAATAGACCGTCCCCAGATAAGCCTTCAGTTGTAGCACCAGGGGACGTTAATAGGCCCTTTCCAATCAATTTAGCGAACGTGAAATCTACGCTGCGCGAACCTCTTCGCATATTTAGTGCAAATGTGCGTATTCGTATTTTTGGAAGGCAATACCAAATTCTTCAAAATACACTTTTCCCGCTATTCCTTGAAAATTGATATTATCTAAAGATATCTATCTCACCAAGAAGTACGAATACTTAAAGACAAATATACTGTAGGTAATTAATAAGTTAATATATTCACTCAGTGCGTAAATTTGCCATCTTTCTATCGAAGAAGTTGGCAGTTGACACGTATGTAATTTCTCGTAGAACTTATAAAGATTTAACAACTTGATACTACTGGCGAATCTGTACTTGTGTTTGGCGCCAGTGAACTTTCAAGTCTTAGACGAACGGCGTTCATAATTGAAGTGCGAATCCCAACCACCTCCTACGAGCGGTAAGCAAACTTGTCTATTCCGTGTAAACACGGTTGTTTACCAGAGAGCAGCACTTGAGGAACGATATCCCTTATCTCATTCCTGCTCAGAGTTCTCTTAGTGCGAAGAGGGCAGCTTGCTTGAGGTGAGTGCGGCAGCGATCTGGAAAGCATCAAAATGTTGAGCTTAATTCCGCCCAAGATCATTGGAAATCTACACGTGGACAGCGTAGGAAGCAGCCTTTATTAATAACTGAATTATTGTAGCTCGACGAGAAAAAGACAGCTACTCCCTATGTCACATAATACATTTTTTTTTATCTTATCGTAACACAGTTAAAAAAAAATTGAAAAAGGTCGCCTATTTTAAACTATATTATAAAATATTAGAAACTTTGCGTAATATGTTACATTAATATTATATTTAATCCTAGACTGTAAGAATAAAATAACATTTTGAAAACACATTTTTTGAAAGACTTTCAAGCACTACAAGTAGAAGTGAAACTAGCAAATCAGTCAAAAATTAAAAACTTTTTTTTTCAGATATTATTGTTATTACAATTTTTCTCACAGTTAATTGTTATTAACACTTTATGAAGAAATAAATTTATTCCTTACGGAGAACAAAATACACATTAAAATATTGGTGGCGAATAGTATGTTTGTTAAACTAAATCGGTCAATAAGAAGGAGGTCAGAGCTGGAAACTCGCAGAACAGGCGGATGTCCAGACATCTCATCCAGGATTTTTGGACCGACATGACCTGCATTACTGCTCATTCGCTTACGAAGTGAAAGTTTAGGAGATAGAAACAAACATATTTATTTTCGTGTCCGGACTTCAATACACGCCTGATTATCTATATTGTTCATTCTGTATAATCCATGAGTGAAATGAATTTTCAACATGGAATCCCAGTCTAAAAGGCACACCAAAACTTACCTAGAAAAGCAGAAGAATAACGTTTCTTACAATTTAGACAAACCTAATTGAACATAAAATAATATTTGAAGAAAAAGTGGTTTTACAGCTTGAAATATCTTATAATAGAAGGAGAAAGATTTGATATTTATTTCTTAAGGGGCAGGTCTTCCTGGACCTATTTTCCGCATTTGAGACCAAGAAGCGCGGGGACGATAAGGGCGACACTACCACAAGCATCAAGTGCTCCATCGCCACTAAGCGCGAGGCTCCGAACTGACGTGCGTTGCTCTCGTCGCGCTGCGTGTACTTGAAGGTCTAAAAGAGGTGATCTTATCATTTAATTGGTGGGAAATCTACGGCGATGTCCAATGCAGAGATCTCGAGTGTTCTTGTATGTATTTGACACGTCTATTTTGAGATCCGGTGCTTTCAAAAAGTCGTTTTCAGTTATGTTGGAGTGTTCTGAAACGGTGTGTCTGAAATGCGCGGCGTCTGTAAAGCGCTTCAAAGCCTACAAAGAGCAGCATACGACGAACTTCTATCGCCTCCAGTGGAACACTGAAACAAAAGATGAGTCAAATCTGCACTAGGGGACCCACATACACAGGCAGGATTAGATACTATACGAAGTTTATACAAATGAGACTGGGATGCATTGTGACCTGAAAAGAGACGAAAAGAAGTAACTGCTAAACCACGGGAACTACAATGTTGATATGTTGATCGACAATAANGTGACCTGAAAAGAGACGAAAAGAAGTAACTGCTAAACCACGGGAACTACAATGTTGATATGTTGATCGACAATATGCAGGAAATAATTGTACATACGAGGTATTAGAAAACGAGTCTTACGGGCGGGAACAGTGTCATTTTGTTGGAAAAAGATTTTAAAATTTGCTTTGCAGGGTACTGGAGAGAAACATTTTTTTGTAATTTGCAAAAAAAAAATGTGTAATGAAGTGTGTTCTCTTCCTGCAGATCAGCACTTTGGACGCACGNTTTTTTTGTAATTTGCAAAAAAAAAATGTGTAATGAAGTGTGTTCTCTTCCTGCAGATCAGCACTTTGGACGCACGTTTAATAGTTTAGTTGGAAAGCGCGTGTTTCAAACACTCTTCAGCGCAGTTCAAGCTCCAGGTAGGCGGGAGACTTTGAACTAACGTAAACGTACCTCATCTTCCCTTTAACTCCTCTGGCTTAAGAGCAGTATCTAGGACGGCGTCTATTTATGAGCCACTCGGTTAAGATAGTTCTTCAATCGGGCTCCCGGCGAACAAGGAAAATCTAGAAAGGAAATTTAATGTATATGAACCTATGCACATTTGACATATTTTCGTTCTCTATAGGAGAAATGTTTCACCAAGCCTCTGCCATGCATTTACATATATCACGGGTCCTTGGGAAGAGGTGGGGCTAAATCAAATTATTATTTTGGAGCAGAAATGCCTTGTCGGATACCAAAACGTTATACCATAGTAAATTAAAATTTTTTTGATGGGATATGCGCCACAGTACGTTTCTCGGAGAACAATCTTAAGCCTTCATTAACTACACATTGTTACCTTCCAACTGCTTCGGTGTCAGTTTTGAAACTTAAATAAACCGATTGTAATAACGATATACATAAATAATTATCATTCTTTTTTTTTAAGTTATAGTACTTTTGGCGCATTGAAGGTAAAAGTTTAGTATGCAACAGAAGTTTCGCGCGCACAGTGCAACGAAATTGGACGGTTAACATTGCAATCAAGCAGATAATACATGATTTTACTTAGTAATCAGCATTTGAGGTTATGCGCGTCTTGTTGTATAGTAAATTTTTTAAAATGTTTTCAATTATTTGAGGTTATGTGCGAAAATTAAATTTTAGTCACGCCAAAGAAGTATAACTTCTAACTTCCGACTTGATTCACTATTATCGTCACTGCTTATTCCTTATGTTACTTTACGTAACAAAATATATACTAAAACCTGGACAGCGAACACAGCTACGAATTAAAAAAAAACACGTAAATCGGATACGTGGTTCTGACGTTGATATTATGTATAGACGTCTCGTAAGATACGAAGCAATCTGTGTTTATTTTGTCGGAATTTCCGTCTTGCTTGGCGGTTTTGTGTAAATGTGNGTCTCGTAAGATACGAAGCAATCTGTGTTTATTTTGTCGGAATTTCCGTCTTGCTTGGCGGTTTTGTGTAAATGTGCGAAATGAAAACGGCTGTGTGCTTTTATATTTTCCCCCAGTCCTCCGTTTTCCACAACTCCATTCCTTCATTTATACAATTTTGTCTCCTCTCATCGTGATTCCACCTGTTGAACAAGGTTTTACGACTGGTTACCTCGCACCAGAGATTGTCATCATTCAAGGCGATGCTCGCAGTATTTCGACAATCCTTGATGGATGCTACGTGTGACCGATTACAGCGGTTGTAAATGAAAACCACAAGGAGTTCTGAAGCAGCTGTATACACGAGCACGGTTTTATTGCATACGAGGTATTTTTATAATTTATTTGAAGTTTCACGGTTTCATTTATTATACGAAGCACACATCGGCCTTCTACCGTTATGTTCAGTAGTCGATCTACGCCTGACGCAAGACGTGATATTGTAAAAGTGAAAAGTGATAGTGTGAGCCAGTCGGTTTTCTCAGAGTACTTACATTTGTGAGAGCGTCACTTGGCCCCCAAAGTAACACAATCTAAATGTCCTTTACCTAAAAAATAGCACAGTAATTCACTTATCGTAAGTAATTTTATCCCAACGACATGTTGCAGCCGTCATTTGGTCCAATTTCTTTGGTCTAGAAATCTCTCGGCCTAAAAGTCACCTGGCCTAAGTTATTTGTTTTAAAACTCACTTAGCCTTAAAACCATTAAGACCAGAATTTAGTTAACGTTAAAGTCATGTATGGTAAAATTAATTTGGCTTAAAATAATTTATCATTACAGGCATTTAGCCTAAGTTAGTTAGCTTAGAACCCAATTGACGTTAAAAACTTTTGGCTAAATTCATAAGGATTATGTCTATTCATGATATATTGACATATTTTTAATATAACATTTCAAAAATCACCCCATGTATGACATTTATTGTTTCTAATGTATCACAAGCGTGTTATACGTATGTTAACATAAAATTATCAAATAATTTTATTCAATGTTATTGTTTACTTATATATTATATGTAAAATATAATATTTCATTTTGTAATTGATATGAAGAAAACAGAGAGAAAATGTGTGTGTTGGTATTGCCTAGTACGGAATAGTTATCATGCACAATGTTATTAAACAGGGTGGGCACAAATACAGCGTGCTGTATTTTCGGTTTAATTTTCTAGGCTTGGCTAACCTAAAAGTATAACTTCAGTAGGACGCTTCAGAAAAGTTCGAAGTAACCACGAATGGACTATAAACTGAATAACGCCCGGGAATGCCGAGGGGATGTGCGGGAGGAACAGATGCTGGGTGTTTCCC
>NQII01001282.1:176939-346549 GCA_002778355.1 Clitarchus hookeri
GGGGGGGGGGGGTGAGTGATTGGACTTTGATGTAGACGCGCTGATGTAATGCGCCCCGCCCCTTCGTCAACGACGATGAAGATGATGCGTTGCCGACTGGCGCCCGCGCCACATATAGTCGGATCGAAGCGAGAGTGAGGGATGGTACCGCTGACGTCACCATATACCATCAACACTGTGCGCTTGGACCGCTCCGATTGGATGCCGTCGCACAAGTAGTCGATTTCTCGGTATCTTCACACTTTTTGAGTCAAACATTTGAAAAATCTCGTGAATGGTTGTTTTCTAAATATGTATTGCATTACAAGTATTTTATACATCTGTTAACATAAAAGTATCTTATTTTTAATTAAATTAAACTTTTACAGTTTTTTTTATTATTTATAACATGTCATTTATAATTAATAAGAATAAAAACAGATAAAAAATATGTGCGTTGGTAATGCCAAGTATGAAATAGTTCTCGTGCAAGATGTTATTAAACCAAGTACCAACGAAGGCGGTGCGTTGTCTTATTTTGTATAGTTTTTTAGACTTATTGAAGCTTTCTTTGAACCAGACTGAGTAATAGCCTGAAAATACAACATAAGCAGGGCTTCAGGAATATTGTAAGTGATCGTAAACGGACTATAGCAGTCGTTTCGTTTCTACAGTCTGTTGATATGAATGTAGGCTAGCGTGACGGCTGGAATTCGGTATGTTCTCGCCTCGATACCGACCAGGGAAGATGTTCCTGAGGGCCAGAGATATGCCAACGCGCAGTCCGCCGTAGTCCGTCTACGTATCGGAAACATAATGAACACGAACGGTGGCTTCACGATAACGTAAATTAAACTCACATTTTATCAACTCCTCCGCAGTGTTCCAAGATACTGTAAATCATGGCAAACACGTATGAGATTAATAACATGTTAATTTAAAATGACTTAGCCCATATTTTAATTTTAGAGTAGCTCTTAAACACCNGGCCCAAATAAGTAAAATTTAAGAAGAAACTTACCATTACAAATATATCAATTATCTTAAGTTTATATCAAGTGCTTTCAGAAGTACTCAGCTACCACCGAAGAGCATATGAAAGAGTTAATTTCACTGTTAACTGAACAATTTTGAATATCCTGCCCAGTTTTTTCAACCATTTGTTCAAACATTCCGCAAGCTGTAACAATTAAAATTTCGTGGGAATTTTAACCAAGCGTCTGCGCATTAATCATGAGATATTGTGAGGATTTTAGAAACGTTAATGTGCTAGTAGTGTGCTTATGGGGCTACGGGGACATGCATCATGCATCGGTGTTCGGAGTTGTCCGCAATCTTGGCAGCGCGGCCGTCGACCTTGTTCATCTTCCCCTCCTCGCCTCTCCCAACCAACGGTTAGCCATTACAGAGATCCTTAACACTAGAAACTATTGTAATAAAAATTATTTTGTAAGAAATATAAAAAAAATATATTTCAATAAAAAATTAACAATTATCGGCCCGCCAAATTTGATATTTTATAATTTTATCGATTTGGAGAGTAGCTGCATATCATAATTCCACTTTTCTACTTTTTTGAGCAATGTTGCCAAGAAATGATTATATAAAAATTCAATGATTTTGGCCAGCCACTTCGGTACCCAATGCATCGGGGGACGTATTGAAGAACCCCTCTCCCCCCTCCTATTAACCCACGACAAAACAAAATATTTCAATTTCAAAAAATGTGTAAAAATTAAATAATTTCTGTTTACCACCTCAGATTTCTAGAAGTTCCAATCGCACTTTTAAAAATAAAAATTTTGTCAATGAAAAAAAAAAAAATATATATATATTAAGTATAATCCAATAGTGGCATTCCAGGTAGGACCTAGTAAAAATATATGTGAATATTAATACTTTTTTGTACTGGAAAAAAATACTTAATGAAAAAAAAAAGGGTGTTCAGCTCTGCATTTTATGAAAATTAAACCGCCAGGATGCGCGGCAGGCTTGCAAGACAGACGCACCTGTCATAACAGACCTATATCTAGACGCCGCTGCGGGGAAAGGAAGGAGCCGAGGGTTGTCGATTCCGAGCTAAGTGCACGCGAACTGACCTTTATCTCTGTATCCCGTGCGAATAAACCTGGAACAATCCGTTTAAAACCGATCGTATTCGAGGTCATGGCCGCAGGTATTCGTCGCGGCTTTATGGAGGAAGGAGAGGGGGTGAACGGGAATGGGTGGGAGGATTGCATTGTTAGCATTTTCACAGGTCTGCACTAGCTGCACACATACAAGCGTACGTGCTTCAAAGTCGTTTTCGCACCTGCTCGGGGTTGGGTAACCATGATGTATGCACCTGTACGGCGTCAGGTAACTGCACATGTGCTTCCATGTGATTCACTCATGCCTGCTCAGTGTCAGATAGTCTAGGTCAGCTTGCGTGGGAAGAGCTGTGTGAACTGAGCTAGCTATATCCAATCCCGTAATACTGCATATGAGGACAGGCAAGAATAAAATAAATATTAATTTAGGTAAAACATGATATTATTTAAAAAAAATACATGTACATAACATTACTATAAAATATTCGTAGTTCCTATTTCAGGATGTCTTTCTCATCGACCCAGGAGTCGACACACTTCGAGTGCCCGAGTCACCTCAAGTACACATATCCATTACATCGTTTCAGCCCCTTCTAGAGCAAATAAATATCGGGAAACTTTCAAGGCTGGATCTCCTCTGTGTGAAAGCCTCTTACGACGGGTTCATCACGTAGGTCCTCGAGGTAATACATGTGTGAGTACCAATGTCGTATGCGAACCACCTTGTACAATTCTACAGACCAGTTGTGACGATAGGCCTCGTGGAAAATGCCGCGCTGTTTGAAGATGCGCACCAGGTCGCCGATCTTGGTTTCAGGGTTGCATGGGTCCGTCTTCGTCGGAATAGCAACCACGGTCCAAAGCAGCGAGACGTCCTTTACATCTTCGGGCTTCATGCGAGTGGTAGAATGAACAGTAGAATTATACTGGCAGACGAGTTTTGGCAGTAGCTCAAGCCACTTGTAGTTTCCATTCGCAGTGAAATGTCTCCACAATTTGGCTTTTAGAGTGTGGTTAGAATGCTCTACGGTGCTAGTCTTTAGTCCAGAGTACGTGGAATAACGATATATACCGTAACTTTTTATCAGTGCACAGAAAGTAGCATTAAAGCATTCCTTACAGTCGTCGGTGTGGAGATTTTTCGGTACACGTCCTTCTATCAACACATATCCCATGGCCTCGGGGACGTCACATGAGTTCTTCGACTTCAGCGGTCGGGCCCAGTCATAGTTGGAAAATATTTCTATTTTGGTCAAAATGTAGTGGTGACCTTTATTCGCACGAGCAAAGTCTTGCATTTTTATTAGATTGGATTGGAATGTATCGTCCAGCACTTTCATGACATACTATCTCCGAGAATAATTCCTTCTAGCCGACCTACGCAATTCCCCAGAAATGGCACATTGTGTCATCTCCAAATGTAGCCAGCTTCAACGAGTTCTTCAATTATGGATATAATCTCGTTGGTGTGCGACCGGTTGCCAGCAGAATGCGAAGCGACCAGTAGCCATAGTCTATCTACGAGTTCGTCCGGATCGTCCCAAAACACGAAGTCTATCTTGTGCTTGGCATCGATCTTCTGCGGCAGCAGACCAGATCAAATAGCTTCGACCAATAGTGGAAACAGTCTCGCGATAATGCTGAATTTCGCATGGGTAGTTTCCTTAAATCGCCATGTTTAGTGGTTATCAATCGCGTAATGAGCACAACTGTATTGTAGCAGGCTATGGTACTTGTGCAAAGTCGATTCGGTGAAGTGTCTGGGACGCCTACGAAACAAACGTTCGCACAGGCCAAGCGTACTTTTCACATTGTGCTTGCCAATCTGCGTCACATCGCCTGGAAAAAAACATCACTTGCTTGTTTCCGAGAAACCAATTTTTCTTTGAGGCTTCGAAACCCGCATATCATGTCGCTGTTCCTATCGGAGTAGGAAGCGATGTAATGCTCGACCAGGCTGCCCACCTACGTCCCACGCTCTCGCGCACACAGCAAATCGAACACGGATAAATCGTCTGCGACATTTGTGATGCCCCCTTCCTATTCGGGCAGTTATGAACATATTTTCCATTTATGTATCGGGGTCGGTCCTTCTCCTTGATTTTTTGTTTGATATCCTGTCGAAGCAAAGCTTCCTCCTGTAGTTGTCGACCAAGTTCGTCGATATGGCCGATTATCGGCTTGTAAGCCTCTTCCCTTCGATTCTCGAGAGCAAGTCCGTAACATTTCGCAAGTAGATATTTGGCACGAACAGCTTCGATGGCCCACTGTAGCTGAGTCGTCAGTTCGGTTCGGTCCACCATCATGCACAGAAGGGAATAAACACATAACCACACAGGTATATAAGTATATGCAAATTCACTCTCGAGTTTAGTTTAGGAAAGTGCATTTTCGATCCTTTACAGTCGGTCGATGCACGCATCCAGCACCTTATTGCTATGCCTCACAACGTCAGTTTTCGCAGCCACTTAGTACGTTAACATATTTAGAAGAGCCTTTAATTCTTCCTGTCTCTTCGCATTCGATATGTTGATCATGTCAATTATCCATGCCTCTGGGCCTTCTATGTGCCAATCGATGGCCACCAAATCTTCCACCATGTCATTTTTCACACTCTCGATCTTTTGGCCAAGAAGCGACAGATCCCAGTGAAAATAAGTAAGGCGAGCTTCCGTAAACCCATTCCCATCATCATGAGAGCAGAGACCATGCCTGAACCTGGAAATGGCATCGTGACTCATGGTCGGCATGTTACTAAAAACTGATCGAATCCAAGCCTGCACATCCCTTATGTACCAGCGAATCCTTATCGATTACCAATATGCTGTACTCCTCATTCCAGCACAAAGAACACTTATCCTTGAACTCTGTGAATGCCATGTCCGTGTTGACATGGTTATTTTACGCATGCTGCAAGTTCGTATCGTCTATGAAACAACACAAGGAAATTCACATTTTGCATAGAAACTGTTTTGGTATGCGCAGATAAGTTTTACTCAAGTACTCACAGTCCATATTCGCATGCTGTCCCAAGCTAAAGAATTCCTGGATGCAAGTCTGTTTCTCACATGCAACATTGTCAAAAATAAATACGGAGTTTGGCAAGGTTTCGCTTGGTGGCATGATGATCATGTTATCGGTGCAAGGGAAATAGCATAGGCCTTCCACAGTCTGTAGTACTCTTGCTAGAAGCTAGTATTTTTTGCTGGAGTGATTTGGAGTACAGGTACACATTATCGAACCTAAGGCCATTCGGTTCCTCCAGCAAACTCTAAAGCACACACATCTTGCTGCAACCCGATGGTCTGCAAATCAATCATATCATGGTATTCGGAAACACCATGCCATGATGTGCATCACATGCAGTTTCAACATCTTCCACAGTGATGTGGATGGGAAGCCTAACATATTTCTTTATTATATCTATGATACTGAATCGAATATTTATAAAGGTCGGGTATATATCGATTTGTAGCACAGTAGCATGTGATGGCTCATAGCAGAAAGATGAAATCTGGATGAGGGATCATCGATATGCTGATCAACATTCTATCTTGCGAGCCTCACATTCCCGAATACAAGTTATGTGAGCCAGGAACCAAACTAGCTAAAAGGCTGGCATTCGGCGATACAGGCATCAACATGCATGCAAGTGGCACGAAATCACCTATTACCAGTAGAAGGATCTGCAAGCCAGGCACCAGGCAGACAAGATACTCACACATATAGTGGACGAAATGCGTCGCGCACTGGACACCTGATGCAGTAAAACATAGTAGCATGGGGCATTTCCAACGCGACGAAAGCCAAGATGAAGATTGGCATGGGGACGAAGAAAGCGAGAACAAAGTTCCAAGAGGAGAGGAAAGAAAAATGCGGGAGGATTCCTTCATGCCTTGATACCTGCAACCAGTGCTCTGGGCGGTATTGCAGTGGCGGTAACGAATATAATTAGTTTTATAAAACAAACCTCAAACAAACGTAAGCAATTGGAGGAAAACCGACACCACTACCGTAAACTGGAAGTTATCCCCATGGGTAAAAATAGGGCCAATGACCTTACATGTGATGGCCCTATCGAGGATGAGGTGGAAGAAAGAAAAAGTGTTATAGCAGGAAGAGTCGCTAATGAAATATTTACCGAAATGACTGCTCATAATTGTGGATTTAGAAATGTTTTCAAGCAAATCGAACATACCTCATTTTCGTGGTGTGTTCATGCAAGATGCTTTGCCCCCTTAAAACCAAACATGACGAATGTGTCATAATCTACCTGGACACGACAACCAGACCCTTTACACACTGGGTCACTTATGTCAAACATGGAAACATGCAGTATACTACGACAGTTTTGGTAATTTGCGTCCACCACTCGAACTGTGGTGGTACATGAAAAATTGCAAGCTGACTTACAACTACGAAATGGATCAGATGCCGAACACATGGAACTGCGGACACTTGTGCATTTGCTTTCTGGTGTGGTGGAATGAAAAACTCAAAGGAGAATCATCATTCGTTAACCTTTTACATAAAAGGTGTTCTCACCTATAATTATCGGTCAGTAGGTCAGTATACATCATTCTAAGTGGTAAGACATCCGAGCTGAGGGCGACGATTTACCCACCCTTGGAGCTGGAAGGTGAGTGGGTCGTCAGACTTATGGATTTCAAATGTACAATGCCATATCCAACATAGAAAATAGCGTGAATTCTGCATTCCAGTACACAGAGGCAGGATATGTGAAGGAAATTAGCATTCTCACCAGCACATACAATTGAAGGACATCGCCAATTCCATTAAGAAATCCGTGCCATCAGATGCGAATTCCGAAATATGCAGTAACCCAAACACAATGAAGGCAGAAATATTTTGCAGTGCCAATATCGATTTCACCGAACATTATACCATCGGGACAATGCTGGAGTTCGAGACTCGAATCTACGAAGCTGGTAAAATGCACCTCGCAACCTGTGAACATATTTCCATTGAACGTGATACACATAAACTGTAATTTTGCGAGCGGCTCCTGCGTCAATGATAAGACCAGAAATAAGCTGCACTAGTACGCACCTATGTCCCCACCAAGTTATAAACTGGTTGAAATTCCGAAACGCATCATTTACATTCCAGTGTTAGCGAAGAGCACGCACGAAGTCGTCGTGACGAACGTCGATCAGGACGATGATCAGGTAGATTTCAGAAACGAAGAAATAACTTTGCATCGGCACCTGAAATAATGGGATTGAGTTTCGCTAGGTAAACAGGCATAATGTTGAGCTCAGCACCAAATCCAGGACCAGTAGAGCTCTAGACACCGACATGCTAACATGTGCCAAATAGCATTTTCTAAATAGCCTTGGGTTTAAAGTGAATAGGTATGGAAGATGACAATGTATTGCCGCAACCCAGTGAGCATAATTCGATGACAGAATCTACAAGTTTGAGTTGCATTGCTACCAACAAATATCTGATCACCCCCTACACCCTCGGATATGAGGTTCGAATCCCGATAAAGAATCTAGATATTTTAACCCGTTCTTCGCAATCGTTCCTGCACATCCCAGGTATGCTCACGAAAGAGGACGGGACCCACCCCATGATCACCCCGTTCGTACGCAGTGGTATACTCCACCTTTTCGAGCGAGTAATGTACGAACTGAAAGTATTACTCTTGACGAAACGCGGGATGTGAGCATAACCACCACCATAAAAAAACTACCTCTCGATCACGCCTACCAGACTCGACATGATAAAAATGGTGGGCTGGAGAATGGAATATGGGTATAAAGTTCCCATCTTCGCAGAAGTCAAGTTTGAGGTGATGCCAATATCCATGTTATTGGGTTTCCCAGAAGATTATAGGAATATAATAATATGTGCCATGCAACAACTGGTGATAATGCAAGCCACCTCTCATCTCGATGTGTGTTGGGAGCTGGAGAAAACCTGCAGCCCATCGCTGTAACTCTGACCAACTTGGAGTGGTTCATCCCCCACCTGACTCGGAGTACCCGCGAACGCATGAAAGTACTGAACTACCTACCAAGAATGAAAAAATCATCGCCATAACTTTCAGGAGCTGCAATTTGGTAACTTGCCCAGTCTCGTCGTCTGCTATGCGAAACCACTGGGTCGTGAAGATGTCTTCAAATACAGAAAAACCCTGTTACGCCGTACTGGCATTTCAAAAGAACAAGCAACACAACATCTCGGCAAACAAATCGACCTTCGACCAATGCAATGTCCATAACATAAAAATATTTTTGAATAGCGAAAGCTGTGAGTACGTCGATTCGAACACCTCATTCGACCAAGAAGGATTTACTTTGCTGTATTATGTGTATACACAGTTTCAAGCCTCATACCACGGGCGCGAGTCCTCCCTGTCTTGGCCCAGAAAGATTCTGTGAAACGGCACCATTGCTGGTCTTCGACACATCCAAACCAAATGAGCCAGTTCAAAACGGCATGGTATATTGTTGTGCAGAAATTATTTCCAAGGAAAACATGCCTGCGAACACTGCTACATACTGCTTGATTTTGCATAACAGAGTAGTGAGCTACGACTGCTTTTCGGGGCTGGTGAATATGGTGAGTTAAGCATATACAAATAGGATGATAACTGCATCTCCCCTCAGTTTGTATCTGCATGAACTGTAATCTGCAAGACTTCTAGAGACAGAGCGGCCACGTGCTCAAGGAGATCTCAGTGTCCTACGACGACGATGGTAAAACGTACACGTGCTCCTTCCGCCCACTCATTAGTGGAAACTGTTGGACGAGAAAAGCAAGAAGACGAACGACTGGCTGACCAAGTGCCAACACGGACCGGAGTGGGACGAAAGCAAGATTCCATACCATCAAGTGGGAAACATGCCGCGCAACTTGCTGATGCATTATCCGCAAGGGCCGGTTTACAGGGCGTTGCCCGAGCAGAGCAAATGGCTGAGCGACTCGTGCATAAACGAATTTGAAATCATCGATGTACAGTTCGAGTATGGTTGTCCTTCGCTGCGAAAGCTAGCAAAACTTTACGACGGCCAGCAGCGGCACGTCTGCGACAGGTCAGAACCTGACTGGACACGTGTGTGGAGGAATGCACAGCTGCTCCGCAAATGGTTTCCCTCGTCCTCGGACCATGAATCTGCTCCCTACGACTAGACAATAAGTCACCCCGACATCGGTTCCGAAGAAAATTGAAAAAATTATGAACAGACACTGAATGTTTTTGTGAAATGGTGTTTATGTATTTATTAGTATATTAAATTGTATGTGCAAAACCATTTAAATGTTGTGGTTTTTTACCCTAACTCATTATACTATCATTTTTTTCCTTAAAGGAATTTTAAAAAAATTATTTGAAAATGCACATACTTCTTATGCTACATAACCTATGTATGTATGGGATAAACATTGTTGTAGGTTGAATTCGCACAGCCGGACCTGGGAATATAGGTAGTCGTTAATGTAAATCACAGACAATAAAAAATACCCGCTTTTATATTAAATAAAAGGAAAATAAGAAAAACGTTTGTTGAAAATAATTAATGAGCAGTATGTATGTAATTAAAGTGGCACAAATGGCGGAGAGAAAATAGTTCCATGTGTTTAAAGTTGAATTAAACGTTTTGGGCAAACATTAGTAAATACTGAAATTACCTTTTTTTTTTGCATTCTCTTTTAAGGCATATAATAGTAAAAATTACCACATTTGTAAAAAATATTTAAGTTTATAATAAATTCACAGATTCATTTCATCGATGTATGAATAAAGTGATCAGGCCCTTGCTAGTGTTCATCTTACATGTAGTGTAAGACTAGACACTGTGCATTAAAGTACACCTTAAGCAGGTCTCTCAAAAGTGCTCAGTTCGCCGCGAATGGCCAATCGCTAAGTTGTCGCAGACTGGCAGCAAGACAGCAATAAAGCGGTAGGCACGTCCTGATCTTTCGCAAGGGCTTGTTGGTCCAGTGGCTTCGTGATGTGGAAGAAAAATCTTTCTCCTTCGTTATTTAAGGCGGCTGGCGCAAACGTACAGTGGAATTTCTGTGCAGCTGGCGTCGCCTTGAGCAGTTCTCGGCCCTTGCAGAATTTGCCTTCCTCGAATTTTTTTTTTTGCGTTGATGCGGTTAAGCAAGGTGGTCGTCTTAGGCCTGATCGTAACAATAGGCATCTTTACCACTGCCTCCTCCGTCAGAAATGATTGTGGCGAGAGGATCCATGGAAAAATAACATTAATTCCACAATATATTCATGAATTCAAATGGTGTTTTCCTTGTTTGCTTGTTACATATTAACCTCATCTCGAGGTAAGTATTTTTAGGATGGAAAAAAATTTTTAGCTATTGTATTTGGAAAAATTACCTAATACTAAAAAAAAATTTCCACCATTTGTAACGCTTCACGAATATCGTCGAAAAGCATACAAGTAATAGTTTTCTTTTCATAAAAATGTAATTGTATTTTGAAATTTTCGAAAATTGTGGAACAACGGGAGATCTTTAGTTCGGCGAGGGCATATTTATTTGCCTACCATTACTGAAATGCTCATGTCGCTCAGCAAGCACAGAATTCTCTTAAAAAAAAATCTTATACGGCTACGAGATTATACCATGCCAGCCAAAAAACGTAACGGTTTATGAACGTGTTTTGTTAGGAAATAATTAAAATCCAGAATTTTTGCGAAACGTTATAAAAACCCCCGTTATAAATCACACGTTTACTTTGAGTCAAGGTATTTTTTTTCATTTCTTTTTTTTTTTCATATTTGTTGATACTGAGTTTCACTTGGATTTTGACATCGGGAATTTTACAATTCAGAATAGACTCAACTGCGGCAGGTCATAATTAAATTCTCCCGTGAACGGTTTGGGATTTCTTGCATGAGCTGAGCCANGGGGGCAATTTCAAATTTGTTCGTCAGCCGTGCGGCCCTGCAAGGAGGAATTAGAAAGGGGGTTCCATAATGGAAACACGTTTAAGCCACCAGAACCGGAACGCCCGGGCTGATTTAATGTATATCACCCGGCATCCCCCGAGTCTGCGGAGTTAAATCGTCAGATAATTGAAGCCCTTGCAAGTAATTAATACAGTTAGCCAGCAGCTAGGAATGAGGTTCGATCGTGTCGGGTCGAGCCAAGGAAACAGCAGACACTAGACGATCTCCGAACTAGTGTGAATGCAGATGCGGACGCTGCCAGAGTGAAAAGGATGACATTTACACATTTCTTCGAAAATTGATGACAGTTTTTAACCGAAACTATTACTGAGATACATGAGGATGCGTGCGTTGCGTAAGTATGATTAATACCGTGGAAAAAAAAAANTTAACCGAAACTATTACTGAGATACATGAGGATGCGTGCGTTGCGTAAGTATGATTAATACCGTGGAAAAAAAAAAGGCAAGGGAACAAAGGAGAGAATTTCCTAACGCTTTCAGGCCCTCATTAATTTACGGTTTCAAGTGTTGCGAACAATAAAATTTTATGATGCGTGCNAATTTCCTAACGCTTTCAGGCCCTCATTAATTTACGGTTTCAAGTGTTGCGAACAATAAAATTTTATGATGCGTGCCGCACTTTAGTCGACACTACATTCGCTTCGTTGTCACAGTTAATGTGCTATAGGCTATATGTTAAGCTACAGTTATATGAACTAATTATGACCTAGGCCAGTAAGACGGTTTCCGAATAATTTACCCATAAGTAAGATCATTGTTTATAGAGCTTCGGAGTGTGCGGTGAAGACCATAAATTACCTACACGTGCGTAACGTTAACAATTGTGTACGCTGGTTCTGAATGGGTTAAAAGTAAACGAAACAACAAAACGGACAAAAACATGATAGAGCGAAAAAAAAAATCTGCATTCACAATTTGTGTTTGGATAACCCAGTAAACAGATATATACAAAAATAGAGTAATATTATTTAGGTACAGAACAAAATACTGAGAAACGAACAAAAATTATTCTGGTGCTCAGTGAGTTGAAGAGCCAGTACCAGTACACGTGAGAATCAACCCCACTATATAACCGGACATTAGAGCATATGACAACAAAATTAACTATCAAAGAATGAATACCCTATTAAGAATTTGTGCAACAAAATACGCAGAATGGCCATGCTCTCCCTNAAAATTAACTATCAAAGAATGAATACCCTATTAAGAATTTGTGCAACAAAATACGCAGAATGGCCATGCTCTCCCTGTGTTTTAACGCAGCGTATAAGTGTATATTAAACTCAGAATGAAAGTCATGGACAAACACAATCGAGTAACGAAATCNTGTTTTAACGCAGCGTATAAGTGTATATTAAACTCAGAATGAAAGTCATGGACAAACACAATCGAGTAACGAAATCTTGCTTAATCTAAGTGGATATTTGAATTGCTGCGAAATTAGGGATGCACGCCTTTATAAATTCGCCTGCGTCAAGCTGTGGGCAAGCTGGCAAGGCACCAAAACAGTGTGGCGTTTTTTCTAAGGTGGGGTCAAATCCTATTATGCCGTCACCAAGCGTAGGTGTAGAGGAGATTATGCTGCCTTGTCAAGCGACAATAATCGCCGCACGCCTCTCGTGTGTTTACTCTTCAGTCTTGAGTTAGGAATATTTTTGTTTGGGGAGCGATATTTCCAGTGTTCTCCATCACGAACAAGTTATAGAACAAGCGTAGGCTTCACCAAATGCTAGATTACGTGGGACCACGATATACATTCAAGTCTTTGCAATTTTAAGCAGAGCTAGTTTGACCATGGGCTGCTACCAGAGCCGGGACTTGTTCTCCTGTTCGACTCGGCCACGCGTAATTAAACCGTCCTAGTGCTAAATGTTTCGTATTTGTTTCAGAGTCAAGCAAGATGTCTCGTAGGAACGGGGGTTTAATGATTCACGTGAAACTAATTAACAACTTTCCGAAGTTTAACAGGTTAATGGTTTGATATGTGAAAATTTAATCGTTTCTTCTACTCTGCAATTACGATACTATGAAGTTCTTGAATATTCTGATGTACCGGGGAAGTAATTTAATGAAATAGTAATACGTGTTTAATATAAATCTGCTACATTGTACATACTGAAAATTTGTTTGTTCTTATACAAGAAAAATTCTCGGAAATCGAGTTGCAAAGAAAATCCTTTGTAGAACTACAGTTTTCTTGCAAAATCTGCCAAAAATATAATTGTAATACTACAAATGATAGGCTTGCATTGCAACTTACGTTATTAAAGAGGATATAAATAATTTTTTCTTCAAGAAAAGCAATGTGATGAATTAATTCCAGAGAATAGGGAAAACATTATTTCAAAATATAATTCATGAAAATAAGGTGACACTTTGCAAGCACGGTGGTTATAATCCACGTTCTTTGCATTTGTAGCCAGCTATTTTCGTACTTAATACCTACAAAATATTACTGATACTATTAGGTTAACAAGAATGCACTTATTTCATTTTACGAGTTCTGTGTAGATATGAAATATTCACAGTTAATTCGTAATAACGTGGCGTGTTTTAAAATTGCCGTCGTTTTAGTATTATTACTTGAGTTGTTTTAACTGTTTTAGATTATTCAAACTGGCGATTCCTTTTTTACTTTTGCACGTTAAACACTTACCATTACCTATTGTTTTTGCACAAACAACCACATACGGTTTTACGTTTTTCAATTTGCACCATTTTGCTTGAGTTCGTGTATACGGGTTACTATAATACAAACATTTCTTGAGATCTATTATTACACAGTTCTTGCAGTTCTACAAATAAGTCATTTTACATTATTAATTTTTGTACTTTTACAAACATTCGTTAAATCACAAACAATTTCTCAGTAAAAGTAACAAGTTTTTTTCAGTGCACGTTTAGTTCTGGATTAGACTTTATTGTTTTGCATTACATTTCTGTTCGTTGTATTGTAATGCTACACACTGCTTTGAATTATATTAGTATTACTTCTGTCACAGCTACGCTCATTCTTCTGCCTCTCCTACTGCATAATTATATTGGTATTGATTTTTATATAGTCTTAATAACTTATAACGTACATTCAGCTATGCATGTTCGTATCTGGCTCTTATCGGCCAGGAGTATTATAGTAAATACTATTATTGATAAGTGTATTCTGCAAGAACAAAATAATTATAAGTCGTAAAAGGGAGTCAATCTTGTATCTCAGAAACAGAAGTAATTTTTCTCACGCCGCCACAAACCTGGATAATGTTTGTACTTCGGCCCAAAAAGAGTTTACAAATGTTCGTTATAACCATATTCCCTTGGCTTGATTGTTGTTTTACTGGTGATTTATGCTTTGCGGATTGAGTAGTACAATCATAGCGTGACTGGCATCGACATTGAAATGAATTCTACTGGAAAGTAGTAGCGTCCACTTGCGAACGCTTGTATGTGCACTACGACGCCGTCTGATTCGACGCGTCCAAACAAGGCGTCGCAGAGGATGGCCGTGTTCGCATGGGGCGTGGTGAATAGTGAATCGCCGAGCTCCAGGAGAGACCCGTCGCTGGCGTCCGGTGTCCGCTGTACGCGATGACACGCCTCAACTNGACGAGGCGACGTCACGTAGGTCAGCGGGAGCAGATACAGTGCCGGGATACCTGACTGCTGGCCACGCACGTGGAGAACGAGGCTGCTGTACGCTGGACCAATGACGACGGGGTGTGTGTCTGGGTGAAAGCTGAGATAGGAACCGCGAGGAGAGGACGACATTCCGCGGTGCACGGCAGCGGAGAGCAGTGTTCTCCGGACAGAACATCCGAACTCTGAAATTGGGAAATGACAACAAGGCGGACGTTCGATAACACAGAGAAGGTGCAAATAGAATTAAGGCTAATGTTCGTAGAATGCCCACAATCGGCGAGACTTCGGAGAGGAAGGATTGTAGCGAAGAACATTGAACTTGATTAATTACAAGCAGCGGTCGTAACTCGATCCATGGCACGAGGAGAGGCAGCTATAAAAAGGGACTGATCACATAAATTTCGTTTATGAATGTTTCGTTTTAAGTATTATTTTAGAAATTTCTTATAAATATTTAGCACTGTACTTATGACAGTGAATTTTTCGATACTGTGCCTACATTTTACTAAAAAAAACTGCCGAGGGGAGAGTTATTTTTTATCGCCTGGCTTCAGCAGTTATAACAGCGACGACATTAAAAGTATGGTGACTTTATAAAATGCACTATGCAGTACCTTATGCCCACAAAGTGTGTACTGCCATATTGTATTAAATATCCACAAATACGCGAATACGGTAACCAATAAAAGCTATCGATGTTTTATAACTTGGCCTGTGAAGTCATAAAAATATCCTTGGGAATTNAGTGAATTTTTCGATACTGTGCCTACATTTTACTAAAAAAAACTGCCGAGGGGAGAGTTATTTTTTATCGCCTGGTTTCAGCAGTTATAACAGCGACGACATTAAAAGTATGGTGACTTTATAAAATGCACTATGCAGTACCTTATGCCCACAAAGTGTGTACTGCCATATTGTATTAAATATCCACAAATACACGAATACGGTAACCAATAAAAGCTATCGATGTTTTATAACTTGGCCTGTGAAGTCATAAAAATATCCTTGGGAATTNCGAATACGGTAACCAATAAAAGCTATCGATGTTTTATAACTTGGCCTGTGAAGTCATAAAAATATCCTTGGGAATTTTAAAATCATGCAACATAGTCGTTCCAAACTACGTCAAAACGATCCACCCTGGCATCAGTTAATTTTGAGGATATTTTTTGAACTTCTAATACGCTACATGCCGTTTACTGAATTTTTCCAGAATAAATTAATGTAATGGTAGTATTTTCTGTATCGATACTCTTAATAATAATGATGATGATAATAGTAATAAAGCGTCTATTTTGTAGCGCAGATAGGTATTATCACCTTCTCTTACACTTAACCACTTTACATAACAATAAAACTTAGTCCGTATTTTTTTTTTAAATAAAAAAACGAAACAGAACATGATATCTGCGGTAAAATTATAAAGTACCTTTTACGAAATATATAAAAGCAAAATACATAAAATTTAAATAAGCTGAAGAGTTAACTTACACAATGTCTCTTTTGATGTAAGTTATTATGTGTATACGTATATAGATATGCATGCACTTACACAAACATGCAAAACCGCATGCACATGCACACATATACAAAACAACGTACATATACGCATATAACATATATTCACATACATTTAACTGTACTATATAAAAAAAGAAACTACAAGATAACGTCCATCAACAAAAATTCTAAAACTGCCATTTAGTTTATGGTTTTATGAAGGATAGAACATCAGAGAAAATAACTTTTTAAACACGGGAAGGAAGACAAAAATAACTAATTAATATAAGACATTTCACGTTTGATACATCTTAAATTATGTCAGTTACCTGATAATTTATCTAACATTAAATAATACGGTAATTTTTACTGCTTTCAATGAACAATGAAGAAATTATTTATTTCTGTATATTAGGAAATCTTCTGTATCCTTACTAAACCTTTCCAGTTTTTTTTCAAAACAAAACCTATTGTAAGATTTTTGCGACTTTGTCACGTTTCTCGAAACTCTTCGTAATGCATCACTGGGAGCAACGCACAGCGTAGCAAGCCGACACAATTCCGAGCGTGAACGAATTTTGCCGAATAAGCACAGGCTACAATCAACATCTTGCACTTAATTCACTACATCATATATAATCTACGCGTATTATGTTATCAATTCCTATCACAATTCAGCACTTAATATAAGATGAAACTTCAATCACGAATTTCCATGGCAAAACTACATCCAAGCTTATTACACGTTCGTTATTTACCAACCAGTTTTAGTACTGACAACGGAAAAATATATTTGTAAGGGTTGCTGCTATACTGCAATAAAATACATGGCTTAATGAACTAAGATTTTAAAAATAAGGATTATTTATAAACCAAAGTAACTGGTACCCTGCTTTACTCTAGTCTTGAGTACTACGTCCACAAACACTTGTTATTAACGAATACAAAGGTGGAAATAAATAAGTTTTTTCTCTTTTCTAAGCAGTAGCGTAAGTTGCCGCGGAAACTCCACATGGCCATGTATACAATAAATGCAATGGAAAAAATGATGTGTACTCTCTGTCAAATTACGTACGGGAATATCGCCACCACCTTGTCATTTGCCGTTCGCTTGTTCAAGTTAAACTACAGAGTAACGGATAATGTGAATCGTAATTCAGACTATGACTTATACACTTACTGCCGATTACGTGGCGAATTACAAACGCTATACCACGCCATGTTCGGGAAGAAGAAACTTCAGTTAGTTGTAAAGTTTCGTTTAAAACACGTGCAGCTTTATTTTAATTAACAACACTACGTCTAAAATACCTGATCTCATGTAACTGGTTTGCGTTTAATTAAAGGATATTTGAAAATCAACCGTAAACCATCTCCATTTACTGTATTTTATTTAGCTTTAACACTGCGAGGCATAACTGCATTGTCCTTCGTCCTGTACATTTGCATGTAATCCACCTATACAGCTTACATTTGTGTAATGCATGCGTTATGTGCCTCCATGTTCAAGGACAAGATAATTTTTTTCTGTTATTTTCGTTTCTAACACAAACGTCCACTAAAATTCGCCTGACTGGTCTACAAGCTATGATACAATATCACAATATTATTACTTTATTCATACTCTTGATTATCTCATTACAGGACACACAATAACTGACGTACAACAACGTTTCACAGCTGTTTTGATTGTCATGGTATTTAAAATAAATAAATTATAATTACCAAATATTTTGAAGTTATTTTTAAACTCTAAAACGTAGGACACGAAGGAAAAAAATCCATCTCACAACTCCATAAATGACACGTAATTTGTAATACAGTTTTTTTTTGAGAAGATAGAGATTTTTATGTGCTCCATGACAAAGTTATTTCCAGGAACGTTTCAAATACTGATCACGGAATGTTCATATAAATTACAAAAATAGTGCGTGATAGTTCATAACATTTCACCTACATGGGCNAAATACTGATCACGGAATGTTCATATAAATTACAAAAATAGTGCGTGATAGTTCATAACATTTCACCTACATGGGTGTTCTTCTATGAAATAACTTTTACGGTTGAGATTTTCGCAATGTCAGCATTGCGATTTTCAAGAGACGATATGAAGNAAATACTGATCACGGAATGTTCATATAAATTACAAAAATAGTGCGTGATAGTTCATAACATTTCACCTACATGGGCGTTCTTCTATGAAATAACTTTTACGGTTGAGATTTTCGCAATGTCAGCATTGCGATTTTCAAGTGACGATATGAAGNGTTCTTCTATGAAATAACTTTTACGGTTGAGATTTTCGCAATGTCAGCATTGCGATTTTCAAGTGACGATATGAAGTGTGTCAAATATATCCTATCCTGCAAGCAAATAACCGCTGTTCTGCGATCTCTGCCGCTGAGTACTGACGTTCGTCATTATTTTGCAAGCAAAGAGCCGACATTGCCACGTCATGAAATCAGCCAAGAATAAAGCTGTTTCTCAATTCTTATAGTAAACTGAAACTAACTTTACGGTTTTGTATTGAAGCAACTGAAAATAAATACATATTATGCAAAGATGATAGATGGCAAACATGTGTGTGTTTATATATACATTAAAATATGCATATTTATGTTTCTAATGTCATACATAATTTGCAGTTTCTGTAGGTTTAGGAAAAGCATTAACTAAACTGCTTGCAGAAATGTCATAATATTCACTTGAAAAAAAATGAATAATATACTAAGTGAATTTTAAAATAATTGGATTGAACCAGTCGCGACTCCAAAACCCGCAATACCGTAATTTTGACTAGTTATGCGGAAACGAAGGAATTTGAATTTGTTTTCATTTGTTTGAAATTAAATCAGAAAAGCATCGAAATTTTTGAAATTCGTAATTTTCTGAATATATTACATCGTTACTAAAGCAGCATTTACAAAATTGCTGAAGGGAGCCAATATGGAGATTCATAATTTAAATGGAGCACGCAATTTATGTTGTATACGCCATGTAGAATTGTTTTCATGTTATTTTAGAATGTAGTCTTATTAAACTATAATTAATTCAATAATAATAATAAATTTAAAATAAATAAGAGGAGTAATTAATTATTTAAATTCCTTTATTGTTAAATTTCTGTATCAAAAAGATACAAGTTACCTTCGTATGTAACTTATCCGATGTGTCAATATTACATAATTTAATTGTTTAATCATATTTTATATAATAACAAACACATTGCATCAACACAGTAACTTCATTATGCATTACTTATCACCACACATTCTCCGCTCCCGAAAAAAGTAATAATTCGTGTCTGTTAACTACACAAACAGCAGAAAGAGTAGCTCTAAAACCAAGGGAAACCCTTTCTTACACATTGTATAAAACGAATCCTCAATTTTGTGTGTTTCGAAGTCTACCTACATCTCCAATTATATAATACTAGTCCATGGACTCTCATATTCAACTTATTATGCCTGGCAGCATATTAATTTTCTTTGCGTGTGTGTTTCCTTGGTTGTAGTTTTGCTTGCAGCCGCCAAGTTAGAATGGTTTCTAATATGTCTCGGCAATGATTGATTCCAGGTTATTCAAATGACGTTATGATGTATGAGACGGCTCATCATCGGTTTATGTAAGAATGTGTTCTGATTGTAACAACATGCCATTCAAGTATGAACTTATTGTGCTTGGGCTCAATTTTAATGGTCCTGACAACTGGGACTAGCCATTTTCAGTTAATGTGTATTTCGAGTGGTGGTACGTTGCGGGTCAGAAAATATTAAATATAACATGAGGTACAAAGGTTCAAAAATGTGTAACCGGTTTTCTAAAATTATTTCCAAGCAATATTTTTTATATTAAGGAAATATTAACGAAATTTTATTTTATATTTACGAGAAATTAATTTTACATATGGTTATGTGTAACTGATCTGCGTTGGCCGTGGCCTGTCCCGAGCGAGCGGAAAAGGACAGAGTACTGATATGATATGGGGCGGCGAGTCATAAAGGGATGTTTGATTGACAGGTGAGCGATAATCTTACCAGTGTTTTGAGTTATGAAGGAAGGCATTTCTCCGCGATAATCCTTTGGCGGCTCGCACGCTCCTGGCCTTCGGTGGACAGAATTTCTGGATTTATCAGAGAAATTTTCTGGTCTACTGATCTTGTTTCTCTAAGCGTGACTCGGGGTGTGTTGAACCTTCCCGATGGTGACAGCGACTGATATATGAGTGCGACGGTCCTCCGATCCGGGAGATGATGAGTGTCTGGAGTTTGGGCGATTGTGCGACGAGCCAGAAGAGCAACGAGTAGCGCCGGAAGTGATCAGCGGGAGGAAAATCTGCTGCTGCGAGCATCGGTGCAGTGAAGAGTACGACTGGCCGGCTGGACTATTGGACTGGGTGCGTGGGTGAAAGTCATTTCAAATGATGGCAACAACCGGACTGCGGACTGGACATGTGTTAATGATGAATGTGTGTTAATTGACTGTAACCAAACAGAAAAATAGAGAATGACTCTAATTAGTGTTGAGATAGGCATTAAATAGAGCGCTCATTGAGAAATAAAAATAGTACCATTGGATATAGATTATCGGTTGTAAATAAAACCGGTGTTAATAAATTAAAAATCTAAATTAATTATTTTATTTTTACTAAGTCCTCCATCCCTTATGAACTCGGATACGCTCCTCAGGCGTCTTGTAACAATATGAAACAGGGGCAGAACGGTTAACAAGTATGTCGGACGCAACTCCTTAACAAATACACCCACAAAGAAGGCAATGTCATTCATTTACTAAGGCAGAGTCTTTGTATATCTCGCTGGGAATTCTAACAGGGCTAATATGTAAGCAAATGAGGTAGCAGTATGGAAATATGGCTACTAACATAGCACCTGGTGATTCGGACATGGTTTTTCAATGGCTAACTCATGAATACGTAATAATTATACAGGTACAGCCTGTTTTTAGTGTCTCAGTTGTATTGTTCAAAACTCATGCCCACGAGTCGCTCATTTGGATGCGATTCAGTTCGCTGATGGTCTCTGCGAACCTCGCAATCTCGTTTTAACTCGCGGTTCATTGCAAACATAATTAATGGTTTCGCCGCTTTTAGGCAGGCCAGTAATTCGCGGTGACCGTTCCTCAAGCTTTTACGGATTTAATTGAGGAAGCACTCGCTGATCTTGCGAACTAGCAGGCTGCTGTCTAATTAAACCGGTCGCAGTGGCGTTACGAGGGTAGCACACGGCATCCCCCAGGCGTGCGCCCGTCGATCTTAAACGTCCTGGGGCGAACTGCTTAATTATGAACCGCGCCTGGGGCGAACTGCTTAATTATGAACCGCGCCGGCCTTCCGGACAGCATCGTCCTACTCCCTCGGGAGGGGCTTCTGGAGTCTCCAGGCACTTCCGAACCCGAGGAAACTGCTGGTGTTTCAGCACCCCTTCGTGTTTTGGAAACCGCGTAAGGTCAGCGACACTATACCCGGCACAGAACATCTTGGCCGCTTGAGGTCAGTCGATCTGCCGCGCTCATTCCACTGAGGAGCGTCCCGCTCTTAGATTGCGGTACAGCGTGAATGGCGCGCACTGTTGCCAGATTACTCCAGCTTTGTATCGTAACTGGCAGGCTGAGTAACAAATGGGGGGCGGAGGAAACAGTGTGATTAAGAGAATATTACCTGTTTACGTCCCCGACAACTTGTAACAGAATCCAATCCTGCGAAGCAAAGCTAAGTGGCTCCTTTGAAACTGAAACCTGTGAGATAATTTATCAGGCAACAACGCACGCAGGAACAAGGGCAGCGTTAACGACAGAACTCGTGTAATGGAAAGAGTGAGTGAATGTCCATTACACGGCACACTGCAATCTAAGAGTGGTGCCAGTAGTATATCACGGCTGTGCGCTCAAAAAATTGTAAAAGAATTTCTTTAAATTCAGCGGTTTTTTGCAAAAGAGTCTCATATTGCTGAATAAGAAGGCAAAAATCCACCAAGGTCTATACGTGTATTCGTTCGTGTTTTACATTATCGAGGAGTGTGAATTACAACTAGCGTGAACTCATGACTATTTTCATAATAGAGAATTTTATATGATGTTGCCCTAAAAAGGGACCATATTTGGGAGGTATAACTAAATGTCCCCGCCTTTCTTTGAAGGCAAAAATAACCAAGTCTGACTCGTGCTGACACAAGATAATATGTAGCACAACTGCCTCACTCCACCCAGTGATGGTGTCTGCTGTAGGGCTGCATAGATCTCACCGAGCTGCCAATCAACTTTCGCCCCCTTCCTTACCTCCGTCTCCGCGACTAATTGTATTTCTTATGGACACAAATGCATTAGGGCACAAATTTATAGATACTTAAAGTTTTTATCTTTTTGAAAAGATAAGCTCAGTCAGCGCAGTGATCCTCTATTTAACGCACTTGAAACATATTTCTCTTCTCAGTGAAATCCCGCGGCTTCCAGAAGTTCTCGTAGCCTGGCCGGAGAGGCTTCCTATTTTCTACTGTTTGTCCAGAAGCTGTGTCGTCACTCACTGCGCTTGTTCTTTATCTTGAGTGTGTTTTTCTGTCTGGCGTAATTCAGCCTTCAGCAAACAGAGTCACCACCTCTCCTGCCGCAAGTCCACCTTCGAAAGACCACGCTTGATGGGCCAGTCGTGGTACTCGTGAAATTGTAATAATGCCAGAGGGTTTTCACAGCTAGAAATGTTATTATAGACTAAATATGAGGTAGGCTATCTCGCTGGCTGCGCACAACCAACCTCCGTGCCCCAACATTGAACTGCTTTTCTGCCAACACGTCTAGCGAAAACTGCATCGTTTTGATTTTAGGATAGAAAACTGATTTGGAAACAAATGTTCTGAGATGTACGTATACTCCCTCTATCCAATTTATAGTGTAGTTTGATCAAATTAAAATAGGTAAAAGTATTTTATTCATATAATAGTGGTTGCCAATTAAAAATTAAAGTATAAACACCTACTTTCTTCGCTGTTCACCATATGATTTTGACAGTTGTGTTCCTTTGAGGTAGGTCAGTGTCAGATACATGCGCAGAAGACGAATAAGCGGTTTACCTCATCTTTAGTTTATGCGTGAGAGCCTGTGTTTTTCTCCGACACAGCTAGGGGTCGTTCCTGACACGAGACCCATGCTGAGTGCGGATAAAGTTCATCTAACTTCGCCCGCTTGTCGTCATTTGCTTTAGCACATTAATTTCTACACATTTAGACATCACGTGCTTGGTGCTCGGACACTTGTTACTTTATCACCCGTTACTGTATCACCTCGTCTCCTGTTACTTTATCACGTGAAAGNGGACACTTGTTACTTTATCACCCGTTACTGTATCACCTCGTCTCCTGTTACTTTATCACGTGAAAGTGTTTGGCCGTGTGGTAAGCATAACGGCATCGCATCCGGCAGGCCTGCTAAAACAGGGGCGAATTTTAATAAGTTATCTTACACACACATTCAATGGAAATATTATTGCAGTTTTGCGAAATGTTTGTCTACCTGGTGCATAAACTGTGTTACACAGTGTTTCAAATACAAATTTTTTGTAAACGTGAACTAGCGGACGCATTCATGGTATTTCTACAAAAAGAACATCAAGTACTGACTAGTCTGGTATACAACTTTCAAGACATCCTGGCAACTGCAATCTTTTATCATAATCCTTTAATAAAGAAATAAACCCGAAAAAAAATTTATAAAAAAATAAATTAAACTAAAAGCAATAAACATAATTATCATAAAGTGTAACTATTTGGATATACACGTAAAATAATTATATATAATGCAACTACTTCCGTGCTCATAGTTATGTGTATAATTTAATATTAGTATTACAAATGGCTGCTACTTTTTTATACAAATCCGGAGAGGGACGATTTCCAACAAATGTGCTTGAAATTTTATTGTTACTTTATTTCGTACATTTTTATGTATATTCGTAAAACTGTACTTATAAGGTTTTGCTTAACGCCATAAACTACTTCAAATATCCTATACTTATAAAGGATCGTTAAATCAAACGTTTTAACAATTTTTACTTTTAAAAATTTAACGTTATTAAATCAAGTAGAAATAATTTTTTTTTTTTCAAACATGAAAATTTCTTTGAAGATATTATAAGGCAGACTTCACTAATAAATACTGAAAAAATTTTCGTCAAAAATGTTTTGATGAAGGACAAAGGTAAGCGGCTGCCTTAAAAATGTTTTTTTACGAATCCCTCCAAAACGACGATGTTTTAAAGAAAAAAAAACACAAAGTAAAATTTATTGCGTATTTCACTTGCTCTTTAATTACCTGTAGTTGCGAAATGATACTATTATTCACCATTACGAAATCTAACGGAAAGTGAGGTTAGCAAATCCACTCATTTCCATGAAATAATCTGACAGCTGCGACTAGTTTTGCGATGATTGCATATCTCCATTCTAGCGCACATAATCTAGAAAGTAAAAGTTTTAACTTAGAACTGTTATTGAATTTTTATTAAGATTATATCAACTCCACTTTAAAAACACATACCGCCGCTTGGAACCAACTAAATAGAAGATGATGTACTCTAAAATAAAAACAATTAAAATGTCTCCGAATTAGCGAATTTGACTGCAGATCTGTAGAAAGTGTTCCACTTGAATCAGTGAATTTCTACTGAACAATTAAGTTGCTGATATTAACTGATTAAGCAGTAATTTATACTGATTAGTAGTGAACTGCACCGGCCTAGCTGTAAACCTCAGTGCATTCAATCAGGCCCGGAGACAAGGGGGGACTACGGGTACAGCTGTACCGGGTCCTGGACGATAGGGGGCCCCATGTAAAATGTTACGTAAAAATAAATAAATAAATTACAGCCCGGGGCCGCCCACGAGGGCACTTTGTCCCGCACTGGGTGAGGGAGGCTGCCAACGCTCGCCAACTTCACCTCCTGGGCGCCGTCGAACCTGGCTGGCTCTCAAGCTTCGCGTCACATTCATAGACTACAGTCGAGGAAGACTGCTTATTCAAGAAAGGGTACATTTATCGCGGGCTCCGAGGCTCAAGGCGGCGTTCCAAAAAGTTACTCCGAGAATAGAGTAAAGTAACAGAGAGTATCCACTGAGGAAATCAAAACTAAAAGTGGTTTCGGAACGAACATTATCTAAATAACATTATGTGTGTACAAATATGTACTAACTAAGTAATCAATGTAAATTCCAAAATATGTTTGTCCCTTTACCCAAATTCTTTATTTTTCAAAGTATTAGTTATACACATAAACAGCTTTACCTGCTATAAATTAATCATTATCCTTACGTCTAAAAATATAACCTTTATAAATGTTAACTTTTAAATAACAATACGAGTTTTATTAATCGTCATTTGTAGTTTTTCCGGCTGTATCTGTAAACAGAATGTCCACATTTAATTTCAATTTGTTTAATTCAACTAAAATTTCCATCATTTTCAGTTTACCCTTCTATACTCGCTGAAGTTGTGCGTGTAAAAGTTTTTCTCTGGAAAGATGCTGAGAGTAATTACTCTACAGTTTTAGGACACTTCCAAGAGAAAGTAAAACATTTACTCAAAGTNTGCACAGACCCTTGGAGTTAGGAGAAAAAAAATAAAAAAAGGATACCCGCGAAGGGGGCCCCGAAATATTAATTTGTGACGGGCCCCGAAATTTTAATTTGTGACGGGCCCCGAAATTTCTGTCGACGGCCCTGCATTCAGTTGTTTCGGCAGTAGATAAAAGTTCATTAAATGAAGAATCGGTAAACTTATTGTACTGATTGAATTCAGTGATTGAAATTTAAAGAGTGTATTGTGCAGCAAGAAAAATGTTACGTCTTTGTATTTTGTACGTTCCAAACCATAGAAAATGTGTTCATATNGAGTGTATTGTGCAGCAAGAAAAATGTTACGTCTTTGTATTTTGTACGTTCCAAACCATAGAAAATGTGTTCATATGTGTCATAACTGGAGGACTAGATATGTATCAATGTATCATTAGCGTGGATATATTATACCAAGTCTCGTTTACCGATAACACTGGTAACGATACATCTTTAGTTAGGAACGGTCGATATTTTNGGATATATTATACCAAGTCTCGTTTACCGATAACACTGGTAACGATACATCTTTAGTTAGGAACGGTCGATATTTTCCCATCACTGGAAATGCATTGACTTGAAAGTTACTTTACAAAAGTAACTCTGTAACAACTGAAATAGTATTTGAGTTACAACTACAAATTACTTGATTGAAAAAGTAACCAGATAGAGTCACGCTTCTTAGTAAAGTAATTGTAAGATACTTTTCGCGTTACTTCGAGAAAAATATCAGTGACCACGTCTAGGTAAACTAGTGAGGTCACGACTAATGGGCAAACATAAGTGGCCATAATGGTTTGCAAGTTAGTTGCTCAGATATGCGGTGGGTCTTATTTTATTGAAAACTATGGCGTTTGTGTAAAAAATACACCACGGCGTTAAACTTGTGCGTTCCTCGGTGTCTTGGAAATTACTCTGGCTAAAAATTCAACATCTTAATGAAAGAGTAAATGCCTGGGTGAACACTATTTCGTCAGAGAACTTCATGCCCACAAGGTTTCATGTGCAAGCAGACGCTTGTCTTCAAGTGTATGGACGTTCAGTAGAAAAATTAATATTAAAGTAACAGTATTATTTTTGCAGTGCGTGTTACACTGTACTGGCCCAAGGAACAGCAATGGAAAGTTGTTTTGGCTCACACCGAAGCTTAATTGTTTCAAGCACTTAACATAAATGCAATTTTTGTAGTATTTTGTTCTTAAATAAAATTGATTTCAGTGATATTAAACAAATTTGTTGGATGTGTTTGAACTTATTTATTAGTTTGTTTCTCTAAATTACTTCATACATCATGTCGGTTCTAAGAAAATAAGTTTTTATTTATAATTCCTTCCCCATTGGTTAAAATTTATTACATAAAATGATTGCTAAACAAAGAACAACAAAGCAGTGGATTATTTTTTCATGTATTCAGCGAATGCAACATTAGTTTATATTTCTAAACATAGTTTTTCTTGCTTGAAAATAGCAACACTGTAAATACAACAAAAGTTAAGAAATAGCATACCGCTAGTTTATATATCTAGAGAATAAATAGTTAAGTAACATTTCTGAATATTTAAGTACTACGCATTCTATTTCGCCGTATTGTTCCATATTCCAACGGCGTTAAAGTATTCGTTCAAGAAATTAGTAGCTGCTCAAGTAACGACGTTATTTGTAACGCGTTACTTCCAATCCCTGAGGAAGTGGATGATACAACTCCATTTTCGTTACAGAGGTACAAAATCCGTAAATGTAACTTTTCTTTCATTGCGCAGTTCCGGTGCCCATTCACGTATATTTCCACTTACTTTTTTCTTGATGAGTCAGTGAGAGAGGATATGGCGGCATTTGAAAAGCTGATGTATTTAACGAATATTCGGATAAGGACAAGTAGAGATGAATCGGCAATGTTATTCAAAGTCAGGATAAACAAGAGTACCCCGAGAAATCCCAACAGTAAACGGCAACGGCGTACATGTTTCCCAAACAAGAAAATCCAAGTTTAACAGTACGTGTTGACAAAAAAATATTCCAGCAAGTTATTTTTAATATGTGAGATAACAGAAAGTTTTATTTATGTGAGAAAATGTAAACAGTTGACACCTGCCAAAGCTGAGGTTTGGACGTAGGTGTTGTAATCTGTTCTGTGGCGTGAGGCGCANAATGTAAACAGTTGACACCTGCCAAAGCTGAGGTTTGGACGTAGGTGTTGTAATCTGTTCTGTGGCGTGAGGCGCAAACACTTAATACTAGTCCTCAGTGATCGGGCGTAGGAATGCTTCGACACTGTTGTTTAATGGTCCAATTCACTAATGAATGAATACAGGATAATTCATATTTCAAAAATCGAGGTTTTATTGTTGCATGAACATGTGAATTGATACATGAACCCTTGAGACAACTCCCTCCCTTTTCTACGTATGCTCCGTACAATTCGCGTCGTAAAAGGGGGGGTGGGGGATCTTCGTCGCACTTGTGGGATGATTCTAAAAGATCCTTCACACTGCGGGATAACTACTAAAGGTCCTTCACACTCGCTGGATGACTGTACTTATCTGGCTTGCTGTGCTGGTAGTTGTTCTTGCAGATGAGGTCCGGTGAGCTGGAACTGCTCTCGTCCTGTCACGGGCGCCTCGGTGACTCGTCTCGACGTCCCTCCTTCTCGGGTCGACGCAGGACTCTGCGTCTGATGGCGGCTGGCTGCCGTGCTCGTCTCCTGCGGAATCACTCCTCCCTCCCGGAATCTCATCGGCCGACTGCGCTGTTTACTCGGACACCTGCGGTTTTGTAGGCCCTCATTGCCATATTAAACTGCCCCCGCTTCTGCAGGTAGCCGCGGACCCCNCTCGGACACCTGCGGTTTTGTAGGCCCTCATTGCCATATTAAACTGCCCCCGCTTCTGCAGGTAGCCGCGGACCCCCTGGGTAATCAACCGCGGGCGTGTACTCCAGCTCCCACTTGGGTCCAGCGTCTGCTGTTTTGTTCTGGTTTACCAGTTTCAGCACTCCGTTCTGTCCGTGCGGAAATAATTGAAGGGGCCTCTCGTTTCTGCGTCTGTGTAGTTCTCCTGTCTGGCTGCTATTATTTCCGCGCGCTCGTCCAAATGCTCTCTCGGTTTCTATTGTGGTCAAAAGCCTGGGACAAAACACAGCCTGGCGAGGTCATAAATACGTCTCGTCATTCCTGCCTGCTCGCGGAGACTGGCGTCTGTCCCTCTATTCTGCCTGGAGGTTTGTTGTTTGGTTCGGCGTTGTGGGAATACTTCGGGATCTCCCCCTGGCCGCTGCACTCGTGTTCTTCCCGCTGTCACCTGATTCCACACCGTGACGCTATTCTCCCGCATGTCCGCCTTCCCATGCAAATGGTCATCTTGTAGGGCCGATCTGGCGTCGTTCCCTTCGTCACGGCTGCCAGGCCCTAAATCCTGATTGATGTCGTCTGCCTGTGAGCTTCGTTAGAGCGTGGTACGGACGAATAAAATATAGGGACGCCGCAGGCGTCAAAGTTTTTTGAGTGCAAATACTTGTTTGCATGAAGTAATTTTCGTAGTGTAAAATTTTAAAAGTGGGTCTTATTTAATGCGGCATCGTTGCATTCCATTGTCAGTAAAATAAATTTTTGTGAAATCTGAATTAGTGGCAGGTTACGATATTTTGGACACACGCATTTAGGTATTTGAGAAATTAGACATGTTGTATTCATGCTCATAATATTCTTGTTGAGGAATATGATTCACAATGAACGCTGCCTTCTAAATAATTCGTTAACGGAAAATTAATATAAAATTTTCTTAAACTGTCAATTATTTCATGTGTCTAAAAATACTTTAAAGTTTTCCTAGTTGTATATTGTTGACTGACAGACATGAATAATATTTAAGCATGAGCATGCTTCGTATTTGTTTGTTTACGAACAAAGTGTTGAGTGCTGCATTACGGAGTAATACTAAAGCATAAAAGTATAACATAGAGCTTAATTATAAGCATTCTTTTATGTACAAATTTTAATGTAAAATTAAATACAACATTTTAAATAAAAATTACACCATGCCATTTTAACTCTTTTAGATAGCGACGAGACACAAGCGGCATGCGTCAAGTTTTACCATTTCATATTTTTATAACTGTTTTTTTGTGATGCATTCGGACATTTTTTTTTACTTTATTGTAGTAGATTTACTGTATAAGAATTTAAAAACTAGTTCATGTTCTGACTCATGAGAAGATTTTTAATTAACTTAAAGTGTTGGAATAGAATTAGACCTCCGTAAACCCACGTACAAGTCAACGGAAAGCAAATATATCATGCTTCGGGAGGTACCACTTACGACATTCGACATATTTTTAATTAGCAAAGTTGTGAGGATTTTGAAAAGGCAGTTGTTCCGTTTGTTCTACTTAAAGAAGAAGATAAAATATATGTGGTATTTGGCGAGGCAGATATGTATACGGCGCACAGAGGTCTATTTTCTAATGCTTGTGGGACAAAATTGCAAATTCTAAAAGTTAAAAAAAATTATTTTAAGAAGCAGATAAGTGTTCCGGATGAAACAGCGTTTTCTAATTAACACATATGGTATGTCCAGGACAGTGAGATAAGACGAAAGGGAGCAACTTTGCTTATTGTATTGTTCGTAACACAAAGGTACGATGAAAGTTGATGCTATAACAAAAACACAGCAAAAGTATTACACCAACTGCCAAGTACAGTGAACACGCAATCGGCCCTCACTTTGCACACATACGACACACGAGCTAAAGATAGTTACGCCGCCAATCGAAACCTTCCACAACCATGCTTCTCCTACAAAGTGCTATTTCCATACCAAATTTAATTGCATTACGTCTGCCAGTTTGAATGTTATAAGGAAACATCAGAGGTCGATAGGGAGGGAAACACATCAGAATATTCTGCAACGAATCAGCTGGATCTAAGGTAGCCAGTGAGATATGTTCTCTTCTTTATATAATGTCACTGATTGTTATCAGTAGCAAGGAGTGCAAAGGAGTTAGAGATGTTCAAGGTCATGAATTTACTCGCTCATTTCCGTCGTACTAAACGGGACTCGCTCATTCATAAGAGTCTAACTCGTGCGCAACGTCGTCCCGTTCATCCGAGGCTCATGGTTGTCCACGGCTATCTTTCACGGATTGAACAGAGTGAGACTCGGTATGTTCAAATTCTCTCGTTCGCCCAGACGACCATTCTTCTGCCTGCTGGTGTGACGTTGTCACGACACGCACTCTCACAAGTCCACGCGGCGTTCGCGAAACAGAGACACAAAAGTACTTAGAGGTCTTGTATATCAATATTTATAGGTCATATAAATACTAATTGGTGAGGTGATAACAGTGAACGTAACACATAGTTAATAAATTAAGTAATATTTTCTTCATAAATATATATTCATCATTTGAGGCAAATGGAACTATCGAACCAAATAAATACAATTCACAGAGTCAGAACTGTTACAAATAGAGTTTCTTAATGCCGGTTACATTGTAAACTATCTCGCAACACGTGTATATTGCCATGAATGAAAATCAAATCACCCACATGCTCAGACAATGTGCGGCACCGTCTGTTGGCAATGATATGTCCAGCAATTCTAAAAACACGTTCGTTTGATGCACTGGTGGCAGGTATGCAAAGAACTCTGCGTGCCAGCTGAGAGAGGTGGGGAAATATACTCTCTCATTCTTGCCACCACGTCAAAAGGTTGTCATCACCTCCGACTTGCTCTGCTCAAGATATGTATGCACTTCAACATCTGGTGCGCGAAGAACCTCATCGATCTGCCACTTGGCAAACATACTTCTTCGTTTAGGGGGGGAGGATAGCACGCTGAGAACCTCTGGTACTCCTCGGCTGCCGCCCTGCCGAGATATATTGGCACAATAGCTGCGTATGGTGTATGTTTGAGTTCTGTCGTCTTCAGGAATAGCCTATAAGCGTCGGAAATGCCACAAGAACGCTGCAATGAGATGTTATGAATGTACCTGTCACTTTAAATCGAAATTCAGTTTTTCTCTTTTTTTCAGTGCTTTGATTTCCTGAAAATAAAATACGTACTTTTATTGTAAGAACATACATTGCATATATTTGCATACCTAAGACAGCTTAAATAAGTACGAAACCAATAAAATCAATATGGTGTGTGAGATCGAGCCTTAAGGGGGAAATATATCGTACTTTCTGCTATTTAACAAATACATTTGCGTCTTACCTCAATGCCACTGGTAAGTGATGTTCTAAAGGATTCTAATTTATATAACAACAGCAACGCCAGCTTAAAGGTAGCTCCTCTTCCATTTCCAGGGTGTCTGTAGCTTCTTTGAACAACGCGATGTAGAACAGCAACTCAGCAAACACTTCATCATTATAACATTGAAGTTTGTCTGAAGCACCCACATCACACAGCATCTGACGTAGTATATCGTCTTTCTGCGAGTGAACTGACTTAACCATTACAAACTTGCTGTTCCATCGTGTTTCCACAGTTTGAAGAACAGTCCGGGCTGACTTGTTCACATGTCCAGATCTTTTGAGATACGTGACAATATCCCTGCCAGTATTTATAGATGCCAGCAGGTAATGAATTTCATCTTACTGCGACTCTTCATCCAGTGTGTGCCTCAAGACTTTGTTGACGCAGCTAACTGCACACGATAACCTCGCGTAGACTTCCAGCGCCTTTTTTTATGTATGGTCCGTAGTCGGTTACAAATGTGACGTTCTGCAACACTTCTGCAGCAATCCCAAGTTCCGTCGAATGGTTTTGAATTTACTTGCGGATGTTACCTCCACCCTTCCGAACATCTGGGAACCTGTCATTATCAGTAAGTTGTTTATAAGTCGCCATTCTTTATCAATGTTATAGGCAGTGACCGTCAAGTAAAGCATTTTCTTAAAATCATCGGTCCACAAGTCCATCGTCATTGTATATGCCCTCTATTCCGCAGCAGATTGTACGTTGGGAATTATCTCGTCTCTTAAACCGCTTTGTAACGTCACCAACATGCCGCGCGACAGTGCTGTGGCCATATGTTGCCCCTACACTAATAAGTTTCTGTGCAAGTTACATAAAATCGTCACCGTCAACAAATTAAAATTGTCGTAGGTCTTTTCCACACATCAAGACACATTTCTCCGTTACGCTACATTTCACAGAAACAGGTAGACGAGTAGAGGCATCACCTGCTGCGTTTTGTTCGCGGTATAAGTGACGCTTTCAATGTGCTGTCCCAGAAACCTCTTTGAATCGACGCTCATCCTTACAATTGCAACACTATGCGAAACCAACGAGGTGTTTTAATGTAGCATCTCTACTTAACAAAAATTTATCCCCCCACGTCACTTCATCCCTCTTTTATGGTCACGTCTACTGCATACGTCCCTTACATTATCTTCCTGGGAACGTCTTCACTATTCTCGGAAGCCATTGCGTACGGTCACGTTAACATGTAGGCAACTGTCCACTTACGACTGCAGTGATTACACAATACTCACGTGCGTTGACTGTGTAGTTGTGTCGACGCTGTGTGGGAACACCGCCGCAGTCAGAGGGAGCGTGAGAGAGCGGTCGAACTGGGCAGCCCGCTCGTTCGCTGCTCAAAGTGCTTCGGGCGGTCCGCGTTTTCCAGTACTCGAATTACCAAATGCTGTTTGAGCTACCAAAGTGCATTTTATGAGGTAGTTTTCATGTATCATTTTCAAGTGCTCGAACTCGCTTAATATTACCGCCCATTCGTCCTTACATGACATGGTATATATTAGGTGATCCAGCTCGCTCAATACACACTCTAGAAGAAGTCATATTCATGAGCAAGGATCCCGAACACACAAAATAACTCCTCATGGCATGACGCAATTTTTAACCTCAATTTTCTACCTGGTTTTATGTGAAGCACTATTATTCGAACGTCTTATTAAAACATGTGAAGAAACCCCATTTTCTGTTACAGGCAAGTCAAATAGTTCAAACGGTTTACCAATAGCAAATTTTTTTTTATAACTGTAAAAAATGATGCAAAATAAACACTCTTTCATAAGTATTAAAAAAAATTTCGTTCAATGATATAACAACAAAGAGTTTTGATTTGTCCTTTCTTAGCAACACTTGGTGGGAATTCATTACGGATGAATAACTTAACAGCACTACCAAGAAACGGCAAAACTGCAGACCACTGTGACATATGCGTTAAAAATTAGCACAGATCTTCCTCCCCAAATGTCCCGCCCAAGATAGAGTTGCTTTACAGGAATGATTGTGGCCATAACTAAATTCTATACACACGATATTTAGTTTATGTTATGACCTAAAGCGAATGAAAATATTTGTGTTCCTTACGAAATAAAAGAGGTGAAAACTATTTATGGCTCTCCCAGTGGAGTGCAATAATCGCATCCATTATTACTGATTTCTGAGGATTTTTTTTAAACTTACTTATACGCCTCACACTGCATTTTGTTTACTTTTTTAAAATCGAACAAAAATTTTATTGAGTCTCAAATTACCCAACTTTTATGCCAGATGGATGGACACCCAGAATTTCCGCGAGTTCACCCGACGGCTATGCTAAGCTTGACAGATCTTGACAGACCCTTTCCGCTGGAATTTGTTCATTGGCTGTAGGGCCGCGGTGGCTTAACTGACAAATCGTTCACCTCCTATCAAGGCGAACCGTGTTCCATTCCCGGCGGGGTCGCTCCAGGATTTTCGCAAGTGGGAATCATGCTGGACTATACCGAAGGCTAGCGGGTTTTCTCGAGGATATCCCGTTTTCCCACCCTTTCATTCTGGCGCTGCTCCATACTCAAATCACTTCACACTCATCGGCTCTCAAGACCTTGAGGTTAAGAGCCACCCAAATCTCTTCACTCACTCACTAACTCAAGGTACCAGCATTAGATTCTTACTACAGACTTTCCGCCATTAAAATTATATGTTCTTTTGTTAAAGCCTCACAGGTACAGGGGCCACGATTGCTGAGCGGTTAACCTGCTCGCCTTACGCCAAGGCGAACCGGGTTAAATCCCGGCCATAACACTAGCGAATTTTCGCATCTTGGAATTGTGCTGGACGATACCGAAAGCTGGCGGGTTTTCTCGAGGATATCCCGTTTTCCCACCCTTTCATTCTGGCGCTGCTCCATACTCAAATCACTTCACACTCATCGGCTCTCAAGACCTTGAGGTTAAGAGCCACCCAAATCTCTTCACTCACTCACTAACTCAAGGTACCAGCATTAGATTCTTACTACAGACTTTCCGCCATTAAAATTATATGTTCTTTTGTTAAAGCCTCACAGGTACAGGGGCCACGATTGCTGAGCGGTTAACCTGCTCGCCTTACGCCAAGGCGAACCGGGTTAAATCCCGGCCATAACACTAGCGAATTTTCGCATCTTGGAATTGTGCTGGACGATACCGAAAGCTGGCGGGTGTTCTCGAGGATATCCCGTTTTCCCACCCTTTCATTCTGGCGCTGCTCCATACTCAAATCACTTCACACTCATCGGCTCTCAAGATCTCGCTGTTAGGAGCCGCCCAAATCTCTTCACTCACTCACTCTCAGGTACACGCAGCGCGACGAGAAATATGTACACGTGTTATGAGTCATGCGCGTAGTGGCAATGGAGCACTTAACGAATCTGTCAGAGTCGTCTTATTTCCGCTTTTATTGTGTGGTTTGCACGGGAAAAGCAACTCTAGGCATTTCTGACTGCAAAAAAAGGGATACAGCCTGGATGGCAAATGCGAACCTATGGTCTTCGTCCCTGGCGAAGCATACTCGACAGGTACAAAAGGGAGTGCCTCGTGCTTTGCGATGTTTCGCATTTCCGTGTTCTTCAGTTACGATCTCGCGTTGCCTAGCAACTGCGAGGATCACATCTCCAGAGGGTATCCTGCCCGCGTAGATGGGGTCCGGACAAACTCCAGCATCCACAGCAGCTTACTTCACAAGCTTTAGAAGATCCTTCCCAAGCCATATTACATTATTGGTATTGTAAACTGTTTATATTTCTAAAAAAAAAATCCCAAAATATCTATATACAAAACTATAGTATATTCACGGTTTCTTCGCACGTTTTGAATGAAATTATTGAAAAAATCCTTTTCCTGATGTTTTAAGTTGTTTCCAAAGTATCACATGTATCATAAACGTTTTATACATGTGTTATCATAAAAGCACCATAATTTTGGCCAATTTGAATGTTTACTTTAATATTCTCTGTAAGTCAGCATTTCATTTATAACTGAAATTCATAAATACAGAGAGAAAAAAAGGTGTGTTGATAATAGCTGCCTAGTAAGAAATAGTTTATATGCGGAATATTACAGTGAGTGCGTACTAACTAATGTTGTGCGTTGCCTCTCTGGTGTATTTTTTTTTTTTTAGCTTTGTTTTCTTGAGGCGAAGGAATAACCTGGATGTTGAACCTCAGCCGCGTTTCAGAAAAGTTGGAAGTAAACGTGGATGATTTATAGCTTTTGACAATATGGAACATTACAGGCATAACAACTGAACTTATAATTACGTCACAAAATCCATTCTGCTAAAAACTGACAAAGACAATATTGTGACTTAAATGCGAGTTCGTATTTCAATAGCTATGCCTGTAGGGCTATGTAAAGTCAATAGCAAGTTGGGTGTATGGNGACTTAAATGCGAGTTCGTATTTCAATAGCTATGCCTGTAGGGCTATGTAAAGTCAATAGCAAGTTGGGTGTATGGTTTTTTTTGAAATATATTTTTTTTGAAATATAAACGAGCGAAAATAAATACAAGAATTCTGACAATTGGGGGGAGGGGGGTTCTCCTACGGCACTCATTTACNAATATAAACGAGCGAAAATAAATACAAGAATTCTGACAATTGGGGGGAGGGGGGTTCTCCTACGGCACTCATTTACCTGGTGCACGATATGGGTTGCAGTGAGTTCGTAATAAGATAAACACGGCAGATATGACACACCTTTTGATTTACGGGTTTAAAAAATACAAAATTAATAATACCCTAAAACAAATACCAGAAATAAAAAGTTAATGGTATTGTGTACTTACAAAATAATTGTGAATATGACATTATAATGCCAACCTAGTTAAAATCTAAAAACAATAAAACACCTTTTTTGGCCCTATCTCCCATTGGAATCGGTGGTATGGCAATGATGGTGTGGGAGATATGGCTTATGGTTTAACAATGTTAAAAGTCTGCATTGCAAAGGAAACAAGTTTTCCAAAATAAAGTAAATTAAATCTGTAACAATTATGTACTTTAAATTCAAAATTACTCTTTTTGTTTACTTCTTTACCAAAATGATGTTGTTCTACAAAAAAAAAAAACATTTTCAAATCAGCCCAAAAAATGGAATGTAATTAAGTTTTTTTATTCGGCATTGTTTTTGTGGTGCAAGTGAATAATACTGCTTCCTTCACCCCCTCCCCTCCTTCAAAAATCACACACTTAAAACACCAAAAAATAAATAAAATATCGTGATTACATTAGCCATTGTTTTCTTGCTGGTCGTTTTACTGGAGCACGATTTGTTATGGGAGATACTGCATTTATCAATTTGGTTGGGGGGTCACATCTTTTCTGAAGATGCATGGAGGCAGAGATGCTGGAAAATGGGCGAAAGTTTTCATCGGTTCGAAACCAGAAGACGTGGAAGGAGGTTCAGTAGCAACACCTGCCCGGAGAGGTTGTGGGATACCATTAATATCCTCCATTAGAAGAGGATCGTAATGGCCACTTTCGACGGAAGCGTCACTTTCTTCAGGAAGGGACTTATACATTATTTCATGTCAAAGGTACAGTTAATATTTAAGTTTCGGTGAATTACAATTACAGTTCGACCAGACCATCGTAAAAAGGCATAATCTGGAAAGACTGAGGCGTTTAGAGTTACTATCCCTGTAGCCCAGAATCCTGAAACAGAATTTTATACACACCGGCCCGAGACCAAGCACTCTTCAAGAGCACTCCAAAGTTGTAACGTTCAATGCTGGTGTGGCCTAGCATCCAGTTAATATATGTTTGTCCAAGAGGCCTTCAATGTCTTGAAGACGGTCCGATCAAGGTGTTGGAGGTAGTGTGTCGTGTGGGTCGGTAGACATAGAATATAAATCTCATTGTCAACGGCTTTTTGAAGTATGTCTGAAGAGTTGATATGCAAACTGTGGCCATCCAGAAGAATACATTTCCCTGCGTTCTTTCGTGGAGTGAAGTGGTTTTCGTGTCAGTCCATAAATATGTATTCGTCTATGTTTGCTGACTTCTTCCTCGTTATTAAGACTCCTCCAGATGGCATGCATTCTTCCCACATTCTTTTCTTATTTACTCCTTTGAAAATGCAGTAGGGTGATAAAACTGAGGCCCTCAGCACTACAGCATACCCCTACAGTAACTGTTTCGCCCCTTTCCTTTGCTCTCCGTACATGAACGTCTTTGCTGCCTCGTTGAAAAACAACGTGTCCCGGCTCATTCGTTAACGTGAAACCCGACTCATCCATGTCGCAGATGTTACTTGGTTTACACAGCAGATTATCTTTAGTCAAGGTTTTCTGCAATAGCTCAAAATAGGCTTTAACTTTTTCCTTATTCATCACTTCTGCACAATTATTTGATATGCCTTGAGATTTTCTAACACACAAATCTATGCTTCTCTTCAGAAATACTTGTTGCAATCACAGCCTGCCAACCCCATTTCCTTGTTGAATCTCTGCGCTTACTCATTGAAACCGTTTGGTTATAAGCTATTTAAGGTTTATCCTTGTTGGAGGAAAGCCTTCTGCCTGAAGCTTTCTAGCCTGGCTAGTAAGCTTCCTTTCGGCGTCTTCCCCTAACAATGGAGGTCGACCGAGTTTTCCCTTTTACGAAACGCCCTTTGGTGTATCTAATGTTATCTACGGGATGTTATTTTCCCTTGCAGCTTGCCTTATTGGTCCCTTTTCGTCTCGTACTGCGCTGATAGCCTTATCTAAGTCTTCCTGTGTCCACGCTGCCCGACTGCTTTTCCTAGGTCCGTAGGTCGTAGGCATTTTCAAGCATTTGAACTGGAAAGAGAGAGAAAATATAATTACTTACCACTCCAAATAGTTTTTTATACATTCTAAAACTAAATTAAGAGAACTATGTAAGTTACTTTCTAATTTCAAGACAGAACAATAACTTGTACAANTATACATTCTAAAACTAAATTAAGAGAACTATGTAAGTTACTTTCTAATTTCAAGACAGAACAATAACTTGTACAAATGCACCCCGAGTTATGTAACCTGTGACTTTCGTAAATTCGCAATTATGTGACTGTTTAAAAGGCACGCCGACGCGACGAAGAGCGTGAGATCGTTGCCTCTAGTACTAGCACGCGGCACACACGACAGACACTCCCATCTGCTCAGGTGTCCGCGTGACCTTGGCCGCCATACAGTGCAGGGCTAGCATCAAACAACTGACTATACGGTTTCGCTTATTTCGTAGGTTCTGACAGTGTGCTGCGGACTGCGTATTAGCAAACGTTGTTTATTTACCACGTTGTTACTTTGACGCTAAAGTGAGAATGTTCGCTGCCGTAACTACTACAGAGGCAAGGGAAAAACTGTTGTGTTGCCGCCTAACATTTAATATTTCAGGACGTTTTTGTGNGCCGTAACTACTACAGAGGCAAGGGAAAAACTGTTGTGTTGCCGCCTAACATTTAATATTTCAGGACGTTTTTGTGTTTCTGTAAGCTATATTTTTCATAATTATACTCTCGTCTGTGTACATACGGTAAGTAGCGCAATATGTATTTTCATTTATTGTGTGCAGCATTAAATTTTATTTCGTAAATATTGCGTGTGAGTATAATTTTATTTTGTTTGCGATAAAATTTACGCGCATGGGTATAAGATTTTGTTTACATTGTAGTTCTTGTTATTTTACATTGTTCAACAAATACAATTACATTTATATGCATTCTACTTTAAATACTACTATTTTATATAAAGTTGCGTTTACTTGGTCAAGAAATTAATTAAACTCAATATAAAATGCGAGCAATGTAACTGATGCCAAAACATAACCCTTAGGTACAAGGGGGCGTTACTATATATAAATACACTGAGGAAAAATTTATTATTAAAATAAACTATGCGTCATATCTCTCGTTCACAAAATGCGTCTTGTCTCCCGAAAGCATGGGAGATACGACGCATCCCATAGCTGTAGATGAAAATGGCGGAACATCTACGAGACGGCGTGAACACAAGGTTAGCTCAATACTACTCGCAACTCCAAAACACGAATTACTTCGAATAACAGAAAAAGTGGATATATAACTATTTAACTACAACACGAAGAAACTCTCAGTACTTACAAATCGTGCATTTATGAAGAAAAGGCTGTAGTTTTTGTTTTCACTGCAAGTGCTCGAAAACGCAAACGTACACTCTAATAGACTAAAGGAGACTTCTGCGTACGATTACTGCGCGTCAGCTATTTCCCTTTCACGGAATTCTGGGACTGCGTCATATCTCCCGGATTTACCTTACATTTTTTTTAAAACGGACTTTTTAAAGTGTGCAAAATCCGCTTGCACAACAAAAGAAATTACATTTAAGACTACGGCTGAATACAAATTTCAACTGATCACGCTTTTTGCAAAAGCTATTTTGAATCTCTTAAAACCTGGTTAAAAAAATTGCATTTTCAGACTGTTATTTATAGCTTATGATATTCTTTGTGAATTCATGCGAAAAAAAAGTATATGGACTTACTGTTAACTTTTTTACAAATTTCTCACCAATAAAATGATAGGGTCGCCACTTTTAGTCCCATAGGTACACGCAGCGCGAAGAGAACACTGGATGCCAGTTCTGAGCCTTACCCATAGTGGCGATGGCTTACTGGATTTACTTCCTTGGTTATGTGTTAGTTACATGTTAAACACACTGTTGACAATTGGTAGGCCTATGTAAACATTTATTGGGCCATCATTGTGTAACCAACATTATGCCAACAAAGTTTATTGCCATAGTTCAGAAGAAACAACACTATAATTTTGTATGATTGTATAAAAAAAAAAAGGTTTAACACACAAGCCATGTCTTCCTTAAAACTTACTTTGTTGGTTATGTGTTGGTTACTGGTCGGAAAACATACTGTTGGCATTTGGTATGTGAATTTTTGTTGGGCCAACATTGTGATACCGAGATTATGGCAACGAAAAGTTATTTCCAGATTTCTAATGAAATAACACTATAATTTCCAGTGATTTATTAAAAGCAATGTTTTTACCACACAGGCCAGTAGTTATAAAGTGGGGGTTCACCCGCACCTGTCTGATGGCTGGGGACGAGGCAGCGGCCATTTTGTCCCGCTCTGTCATTCCTCGCCAATGGCGGCCATTTTCTATATTTTCCCTCGGAATTTCCTTTTCCCCCTCAAAAACGTCCAAAATTTCCGTAATTTCTTTCCAAACCTCCAAAATTTCCGCAAAAATTTTCCTTACCAAAATTTTTATGATTACACCGAAAATAGCATGACTCCACGATGTGGCTAAATTACCCCATTTTGGTGATGAGGGGTTGAGGGGTCACCCTAACATTCACGCTCTGTCATTCCATGCCAGCACCACCCATCTTGTTTAAAGAATATTCGGTTTCATTGCCCCGTCATGAAACTTCATGCACAACCTTGTTACAAGCGTGTATATTTTACGATATATGCCGCGTACGCATATGCTAAGGACACATATACAAATAACACGCACTGTAGGTTTGGAATGCCTCATTCCGCAGTTGTGCAACGTGTGACGACACGAAGCGAGCTGCCACTTCAACACAGACAGGTGTTCATAAAGTTGCAGAGAATGTGGCAAGAATTTTTACGATGACAGACAATTTGAGGGAGCACGTGGCTAAATGTAATAGGCCAGCCCCTTCTTCCGCTAGGTGCCCACGACTCAGCGTAGCTCACCAACAGCTCGTAGCCCTGGTTCAGGCCCCTGCCCAAACTTCGCGACCAAGAATCAACGCAGGTTATGCAATGGTTAATGCCAATGGGTTCGTGGAAGCTGAAACAGCGTTCCGGTGTAATTTGGAAACATATTACTCAAAACGAGAGCAGGTCGGCGAAAGATATTTGTACTTTTTTTTTTGGCATCAATTGAGAAAATTTAAGTTATACAGCCAACCGAAGGAATCAAGGAGCAAGCACAGGCCCCTGAAATTCAATGTTTGGTGGGAATGGTAATATACGACACCAGAGCCATTCGACGAAAACACTAATAAGAGGGCGTTCAAAGCCAAAAATATAGCAGTATTTGATGTAAGCGATATCGAGAAAGCGGTGCGAAATAGCCTAGAAAACATACATGAAGAGGAGGAAACGTATGTTTCAAGGGGGTCCGGGTGGACATTACAATGAGTCAACCACCTGCAGCTGCGTGCCAACAAGCTGGACCCACTTTGTGTATCGTCCTACAACGAGCTGCCGGAATCGTTAAGAAACAGGAAGGCCATAATAAACCCGAAAAACACAAACGACCACATGCGTTTCAAATGGGCCGTTCTGGCAGGTTTTGTGGAAGGGAGAAAGTGTCAGCAAATCGACCACCGCTACAAAGCCGTCGAATCGAAATCCTACTTTTCCGGTCTCGAATTCCCGACCCCGCTCCGACATTTTAATATTTTTGAGAAAAATAACTCTGGGGTTTTCCGTAAATATACACGGCGCCAATAAGAACCAGAAGATCTACTCTGTACATGTAGCTGAAGAAGAAGGGGGAGGGGGGACCAGCACATCGACTTACTACTACTCACCACCGAAGATTGGAACGCTCAATATTGCTATGCAAAAAAAAAATCCCGAGCGTTTGATAAGATCGCAACTGACGGCCCACCAGGGTGAAATCCACATATGCAAATGCTGCTTCGCTTATTTCGACGAGCGACCACAGGCATCCGGGTAGGCAGGACAGCAGTGCCTCGAACAACAGTAAGAAAAGTGCTCCACTGCGCGCTGAAATGCCACAGCCAGGTAAAGACGGACGGACGGACGGTCGCCCGTTTTTAAATTTAAGAACTATCGCAGCATTGATAAATTGCTCATCGTTATCTACGCGGATTTTGAGGCCATTCTGAAACCGATTCACACCGGACCGGACACCAATCTGCATGCACACTGTAAAAACAGTTTGCAATTTTTACTGAGGAATTCTTTGTAATTTTACAAATACTTGTAACTGTACAAAGGCTCCTCTTGTAAAACAACTCCTTTGTAAAACTACAAGGGCCGTGTTTGTAATATGCCTCAAGAAATGTTTCTACTATACTCACTTGTTTCCACGAGCTTCAGCAAAATGGCGGACAGCCAACAACGTAAAGACAGTATATAACTGTTTGTGCTAAAACTATGGGTGACGTAAAGTGAAGCTGCGTGCAAAAAGAAATGTATTGCAAGTTTTAATAACTTTAAACCCTTAAAACATCTCAAATAATCATAATGAAACGTGACCGTATAATTCTTTAACTGTTAATGTTTGCTATCTACACAGAACTCTCAAATCGGCTGTCAATACCTCGTTGTCAAGAGCCGCCCAAATCTCTTAATTCAACAACTGAATTCTTAAAATTAAATTAATATATTTTTTCCTCGTAATCAAATAACTTTATTAATATGTTGTAGGAACTTGCTGTTATATTTACTGTTAAAATAAGTCAAGTTGGTCTTGTGGTTAAAGGTGCCGGCGAATAATACAAGGGGTGTGGATTCTAGTCCACAAACTAACGAAGTGAGATTTATTTTCGTAAATTATATTTTAAACGAATTTTTCTTTATTATCTGAATTTATTAATCACATATGTTTTTAAAAGAAAAAAAAATATAAACACTTCTCAATAATGTTAATTGTAATACAAGTGTTATCATTTGTAATATAACAAATAAATTTTTCGCATATTTTATAATAAAACTCTTTGTAGTTTTACGAAGGATTTTCTTGGTAACTGGGTTTCCAAGAATTTTTCTTGTAAAAGTACAAATAATTTTTTAGAGTGCACGTATGCCTATCAGAAGCACGACGCGTACACCTTCTACATAAATATATATATATATATATAAACACACACACACACACATGCGGACGATGTCAACCCTGCAGCACTAACATCCACGCTGACCCAGGGCTCCATTATATTTATATGGGTGAACAGGCAGAGAAAAATTTCATGGAGGCAATTGCAGATATTGGCAAAATTGTAAATGAGATTCACGCCATATCGAAGCCGACCGAACAATCCACCGCCGCAGAAGAGACCAGCTATGCCAGAGCGACGAGCTGCTGCTACTGTGCCGCTCCATTTACGCACGAAAATTACAAGGTGAGGGAGGGACCACGACCACTTCACCGGGCGGTACATCGGACCTACATGCACCAGCTGCAATTTGCTGCATCGTCGCCCCAAGAAACTTGTTGTCTTTTTCCACAACCTGAGCTACGGTGAGAATTTTATAGTCATGAAGCAAGGGTATGACGGAAAAGATATTTCAAATATTCCTCACACGAGTGAAAAAATGATCACATTTTCTAAGCAGCTAGAGGACAGGTTTTCTATCCAGCTCGTAGATACTTTCCGGTTAACGGCTCGCAGTCTGGCATCCTTGGCCGAGTACCTGCCTCGAAATCTATTTAACAACACAACCAAGTTCTTCAGTGGAAGCCAACTGCCTCTCGTCACACGTAAAGGCGTCTTCCCCTATGTTTATGTCGATATCTGGAAGAAGCTGGACGAGCAGCAGCTGCCTCTTACGAGGCTTCTTACAACAGACTGACGGGCTCTGGGATCAGCGACGAAAAATACGCCCAAGCTCAGAAGGTATGGCAAGAGTTTGGCTGTGCTAGTCTCAAAAAATGTTCATACACTGAAAAGCCGAAAAAATTGGTATAGGTCTGCGTATGCAAATAACAGCGATATGGAACCAATCAGAGTAACGCGATGGGGTCGACAGCGCCTATATAAGACAGCAAGCGTCTGGCAAAGTTGCTAGGTCGGTTACTGCTGCTACAATAGCAGGTTATCAAGATTTAAGTGAGTTTGAACGTGGTGTTATAGTCGGCGCACGAGAGATGGGACATGGCATCTCCGATGTAACAATAAAATTTGCATTTTCGCGTACGACCATTTCACGAGTGTACCGTGAATATCGGGAATCCGGCAAAACATCAAATCTTCGACATCGCTGTGGCCGGAAAAAGATAGTGAACGAACGGGACAACGACGACAGACGAGAATCATTAAACGTGACAGACGTGCAACCCTTTCTCAAATTGGCGCATATTTAAATGCCTCCTGCATACCTTCAGACATTAGTCGAGGCCATGCCACGTCGTCTTGCGGCACTTCTGCGTGCTCGCGGGGGCCCTACACGATATTAGGCAGGTGTACCAGTTTTTTTTGCTCTTCAGTGTAGTTGTACTTGAAGACGGACATTCTTCTCCTCACGGACGTCTTCGAAAATTTCAGAAATTTGTATTAGGCAAGATACAAACTCGACTGTACGTACTACGTCAGGCCGCCGGGATTTGCGCTCGACGGCATGTTGCGAATGACGGGGGTCGAGTTAGAACTTCTGGCTGACTACGACATGCACATGTTCGTCTAGGAAGGGATCCGTGGTGACGTGGCTCAGTGCGTAAAACGACATGCGGTGGCGAACAACATCTGTGTTCCAGAAGCATATGAACCCAGCAAGCCTTCCACCTTCTTGCAGTATCCTCGACGCAAACAAACCTGTACGGCTGGGCCATGTCGCTGCAATTGCCAATACGCAACTTCAAGTGGGCCGGCGTGAACATCAACGTCATGGGGTGACCGGTTACATCTTGGAGGTGGATGTCAAGTTTCCTGCGGCCCTGCACGACGAACACCGTGATTTTCCATTTCTTCCCGTCAACCAGGGCCCGCCGGGCTTGAAACAGCCAAAGCTTATGACGACGCTCAAAGACAAGAGCCGCTACATTGTCCATTACCGTAACATCAAGCAGGCTATGGAACATGGATTGAAGCTCGTCAAGATTCACCGCGTGCTACTGCTCGAACAGGCTGCATGGCTAAAGCATTAAATCTATTAACTACTGCCAAGCGACAGACAGCCACCAACGATTTTGGGAAAGAATTTTTTTAATTAGCAAACAACGCAACTTTCCTCAAATTAATGGAGATCAAAAGAAAATAGCAAAAGATGGAATTGGTGTGTAGTGAGAAACGACTAATTTAATTGGTGGCAAAATCGAAATTTTTGGAAAGGTCAATTTACGAAGAAAGTCTTTCCCCGATTCGCCTGCAGCACGAAGCCATACTTTTCGACATTCCTGTATACGCAGGGTTCGCGGTAGTCGACATATCCAGAACGCTGATGTATAATTTCCTCTATGACGTGATGAAGGCGCGATGCGGAAAAGACATCGAGTTCCTGTATACAGACATGGACTCGTTCCTGTTTGAGATTAGAACACTGAACTTCTACGAGGACATGGTTTCGGGCGTAAAGTTCTTTGCTTAGTTTGACACCAGCGGCTATCCCACGAATCACAAGTGCCTTTCGCCCACCAACAAGGAGATAGTGGGCAAGTTCAAGGACCAGTGCGATGGGTCGATCATGACCGAATTCGTGGTGCTATGGACGAAACTGTAAACATACAAATCCTCGGGAAAAGTCACAAAAGGCGCCATGGGAATTCGGAAATGCGTGGTGTAGAATAAAATAAAATTTGAAGACCTCATGGATGTTTTCTACAATCATACGAGCATGAGGGTGAAGGTTCACGTTATTCGCTCGCACCAGCATATCTTGTACTCGGAGTGTATCAACAAGATGGCGATACGATGGACAGACGACAAGCGACTCATATGTGAATATGGTGTACGCACGCTTCCTTATGGCTATTGTAATATTTAGGTATCCTCCGCATTTTGTAGTGTATTATTTTTTTGTACATTTTGTATACAGATGCCTTGGGCATTTGGTTGTGTGTGATTTCATGTACAATGTTTTTTTCTGTATTTTTGTATATGTATTCTCCACATTTTTGTATTTTTGTATGTGTGTTCAATGCATTTTTGGCTATTTCTGCAATTCGTCGTTTATGATTCTTCAATATTTGTACATTTTGTATATGTGTTCTCCGCAATTGAATGTTTCCCCTGCATTTTTGTACATACGTTCTCCACATCTACGTGATTTTTTCAGCTTTGAACTCTAGGGTTTTCGGAATTAAAATGTTATATATATATATATATATATATATTTTTTTTTTTTTTTTTTTTTAAGGTGGCTGCAACAAAATTAATTTTTTTGCAAGAATTTGTGTCTTCAGAAAATATAACCTGGCTCCTTAAAAATATCTTATCATATATTTTGGCTCTGGTATATAGTAAAAAATTTTGATATGAGAAAAAATATTTGAAAAATGTAATTATCTCTTGAATTACAAGTGATTGATGCGCAGCCCGTTGCAAGTCGTGGAGGCCTGTCGACTAATTAACGAAGGCGAGTAATTAACTAATTAGATAACAAATAACAAAATTGCCAAAGGGGTGGTGGTGAAGGGACCTCTAAAAATCTTGGTTTTTAAAATGAATTTTAATGTTTTTCAAATAATTTTTTTATAATACATTTTAAATATTTTTTTATAAATAGTTTACACAAAATATTTTCAAAATATTTTGGATAATTAGGAAATTTTTTGGTTCAACTTAATTTAAGGTCATAGGTATGAAGTCAAAGTCATTGGTCAAGGTCACCTGGATCCAAGATGGAGGTTGGATGACGTCACAACATGTTGGCTGGCCGGCGCCAGGCGCATACTCCTGAAACCTTTATGCCTAAGTCCTCAAATCATTCTACTGGTGGTTATTTGTTTACATCTCTCGACAAAAGCACTGAAAGCTAAGATACGTATGATAGAGCATTCATTGTGAAGTGGACCTAGCCAAACCAAAGTTTACCTAAAATGTTAGGAGATTCACGTTTTTCCTGCAAAACCTAAGATTTTTCTGTAGATCGTAAACGGTGCATCGTTAAAAGCAAGATTTCACCGCTGATTTGGCTTCGCTTGGCTCACAGCAGGAAATTAGCCAGTCAGAGTAGCTCTATGTAGAAGTATATTGCAGACTCAAATTTTTGCGTTGTCAGACCAAGTGTGTGTATATACATGTATATATATATTTTTTTTATTTTTAGATAGGATAACTATTTGTTTATAGCGAAAAAAGTAAAGTAATAATCACAAATATCACCAAGCAGAATATGCAATTTTAAATAAAAATTACCATGTCTTAGATATTCAAAATGTTTTTATATACGTATATAAAAGCATTTTGAATTACTTAAAAACAATTTGTTGTTATTATTCGGGTACTTTTAATATTACGATTATCATTTTTGTTAAAATGTATTCCACTTGAGCAACTATTATTTTATAGTTTTATATATATATATATATATATATATATATATATATATATAATCATTTTGAATTATTTAAAAACAATTTGTTGTTATTATTCGGGTACTTTTAATATTACGATTATCATTTTTGTTAAAAAGTATTCCACTTCAGCATATATTATTTTATAGTATCATATATACATATATATGATACTATAAAATAATAGATGCTCACGTGGAATACTTTTTAACGAAAATGATAATCGTTATATTAAAAGTATCCAAATAATAACAACAAATTGTTTTTGAATAATTGTACTACATAGTCTTGTACAAAATGGGCGCAGCTGACAAAAAATCAATTGATTGCGTTCGCTGCATGATGTGGCACCTATCGCCTTTAATAAGTAACTGCATGAAGCATAATTTTCCAAGGGATTCATCGACCTAGCAGACTAATTTCTGTGTTAATTCGAAGGTGCCCTAGTAACCGGATCACGAGTATTTACCGTCCTCATTTCACCGTGTCCTTCATTGAAGCGGGAAAGCCAGCCGAAGGGACGCAGAAAGGAGGAAAGCAAACGTTGGTTGCGATGTAAATTCGGAAGCCAGTGTACCATATTACTGAGGATTACCCGGGAAAATAACTTGCAGTGCAGTGACACAAATTAATCTTTCGCGTACGTCCCAATCACGGCACGCACTGCCTACACGCCACTTAGTCTGGCGCCAGAGGCGTTAACACATTTCCTCTTTTTATTCGAATGTGTTTTGGTTTGGGAATAAAAAGAGACAGGAATTTCATTTTTAGTAATTAAAACGTTAACGTTACGTTCAGGTATAGCTGATACACCGTTAATTGAACCCATTTAAAATAAATTCAAAAGAAAACCTACCTGCTCGTCTCTACATACGTTTTCAATGTATATATTGTTTTACATATCATCAGAAATGCTGGCATATAGACGGAGATAATTCTAAATACTTACTTCTTACAAAATGAATAATGTTTAACGAGCATTTCCCAAGCAAACAGTTTTCTGTTTGTTTTGTACCCATTATATAAATGTTGCTTTATAGCAATAACTGCATTTTTTATTAACAATCTTGCTAACTCACTCGGTCAGCAAGTGGATATAACTCACAAGGTGTGCGGTACTGCGCTGGAAGTGGAAGGGTTACCAACTAGGTTAACTTGGCTTGGTTTTCTAACTGGAATTGTGCTGGACACAGTACAGGCACTAAAAGCAGTCACTTGTTCAGCAACCACAGTGGTTCGAACATGAGGTAAATGTTTCTGTGATTCTTCGGCTTCAATACGACCAACATCCTCAAATAGGGATTGCGCCTGAGCGGCAATATTGTTCAGGGACTGACCCTGGTTTCTGAAAGTTAGTCAGAACATTTTGTTAACAAATTCTGGGCTCGATTACTCAAATGGGCGAGCCTTTGCTTAAGTCCAGAATAGACTGAAGGACTGGAGTCATCGTCAATGTTGTCAAATATTTCCCGAAAGGCAATTATTTTTGATGCACAAGTGCGTTATTCTGATTCAATTCTAATGCTGCAAAAATGATTTAAATCAATAAGGGTGTCAGTATTAATTGCAGTACGCAAAGTGCTCCTAAATGACATAGTGGTGTTCTGTGGACGTTCAACACCTCTAATAATACACTCATATTGACACTCGTCCTTGACGAGGTTTTCTGGCACAACAGCAGCCACGGTAAAAAATAAGACAAAAAAATAAGAGACGAAAGAACACTAAAAGAACACCCAAAATAGCATATGTTAAATTAAACCCTAAAACATGCAGTGTGTTTATGCCTGCGTCACCGACAGCAAAAATCCCAAAGCCAAAAGGCTCACACAAAAAGGGAAGGCACATAACATGCACAAGCAAAGGCATGCACAAAAGGTACACACTCGTACACAACCACAGCCTACTGCTCCCAGATTTGTTACATCGGGGGACTTAGTGGGATATAACCACGAGCCTGCTGCAAGTAGAAGCTCCGAAGAATCTAGTTGTGTAGGTGTGACCCCAATATAAAATGGAGAAAAAAAGAGACCGAGCCAAAATTCCTACTCCAGTACCCTCACATTTACATAAACATAGTAATTGTTACATTAAAAAATAAAGCTAAATTTTATTTTGAATAAAAAGAGCAAGGTGGTTGATGAAGAAAGTATATCTTACATTCGTGTGAACAAAATGTGTTTTAATAAAAGTGAAAGCAATAAAAAAAACAATAATACATATTTTAAATGCGTAACAGTAATAAAGGTTAGGTATATTTTATTTATTATATCTTTGGAATGTTGTAACAAACTAAAATTTCTGGAAGAAATTAATTTTAATTTTGCTGGGATCCCACACTAAAAAAAATATAAAATTCAGATTTGCAAGATATGTCGAGCCGTACAAAAAATTAAACGGTTACGTTCCTTTTTTTTCTTTTTTCATTATATATAGAGTTCAAAGACGGCGACTTGATTGCTGTATAATTGAAACAGTCATGCTCATGACGAAAACGATAAAAGAGAGGTGGCTGAACTTTCCTGAGACGTGGCCCATCTTCGAGACATCTCCTTTTCCCACGCCAGTATGTGTTGCTTCATCTTTCAAACGGCATCAAGCATCAAGAAGACGCAAGGCGATTTCAAAAAAAGTCTGCGGCTCCTCGGCAGCAAGGTAGAGAAATGGCCTCAATACAGCATTTCCCGACCCAAAATGTCGCCCCTGTGTGAATACAAAATTTACGCACAAAATAAGGAGGCGAGGTCATAATTATACATTATTGAGGCGACAAATAACAAACAGGAAAAAAAAAAACAATTACCAAAAGCGGTAAAACTCAAATCATTACATCATTAGTAGGAAAATATCAGGAGCTAATTAGAAATTCAGTCACGCCATTACGAGTAGAGAGCAAGAAGAAAGCTGTAGGTTGCGTTCCGAAAATACCAGTGGCTATAGCAGATATCAAGTCGCCTGACACAAAACTAGTGATACTATCCTTTTTCGTTTTGCGGTATTTTGCATTGATACCATACATTCTATATAAAATTACATTGATAGAAAAGAATCTTGGAACATTCCTAGTTGAATAAAGAAAATTACAGAAACAGTGACTAAAACGTTATCTAACATTGCTTTTACATAAATATAAGCTATAAAGCCAGGTGCTGGAAAAAAAAAACCAGAGGCTTTGCAATGAAAACCAAAACTATTTCCTGAAAGAGAATACAAGGTTAAAAAAACATGGTTAAAAATAAGCGAGTGCCTACAAATGGCATAAAGACTTAAGGCAAAATTGATTTTTCCCGAATACAGCAAAACGAAAGGAGGGTAATGTTTTCACGTATTTGTTATACGTATTAGTGTTTATGGGTTCTACTCTATAACACAAACTGCTGGAGCGATTTTAAGACAAGAGGTATCGTTGAATTCGTCCTAACACAGTGGGTGGCACAGGATAGGCGACAACACGCTATGGCTAATATGGCGGGTACTAGATGTCACAATGTTGGGATAATTTTTTTTTTCTAACCTCAATAATATGTTTGTCAAAAGAAAGCTCTTGGCAAAATGGTTCCAAACAAATGTTTATATTTAATAACAATTTCCATTTGGCGGACAATAACTGTCAATATGTCGGACTTGTGGGTATAAAATAATATTGGCAAGAAGATTCTATGAATCATAGAAATAAATGGGTGGTTATTTAAATAAGTAAATAAATAAAATATATTTAATAAGTGTCTCATAATAACAACAATAAAAAGCGGCGAGCCTTGAACGACGATCAAAATACTAACGGCTTCGAAGGACTAACTACCATTCATTTTTGACATTACAGGCCTACACTAGGGACATTTTTGTGTTTTCAGCTAAAATCGCTGATTACGTTAGATTCATGTCAGTACTATGCATCCGCCTACGGGTCAGTAATGAAAAAAAAGTAGTTTAATGCCTAATAGTTATTTTTTATGTTAATGCTTATAAAAACAAAAATTGGCACTACCGGCAGAGCTATATAACTATACTACAAATTACGATTAGCTAACATGCTGTTTTGACCTCCGGTGAATTTAGGGAATTGTTTAGATCCCTATGTATAACATTATTGCACGAGACTTGATCTTGTATAGCACAGAACATATACTCGGTTGACATAAACCCGTAGCCGGTCAAACGCATTATCTCTTAATTTTTCTCTCAGTGCATGTACTTAACGCAAACATTCACTGCAGTGCTTTTGCTTAATTTGTAAGCGGATTTGTAAAAGCAGTCGTGTGTGAAATGTCCTGTTCACACTGGAGCCAACAGAAACGAGTGCGTGCGAACGAGCACGAGCGAACAGTTCACACGTGTTCGCTGCCTTTTCGCTCCTGTTCGTTTCGAAGCTGCTCGTGCCTCCGGGAGGGAACGGAAGAGAAAACGGGTGATCGTGCGTAAAAAAGCGAACCGGAGAACGTTCGGTAACAGTCGCTGTTCGCCTCGGTGTAAACGAGGTGCGAACAACGGACGTGAGCAAACGCGAACACCCTCTGATGATTCGCTGAAAGACCGACGACGGACGGATCATCAGCGAATGCGATCCGAACGTGAACGAACAGGTACGAAGGGCGGGCGTATGCTCGAGCTTACATACCGTTCACACCCGCGAGAATGCTCGGTCGCTTGGTGCTCGCTCGCACCTGCGCGCTTCTGTTAGCTCCGGTGTAAACGGGCCGTAAGGGTAATCCCCAGCAAACTACTTTAAATGCCTCAAGGTCACATCTGGCCGTAAGGAAGCATTGTGACATCAACGGGAAACGGCATAAACAAGCGTCTTGTGTGTTCCGTATTTCAGTAATTTGATTGATGGCTATAGGGTTTTAAAACTGCAGTCTGTACAGATAAGATATATAATTGTCTCTATAGTTTTAAATACTGTTTTACATAAGAGGAAATATCGTATACAGTCGGCTACAGTGATTTTTACTGAGTTTGGCACTTTTCCACTACCACATTTAGAATGGGCAACAAAATGTCGACTTTAATTTCTCTGTCCTGCAAAAATATTCACATTTGAATAGTTGATAGATTTGTTTTAACTACGAGGTGTGTTCAAAAAATAAGGTGACATGTTATTTTGTGACTATGTCTCGATAAAAATTTATGTATTCATCAATATATATTGTGTCCCCTTCAAAGTAATCCCCCTTAGATATAATACACTTGTGCCAGCGCTTTTGGCAATCCTCGAAGCACTTATGATATGCGCATTTTGGTATGGCATTGAAGTCTCCCAGGTCTTTATCTCCTCAATAGTGGCAAACTTCCGTCCTTTCATGGGTCTCTTCAGTTTCGGGAACAGGAACAAGTCGCAGGGGGCCACGTCCGGTGAATACGGTGGCTGAGCCATGATTACGGTGTTGTTAATACTTATTCTTTGATCCATTGTTTCAGATAGCAAAAAATCGCCAAGCACACCAAAACACGTCTAACCTTGATATCTGTCACAAACAAACTAACAATGCAAAATGGCTGATAATGTCAACATATGTTGGGGGACATGTGTACCAACATAACAATAAAAGCAATCGATAATCGAATGTATGTAGCCATCGAAATTTGCAAAGTCACCTTATTTTTTTAACACATCTCGTATAACAGACGAAACTGCTTACAGTAAGACGTACGTACCAGGCAACTTGGGAGACTCCTTAGTGCATAACGATACGTGAAGACAATCTACGGTTGAGCGTTCTAACTGTCCTGGTTGTATGTGCAGATCCCAGTTAGCAGCACGACAATGCTCTCCCGCACACAGATATGGTTTACCAGTAGTTTTTACGTACTATTTAAACATTTCTGCGGTATTCCCAGTATCCTCGCGTGTCGCCCGTCGGGCACCTGCGGGACCAGATGTGACGTCAATTTCCTCCATGTTGACGTGTTCGTCAATTAGAGCATAGCCTGCAATAGCAAGGGACAAATGTGGTGCGGGATGTCATACGAAGTTTGTTTGATTCCATGCCCGATAGTATCGACGCATGTGTCTAAGCGCAAGTTCCTTATGACAAGGTACTTAAGGTGAAGAAATTGTACAATGCCTCAGATGGGTGGAATGTTGTCTAGATGCAATAATATTGCAATCACTTCTCCCGTGCCATCTGTAACAAAACACTTATTATAAATGTTGTGTGAATCCAAAGTAAATTCTTGGCAGGCAAATTTTTTATGGAAATAACTGTAAGCAACCGGTGCTAATAATTGCGTACAACTTCAAAACATAAATTACCTTCTAAAAACTTAATAAATTATTTTACACTCGTACAATAATACACGTTAAACTAGTTGACATTACTAAGAGTACTATTTATTCCCGTTAAAAAAATTAATCGAAAATATTTTGCATTAAGGCATGTCAAAATCACAATTTTAGTGTTCTTCTGACTTACAAATAAAATGAACGAAATCATTTGCAGAAAATTTAACAAAGGCGATTGAAAGGTCATGTCTTAATTCATTTTATGATATACTTAGCAAAACTTATTATACAAAAAATTATGGAATGTTACAAATCAAAAACATGCAAAAATTTCCTTACAATAACATTTTTTTTAATACGAAAACATTGTATTGCGTGATTTTAAAGTGTCCTTGAAATAACTCAAGGTATCTCTTTTTTTCATAGTGAATAATCTTATTTCGCTAAGTGTGTAAGTTGTATTATTTGCACGTCCCCAAAACACTAAAATTGCGATTTTGACATGCCATGGTGTAAGAAAATATGCTGTCTGAATGTATCCCCATGCGAGGAAATAGTCCTCTTAAGTAATGTCTGCAAGTTGAACAATATTCCGTACAAATAAAAAGAACGCATTTGTCGGTTACTAGCACTCTCAGCCCTTTATGTATGTGGATCTCCTCGCCTCTCTTTACTGTCCCTGCTAAAGTATAGCAATTTAACGACTTGACAGAATCAGGTGATTTCCCTCGCGCTAACGACGGTTTTTTTTCCTCCCGCTCCTCGCGAGGACTGGTGCGTCTCTCAAATGTTCATTTGCATCGCACGGCGCGCGGCCCGGTTCGTCTCGTCTCTCCGGCGTTTCAGCCAATGTTAAAACGTGACGTCGCGGAAATGTGGCTCGCTGTCTGCGCCGCTGACCCTTGTCAGGCTCTCTCGCGCTTTGGCTGCCGCTGGACGGGTGGCCGACGTCTACTTTCGTAGTCGATATCCGCAGGCAGGTCGTGGCCCATCGCTGACAGTACGTTCGTGCCGTCGGCCGAAACCTCAGTTTCCGAAACCCAGCTTTCCAATGTAAGGTTAGTGAAGTGTTTATACCGTCGTGCGAAACTCCGTTTAGGAAACTTGTGTCACGTGCGTTGTTTTATGCCGGAAACCACTAGCCTCAAAACAATGAGAAACAAACTAATCCTTTTTGTTGTGGTGATACGAAAAGGAAATACATTATACATAAAATCATAAATATGACCAAAAGTTTTTTTAAAGTTGAATACATTGCTGATAAAACATAACTAAATAATAGGTATTTCGTAACTGTTTCTAAGACGCAACATATTTATTGTGTGTTAGTTATTTTCGTACCTACAGAAAAATTATATACTCACTTTACATACAATTTCTTCTTTAATTATTTCACACTTCAACATTTCCTAGTTGTACATTTAATACGATATTTACAAACGAAACCGATGTTTCGTTGTTTATAGNTTTCACACTTCAACATTTCCTAGTTGTACATTTAATACGATATTTACAAACGAAACCGATGTTTCGTTGTTTATAGCGCGGACGAAACCTAACATTCGACGCGAAAATTGAATTGCAAACCTTGGTTTCGAGTTCCGGCGAACCCTCTCTTTGGCGTTGTTTATACCGCACACAATCTCTGCTTTCCGAAACCCGAGTTACCGAACCTCTGGTTTCAGGTGTCGGTACAAATGTAGCGTGAGAGCCCTCAATTTGCATGGCTGTCCACAGCAGTTGCGCACAGGACTGGCTATTAGTAGGTCTACGGTCCGTACGCAGTTCTCCAGACATGCCTTATTAATACTAGCTTCTCTATGGTGTGGTTGAGAGAGTGTCTCCTCATGCGNCAGTTCTCCAGACATGCCTTATTAATACTAGCTTCTCTATGGTGTGGTTGAGAGAGTGTCTCCTCATGCGCCCCCCCCCCTTGCCCGGGTCCACAGCGGTGTGGTGGTTAGACTGCTCGCCTCCCACTTAGAAGAACCGGGTTCGATTACCGGTGGGGTCACTCCCAGGTGTATGCATGTGTGGGAATCGTGCCAGACGATGCCGTTGGTCGCCGGGTTTTCTCGGGGATCTCCCGTTTCCCCCGCCCTTGCATTCCGGTGCTGCTCCGTGCTCACCTTACTTCACTCTCATCGGCTACCAAGACCTTTATGTTAAGAGCACCCCAAATCTCTTCACTCATTCCCCCCTCCCGCGTCATCATAGAAACAATATCGGATCATATTTTCCATTGATTTTTAAGAGGTTATTTCAATTCTAAGCTTTCGTTAACTTGCACCCTAACGCATACATTTTTTTATTAAGCTGTGACGTCAAGTACCCTGCATTTATCACATACAGAAAATGAAATCGTGTTATATGAACATAATAGGCCTGAGACGCTTTAATTACTTGCTAAAGCTCCTGTGCCACAATTCACCTTAAACTGTATAAAGCAAGCGCTGCGTTAATTTTTTTATTTTTTTTCGGATACCATCACAGCAGACACTGCATACAACGGCTTTAGTGTAATTTTTGATACCGCTATGGTATGCCACTCTCTTCCGCAACAAGCAGTGAGACACAACAAACTACTGTACTTGAAAAATGCAAGGGTTTGTGGTGCAAATCGAACCCGTAAGAGATGCGTGAGAGCTAACGCCACTTACCGAATACACCCCGTGGGCGATCCTTCGTAATAAGCCTCAGGTTTAGAACAATCCTCGGGTCGCAGTGTTTTCCTTATGAACTACCTTGTCGCAAAGATCCCAGGCCGCAGTGCTTGCTCGACTGCGGCACTCAATGTGCACGCTTGCCCGTCCACGCAGGCAGCCTGGCTAATAACGCTGTGAATTATTCAGGCGCTCTCCTACAACCTATGGTGCATTAATGCCGCCGCTGCAACAGCGTCAGGAATTAATCCTTACCAGCCATTACCGAAAACTAATTTCACCCCAAGTGCGGTTTCCAATATGTCCAAATAACGGTTTGCGCGTATTGAAGTTCCTAATTGGATATCCAGGAGGGGAAAATAAAAGCGGCCAATTTTAACTTTTCAGACACCTCGTGTAAATGACAGCACATTTAATTTTTTTTTTATTTTTTTTTTTCGACGTTGGCTACAGAACGGCAGAGCCCAATTTCCTGCTACAAACACAGTAGCCGTGGCCGTGCGAGTGAAACTCCCGTGTGCTCTGGATATTCCTTGTGTATTTTATATCCGCAGAAGGAACGCAGAGTAGAGCGCGTATGCAGGCTGCGAGCAATAGTCTCCGTGATCCAAAACTGAACTGCTTTTATTCCTATACAACTTTCAAACTCACTTGCCTATTACTAAAATTAAAAAAAACTGTTCACTAAAATAAGTGTTATTATATGCTAGTGCACTACTTTTCACTAGGTTGTAATGCAAGTACTACATAATCGAATTACGAAATAAGTCTTTTTTTTTCTCTTAAACGTGTAGGTTTCCGGTTAAAACAAAATTGTATAAAATGTTACCTCATGTTTTAAATCACAAGAATTCGGCAGTTGTTTATGGCATTTATAAAGCCAATGTCGGGGAGACGTACAAAATAAAAACATCGGACTTCCTTATCTTTAGTTCATGTTTTAATTAGCGGGACCCCGAGAATATTTTTTGGACTTCGGCGCACTGTAGTATGGGATACTAGAAGTTGTTATATTGCCACAAACAAATATTCACTGCTGTTTATCAAAGTCTCCATATTTATACCTCCCGGTTGACCGAGAGGAATGGTGGCAGATTTACGTGATAAACAAATTTACCCTTGTTTAATAAACAACACAAAAGTATAATATAGCTGGGCCTCGATTCGAGAACAATAGCTTGCGCTATGAAATAACGATTTGGCGCGGCCATGGTGGCTAACTCCCACAGGGGAAAAATACATTTTAAGACACCACTGACTGAACTTACACACTTCCTTTAGCAAACAATGAAGTTATTATCCTGAAAGAAGTAGCTTGTTGCTGCTGCGAAATTGAAACTTCTTTTCACCTACAGCGCAAAATTGCAATGCAAATATTTACATTCTTCTCTTCAGTGTAATGTTATGCATGACTTCGAAAGATCAAGTGATAAAGATTTTTGAATAACGGCAAAACTCTAGTAAAATTTAGCCGTTATTGTATGGAAATAACACGGATAATATCACGTGAGGCTCTGTCTAACATGTAACTTCTTCTCGCCTTATTCGTCTAAACTTACTAGTCTTAACTGTTTCATGGATACAATTATTTACAATTTTAGGCAAGTTTCTGTTTATTCGTTTTTCCGTACCTGTAGCTTCACTTCGCTCCTTTTAGAAGGTGAAAGTGGCGCCTTCAGGTACAGCGTCACGATAATGCCATGGCAAAAAAACGCACTGTGGAAGTAGAGTTTGCTGTGTACAAAATATTATTTTAAAGGATAATTCTTTAAAAAAGAACCATTGACTAAAAATAATAAACATACAATATTGGGTATGATAATATTTACTATTAAATATTTTTTTTGGGAATCAAACTTTTACAACAAAATTTTAAAAAAAACTTGTTATCGTTAAAAGTATATATATATATATATATGTGTGTGTGTATGTGTGTGTGTGTGTGTGTGTGTGTGTTCACAGTTTTAACAGAATTTAGGGTTTGTTTACAATGTCCGTTTAAGGTACCNTTTTGGGAATCAAACTTTTACAACAAAATTTTAAAAAAAACTTGTTATCGTTAAAAGTATATATATATATATATATATATGTGTGTGTGTATGTGTGTGTGTGTGTGTGTGTGTGTGTTCACAGTTTTAACAGAATTTAGGGTTTGTTTACAATGTCCGTTTTAAGTAACACGTTTCATTGAAGAAAGTTTTATTATTTAATTGAAACAAGATACCGGTAGACTCTTGTACTTATTTCACACATGAAATCGATTATCTTTGTAGGGAAGTGCTTTTAGATTATGTCGCTGTGAGGCAAAACCTTGATAAAAATCCACATTCTAATTTATCCGTACTGTCACGGGGCGAGTGCACCCGTGCACATCTCCCTATCTGCAACACGCACCGCAACATGGTTGGTTGGGGGAACAAAGACTACGATGAATACTTTACTCTTAATCAACACCTTAACATATACTTGGGGGTTACGAAAAAAGAAAAAAAGGCTACTGATTGTAATCAACAAATCGCCTGATTTATTTTTGTAAGGCTTTCCAAAACAGTTATCTCGGTAGATTACAACGTTATTTACTTTACAAAACTCTACGATTACTTTGCTCAATCAATAATAAGTACAACCAAGTATCAGCGCCATGCTGAGGGAGCCCGCATGAAATTATCTAAACACCTTAATTTCAATAACCATCATAAGCTAAGGATTCCTATCTTTATCTTAATGCTAAGCCATACGTACACGTTTCGGATTTACCGTTTCACGACGAACCTTGTCAGCCCCTTCCTTCCCTCTGACTGATTCCGCAAGGCAGGAGGCCAACACCATCACCGGATGGGATCACAACACCTCTCACATCTGGACCAGTTGGTTCGGTGAACACCCAACATAATCCTGCACTTCACCGGACCTCACTCTCACCTCACTCAAGACCCGGCCCTAGATGGGCCCGAGATCCCGCCTAGGCTTTCCCTGGTAACCGGGCGGTCCTTGGATCACCGTGGTTGAAGAGGATATGGCGGGATCAGTACTTGGACGGGTGACCGTCCGAGGAACGCCCCGTGGCCGAAGGCGCACATACAACAACATGCAGGCCCACCAAGGTCATCACAGGGTTAGGCACGGAGGTGAGGTCTTGTCGACCAGTTACTCCATCCAACCTGCCGGGATCGCTGTGGCTGTGCGATTAGCCTGCTTGCCTCCCACCAAGGCGGACCGGGTTCAATACCCGGGCGTGTCATCGGATTTTCACGCGCGGGAATCGTGCCGGACGATGCCGCTGGTCGTTGGGTTTTATTGGGGGATCTCCCATTTCCACTGCCCCTTCGATCTGGCGCCGCTCCATACTTACCTCGCTTCATTCTCAACGGCTCTCAAGACCTCGCTGTTAAGAGCCGCCCAAATTTCTTCACTTCATCCAACCTGCCCCAGACTGGGACACCAGGCACAAACTGCCCGTTCGCTGCACCAATCCACAACTCTTTCGCACCAGGCCATCGACTCTCCGACCCCGTAAAACGCGCCATCCGCGCATATTCGTAGCGATAACAGCTGAGCCGATGATACTTCGGTTGATGACCCGGGGTTGGCCACTTTCTGTTGTCCCCTCATTTTGCAACAGGATGGCCGCCGATCGCCGCCGAAAACTGCCCATTTCACTGAAGTGGAACACTGAACCCATGGACGACAGCGGCCTTCCCTGAAACGCCTCACCAAACCCTAGAGTGACGCCCTCCGGCTGTGAACTGCCCGAGGCAGATTTGAGTTGAGAGATTCGGGCGGCTCCTAACAACGAGGTCTTGAGAGCCGATGAGGGTGAAATGAGGTTAGAATGGAGCAGCAGCGTCGGAATTCAATAGCGGGGAAAACGGGAGATCCCTGAGAAAACCCGCTGACCAGCGGCATCGTCCGGTACGATTCCCATGTGCGAAAATCCGGGGGTGATCCGGCTACGGATTGAACACGGTTCGCCTTCGTGGGATGCGAGAAGGCTAACCGCTCAGCCACCGCGGCGCCGTAAACAACCTTCGAGTCTCGCGCTCTCCCAGTCGCGACAAAGAAAAATTAAACAGAGAGCAGCGATAAATCCAGAAACAAAATTTTTTTCTAACTCGGCAGTATTTTCAAATAGTAGAAAATGCATTGCATGGTGAAAAAATTAAGTAACATAAAACATGATTGTCTCAATAAAATATTGACCCACACTTATGCATTTGTAGTAGTACTTTTAATTTCAGTCATTCAATAATCAGTCATTTACTTCAGGTATTTTTACCACTAGCGTTGCTTTGAGTAAAAATGGTATTCAATGTCTGTTAACTACGAAGATCTCTGTAATTTATTTAATGTGAATCCGAACACATATGGCTTTATATTTACCACTTATCACATACTACTAAGTACTACAAATCTAAATATCCTTAGGAGAAACGATTTTTTTACATTAGTCAGACTTAGACTGATGGAAAAAAACAATTTTATATGTTCGTAAAATGATGAAAGATAGGTAAACGTATCCCTCTGTGCTATTACGAGGACTTCCTACCTGAATTGCAATCAAGATGCACATATGTTAACATGCATATGTCAAAGTTCTGCAAGTACTAGATGTTTGAAAATAATGTTTACGCTCTTTGAACAGGAATTACAGAGAAATCATTAAAGACAATCTTAAGAAAAATTGGAAATAATTGTATGTTGCGCTATAAGCACAATGCTTGCTGTATGCAAATGTTCACAACTGTTATAAATGTTTGAAAAATTCGCCATCAATAANGCGCTATAAGCACAATGCTTGCTGTATGCAAATGTTCACAACTGTTATAAATGTTTGAAAAATTCGCCATCAATAGCAATAAAAGCTACATCGTCTGCAATGTTGTGATACCTGCCCAATGCTATGGTTTATAAGTAGGTATTGAATCTACTCTCTGCGTAAGGCGCTAGCAATTGCGCTGGCCCTCCGTGTTAGGGCGTAGGAATATGTCGACATTATTGTCCCTAGTGCTAATTTACCAAATCAATACACTNGCGCTATAAGCACAATGCTTGCTGTATGCAAATGTTCACAACTGTTATAAATGTTTGAAAAATTCGCCATCAATAACAATAAAAGCTACATCGTCTGCAATGTTGTGATACCTGCCCAATGCTATGGTTTATAAGTAGGTATTGAATCTACTCTCTGCGTAAGGCGCTAGCAATTGCGCTGGCCCTCCATGTTAGGGCGTAGGAATATGTCGACATTATTGTCCCTAGTGCTAATTTACCAAATCAATACACTTCCTTTGCGAGTTCACATAATCGAGTTTTATTATTGCTTAACATGTTAACTGGTACATGAACTGACGAGACAACTCACCCCTCCCCTCTTCCTATGTGGGCTACGTATGGCTTGACGGACGATTTTGCGTCGTGGGGGGCAAGATTCTTCACACTTGGTGTAGAACTCTACTTATCTGACTTGCGACGCTGGTCTTCTCTCAGCCGGCGATCTCGGGACTGCTTCATCTCTCCGTAGGTAGACTGGAACATCTAGGCTGCGACACTCTCTCTCGATCGGCGTTGGCGTCTCGACGCCTTCTTGAACTCCCGGCTATCTCCGCACTGCTCGCTCGACGACGTCTGACTGACTGATCGATCCTCGCACTGGCTTCGTCCGGCTCCGACCCGGACGCCTCGCTTCAGGTCCCCCGACTGACTGACTGCTCGATCCTCCTCCTCGTGGTTTTGTAGGCTCGATCGCCATATTCAACTTGCACCATCTCTGCACGTGTCCGGGGCGGCCACCGCGGCCCCCTGAGTCGTAAAACACGTGGGCGGCGTTGTCCCTCGGTTCTGGTCTAGAAGTTTTAGTGCTTCGCCCTGCAGGTGCTACTTGGTGGGTCCCCTGGTCGTTAACATGTGTTCGGTTCACTAGTTATCCGCACTTGGATCCGGCGTCGCCCCTTGATTCTGGTATGGAAGTTTATTGTTCCGTTCTGCATGTGCGGGAACTCTTGGGTGGCCTCTTTGGTTCGGCGCACGTGTTGTTCTTATGCCTCCGGATATCGTGTCGTTATTATCCCAGAACGCCCGCCAAACCCTTAATCCTTATTGCGGTCGTCCACCTGCGAGCTTCGCCAGAGCGTGTGTTCTGACGAATAAAATATAGGGACGCAGAATGCGTCAGTTGTATATAAATAACAAAAAAACAGTAGCTACTGTTTCCGCGAGAGTGGATTCACAGGCGGTCACAATCGTCTCAGAGTCCCCCACAGACAAACGTCTAACGGCGGTAAAGCTGAAGATCTGAGCTAATAACCAAACACTTTCTCGTCGGCCTATCCACCTCCTAACAAGTGTTTCATCCAGGAGCGACCGTAACACCTCGATGGTGGTGTGGTGGTGCACAGTTCTGCCGGAAAAAGCAGTCGTCATTTGGGTAGACTTTGTGAACAGTCGGCACAACGTTTACATTGTAAAACATGGTATGGAAACTTACACTTGTCCCAATTCTGTCAAAGGAGAATAGCTGAACAATTTCTCTTGCAGACATAGTTAATAACACTGTTAACCCAAGAACATTAACTTCTTGCTCTACCACGAAGTGAGGATTTCCATCGTTCCAGTACACACAGTTGTGGCGGTTGACAGTTCCATTCAACGTAAAGGTTACCTCATCGGACCAAACAATCACGTCGGTAAAATGCTCGTTGTCGTTGCACATGTTCACAGCACACTCACAGAATTCGACACACCTAGCGTGAAAGAACATGGAAATGTACGTCCTCCACTTTACTTGCTTTAAAATGCAATGGACACTTGCTTTACTAACACCTGGCTAACACGCAGCTTTTCATACGGGTTTCAACTTCCCGGGGTAATGAGTGAGCGTGTGCAAAACACAACCTCCACACTACCTTCGTCCGTTGTTATTATCTTCCTGCCGCACCGTCTGTTCTTCGCATCACTCACAGTTCCGTCCTTCGCAAACTTGTCACGTAATCGTGTCAATGTTACACGAGTAAGTGGCGCAGTATCGAATTCTGCCCTTCGCCATTGTCTCTGCACCAAAATTATGTTCTCACATTGCCAATCACACTTTAAAATCCACTTACGTTTCTCGGACGAAAGCCTTGTCACATCCGTCTTTTATTGTACAATTTTATTGCTACCGCTCGTGGCTACAAATGGAACTAACTAAAGCAGAATCGCTACACGAGCTCGCACACATCCAACGTTGGCCTTATAGCGTCAAACACACTCAGTCCCATAGCATTATCTTTAATAGTTTCTCTGTTATTAACGTACGAAGAGTGAAATAATTAATTTCAGATATCCGGTATTCAAATATTAATTGCGAATTGCTCGTAATATTGTTACATATGCCTGGACGTGACCGGGTTTGTGAACGAAGGACGTCTTAATTAAATTAAAGTGTTAAATTTATTATTAATTACACAAAATATCTATAGCCACGTCCCAAAATTTGTTATTGCTCATTATGTTGCAGTCCTGAGTGTGAATAATTAACTATTTCTCAAAAATGTTTACATTAATAAGTTAAATAATTAAAATCAGTCAAATAAAAATTGTACAGTTCAGTTGTCTATACCAACCAGATTGCTTTAATTTCATCAGTCGATTGTGAACTCCTCTCACCTCCTTCGCTTCTATTCCTTAATAGATTACAAACACTGCAGCTAGGGTGCGAATGGAATTTTTTGCTGAGAGGGCAGAACTATTTTTAGTGAAATTGAGAATTTTGGAGATTCGCATTATCCAGCAGAGGGACAAATATGTGGTTGCGGAAATATGTGTAAGCTTATAGGCTATTAACAAACTACAGTGTTATATGTATCCAATATGTGTCCGGTGTAGAAATAAGTACACCAAAGGCAACACGAAATTTTGCGCTACACCGAAAACCAGAGTTTTGACAAGCAGTACGTCTTACTCGTGTGTTGCTACGTGTGATTTCCAACCTGTACTTTCCATCAGAAGTGGGCATCGAGCTTCTTTGTCGCAAATAGTTGAACGTCGAGAGGTCTCGGCAAAGGTGAGACAATTGCCGATGTTCAGGAAGGCGTTAGCCGCTACTAGGTGTAAAGTACCACTCACCAAGGTGTGCACCAGTTCCACGCCACGTCATTCCGCGCTGGACTCGTCCCCTTCGCAGATGCGCGAGTCGCCAGGTTACTGACCGGCGACATGCTTGCTGAAGTGGCGGGAAGAGAAAGACGGCTGTGTTGTAACCAAATCAAGAACGGCTACGACGTGCAGTGTCATCAAGTGGGAATATTTCTACGTTAACGAATACCAGTTCCCCAGAACCAGTTAATTTCCCCGTGAATACGGTTAAGCGAACTGCTTAGTACTAGTTAAAATACTATCCACACTGTACAAAAAATACTCTACTATATACTATAGTTACAAAAAACCTTTCACGAGAACACCGGCCGCAGCATTAATTTGACCTAGTTAATGTTTTGCAAATAAGCAGGTCTGTCCTGAAATGGACACTTAATTCTTAGCAACCATTTCATATTNCCTTTCACGAGAACACCGGCCGCAGCATTAAGTTGACCTAGTTAATGTTTTGCAAATAAGCAGGTCTGTCCTGAAATGGACACTTAATTCTTAGCAACCATTTCATATTTGGTCGCAACCATTTTTTTTTTAACATTTCTGGAAGCGTGGGGATACATTCTGAAGGAATGCTCAAGATGATCGGCTGTGAATGAATACATAAGCGCGCCGTGAGCAAATTGGCTTAACTTTTACTCTATCTTATTTCCAGTAATGCGTTTTTCCGCACATATAAGCTAAATTTAAGAGAAACTAAGCACGTGGATTTCGTTTCTCACAGAGACTGCCTCGTTTTAACAGCGATTCTTAAGTCCACGTTTAAAATTTTACCGTTCATCACGTGGCGTTTATAACCGTTGGTCCTCGGTGGTTCTAATCGCCATTACCCTTCTTTTTCTATGGTCGCCAAAGAGCCGTTCTCACTTGCGGGCGACTGTTATGAACACCGCGTAACCATGCATGTAGTTCGGAATCCACTACAAACATTAAGTCCCGTTGTATTTGCACTTTGTATTACATGTTCCTGCGAAGCAAATAGAAACTTAAACAGTCTTTAAATATTTATGTAATTGAGATGTAGTGTTTAAATTACGTTTCAAGGACTGACTTACAAATATAAATCAAAATGCATTGCAAGAAGTAATACTATAATATCTGTTGAATACTCTGATGACTAACGCGTCATTTTGGCCGAAGATGTAGCCTTTATAAAAACTTTTAATTTCTTTGAACTTTTAGGATTTCTCAATTTAAAACATTATCTTATATTTTAATTTTTAAATATTTTATTTAGTAATCGTTTAGTGCTTTCTTTAAAATTAAATTCTTATATTTTGTGTGTATATCATTTCGTGTCAGCCTACAAGAAATTTAATTCATAAGTATCTTGTTACCTACCGAGAGCAACACTTTTTTTTACAACACTAGCAAGCATTTTTAGGTTGGTATAAAGCCAGCGAAACGTTTTAATGTAAATATATTTTAACGTTGCATACAAGAAGGTACCGGATGATTTCAGTGTCGATGCGAATTTCAGTCTGAATGCTAACTATTTTTTTTTTCTAAGTTTTTATAATATTTCTGCCTATTAAACGAACAAGTGTTCTTTTTTAACATGTAAATTTTTTATCAACTATATTTTGTATTTTTTTTTTAGTATGCAAGGTTATAACTTTTACATTTCATGTTGGTAAACGTATTCTGTTTATGTGGCATCTACTAAAGCAAAGGTAGAACAAAGCCTTTTCTCTTGTAATAAGTTCTTTTTTTTGTTAATTTATGGCCTTTTTACAAAGCCAACTCGTACGAATTGTTAACTGCACTCAAACGTTTCGCCAGTAACATCATTTCACTTTCCATTCCAACAAAGCTACATATTTTTGGAGTATTTGATACATGGAAAAGTTTTTTAATAATATCTAGCATAAAAACTTCATCATAGTATTGCTGGTCGCTTGGCATGTATTACTGTATAGCACTAAACTGACTAGGTCTCGCTATTTTATAAAGTCATTATGTGTGCTCTTCTGAAAGATGACATTCGTTTAGTAACACTACATGTGAAATTTATTTGATATATATCCAATATAACATTTTTAAAGAACTATAAAATTGATAAGAATGTATAAATGTGGTGTATTTATACAAGGGCTTTAGTATTAAAACCCCTCCTAGATACGATGTATAAAATAAATCAATGTAAAATGTAAATACACCTGATCATAAAGGAAAGAGAGACCAATATTAATTACTAAATGCGGATTCACTACTTCATAAAAATTAAAACAATGAGGGTTAAAATAGTTAGAATTTTTGTATAAACTAGCCAACCCGGCCCCATCTTTCTTATAATATGTGCAAACAATATTAGCTGAGCCAATCATTTTGCAACCTTAAATTATATACGTCTATCTTCAGCACAGCTGTTAATATTAGCAGTCGTCNAATTATATACGTCTATCTTCAGCACAGCTGTTAATATTAGCAGTCGTCACCTAGAGGAAGTAAACACACGCTAATTGTACAGTCAGATTTACTTTTGAAGTCTTTACATATATTTTGGGTAAAAGAGTAATTAGATTTGCATACCAATTTGAAGCCACGCTGTAAAAGGTTTACTTACTACTGCAAGAGATATCGGAGTTAGCGTTATTTTTACTAGAATGTAAATTTCATCGCTTTCGAGTTGCCAGCCATTACTTCTGGGCCGACACACAGCTGCGTTCTGTTAACGACGTATATGAGGTCAGAGTCAGCTAGTATTTGGTGGTAGGTTTTTCTGCTACAGCAGCTTTGCTCACGAAAACAGCTACCATAGTATTGTTATTTTTAATGATTTGTAAAAGGTAAATACCATGCAGTGTAACTCCTCCGTGAACAGAGATGAATGTCCAGACTTATCAGTTCCCAGTGAAGTGAAATAGCTAAGAAATTTAACACCACAATCAAGAAACCTCTTAAAGGTATTATTGGTTTATGAATCCAGTAAACCGATCAGTCACGTCACTTTTTTAAATGCATTTAATTCGGGAATAAACTTGGCTCGTTGGAATCCCGCATTATTATGCAAGGGTTATGACACGCAATCTCCTCTTTAATCGCAGTTGCTTTGACAGACGACTACTTCTGTAACTAGTGAACAAATGTTCACTTATACGTCTTTGTTTACTGCCAGTATCAACATCCTTATGTGCATTTTACTGAAGCATTGGGTGGATTTCTGTGTTAAGACCCGTTCCAAAATGAACGTATGCGTAAGTAAACGCGGACTCGGGACACGTAAACGGAACGAGCGGACGACTCGGGATGATTTTTTTTAACTACTCTACAATACGAATAAACATACAGTTCTGCATCTTACAAAATCGAAAATACTCAACTGTTGCAAATTATTGATACAGGTTTTATAAAGTACACACCTCTTATTGTATATAGTTACAGTGTGTATCACTACGTGAATAGTACTATAAAACCATGTGCACGTGTTTATTTAACAAAAATTATAATAGCCACGGTAAAAACATGCCCTTGTGGCCGTGTGTACCACAATGGCCACGAAAATGAACACCAACAAACCAAATACTCGAGATCTATTCGCTACACGGATTCACGGACACGGAAGTGTTGGGAGATGCCCAGCTTCGTTACGTGTATCGGTCCGTTGTACGCGCCCGCATGCGTCCCATTGTAGATTGAACACGGAGTGTATCACGTGCTCCGCTTCTGTGATCCGCATCTGTGTCATTGTAGAACGGTTCTGACCCGTAGTGTACGAGAGTAGTAAGTCATTAGGCATTTCTTCAGCTAATCGTTTGCTATCAAAACTATTCAAACAGATGGGTTTCACGCAGGCCTTGAATCCCTGCTGTACAGAATGTATACTTCTTGTTCTGTGTCAACCACGCCATTTAGCTGTTTAACTCTGCTGTTCACCTCCTACTCTGGATTTCATGTGCGATTTTTAAACGTACCTGCGATAAATGGCAGGTAGTAAAACGGCAGACAACGAATAACCATTTCAATAGTCAGCTACTGTGATAACACCCTGCGGTGGATGTTACTTTCTGCAAATAAAATTGCTCCGTCCTCACACAACAAATTGAGCTTGTTGATATACAACGGTATGTTCATAAATCGCAGCAGAAATGTTAAGATGCTAGCACCAATACTGGTTAGAGAGGTCCACAAAAGTATTTTGCGGGTTTTGGGGGTTTAGGTAGACCATTAAAAACCATGATCAGAATTGCAGGACCAGTAACTGCATCCGATTCCTCTCGAATGCGAGCTCGGTGCGTTACCACTGTTCACCTGAGCTTGGTGTTCGGGGAACTGACTTGAAAATACACTTACAAATCTAATAAGAGAGACACCAGAGCCCGAACACTTAATATCTCGGGAAGTTTATTTTCTAAATAATTTACGTGGTACTTTTACTCACTTGATATAAAGATAGGTGGGTGGGTAGGTAAGAAGTAACGCCTCGTGGACAGCGAGGTCATTAGAGACGGAGAAAGTTGCGAAGAGAAGCAGGAACGGGGCAGGAATCGGCCATAGTTTTTAATGAGGAACCATCCCAGCATTCGTCTGGAGTGATTTCGCGAAGCCGTGAAAAACCGAAATCAGGATGGCCGCATCAGGATTCGAACCCAGATCCTCCCGAATGCGAGTCCGAAAGTTAACCACTGCGTCACATCGCTCGGTTTGAAATAAAGGAATTATGTGATCCATCCCTAACTTCTTAAGGATATCCCTGATGAATCATTTCGTAAAGTGATGCAAGGAGACGAACACTGAGCTGGTTTCCCGTCCAGCGCTTGCCTCTTTGTAAGTCGTGGTGCGACTTACCCTAAGAGCGCGACGCGTGCTGGCCTGACGACTTGGTCAGCTTTAAGACAGCATACGAGGACCGTTCCTGAGGTGGCGCACTTGGGGTTCGAGTGTGCTCTTCCGAATACTTCAATTTCCGAAGACACCGAGCGAGGTCGCTGCTCTTCGCACCACCGTCGCGAAGGCCTTAACCGCAACCCGGGCTGAGAGTTAAATGGGTTGCATGAAACTGCTGATTTAAGGTACTGCCCGTCTTCAATGTAATTTTACGTCTTGTGCGGCGTCGTCGCTTCGATTTGGTGTTGCAAGTTACATTTCACTTGACGGCTGCTTTAGTTTTGGCAAGCGTTCCGTATGTGCGGATTGGCAGACTGATATTTGGTTTTTGTTTAGCCGTCATTAGTAATGTGTCTAAGGAATCAGGCATTTCACCTTCAAGCGACTGCGAACGAGAGTGTTATGTAAACAATTATTGTTGTTGTGATTTGGTATGTAATTTGTTCTAAAAATAAATGAATAATGTTATGGTTATTTTACGTGGTATTATTATTTCTCAAATTTAAAAGCATTCAAAAGATGAAGGAAAAAAAGTGACTTCCAGGTGATTGTTTATAAAGGGTTCCGGATTTGTTATAAATTTGTTGTCAGTGTGTTCTGGGTGAAACCCAGCATTGACGTCCTGGGGTGACTTGAGTGTTACAATATGACAAACTTGCTCGGCAAGACAAATTCAAGTAAAATGGCAAGCGCTATCTGGGAAAATATACGAAGCCCTGTGGAAACGCAGATGGGATGCTGTCAATCGGAAAGTGGAGGGGACGCCCGTCGGAATACCCACAGTTGGGAATAAAATCGCCGCATTACAAAACTTTCGTGAGGACACCTAAAAAAAAAAAAATTGTGTTTGGGTTGACATAATGGGAACAGGAGGTATGGCCGCATGTCATCGCTGGATTTTTCCAAATGTCCAGAAACTACGACGGGTCATGGCTGGCCTAGTCGCATTTATATTCGTTGACGACAACTGGGGCGCGCCTCGCTCCTCCCGTGGACAGAATTAGGGAGGGAAAGGGGAGGGCGTCACGTTACCTCCCCCCGCATCACTTACAGTTCCCCCGCCGTAATCACGTGAAAGGTCAGGTCTGTCTCTCGCGTCGCGGTAATTACAAATTTAAAGCGCCGAGTTCTTTACGCTGATGGCGCGTCGCCCGGCCTGACGCTCTCTATACTCCCCGGCATCCCCTGCAGCGACTACTCCCCTCCTTCATAGCTCATCTTGGGGGGATTGGCGGGAACCCTCNGCCCTTCTTTTCTACTCGCCACACGACCCCTCTGCATCCAACTGTCGCGCTGCTAACACGGCTGCCGCAGCCCGTCCAACCTCTTATTTCGTTTCTCTGTCGGGCCGCACGCACTGTCGCGACGTCTTCGCATGTGAAATAGTTCTTTACGCTTATTCGCGTATCTCGCTAAATGATTGTTCTGGAAATACGACTTTTTACCAGAAGAGGTAAAAAAAATAAAAATTAAAAAAAGCAACCATATATGCCTCTATGTTTTTACTTTTAACATAATAAGTATATTCATGGAGAAAAAAGTTGTGAAAATGCTCAAATATCGCATTCTTAAATCTTGCCTAAGCAGTTTCCGTAAGCGACAAGAGGAAAGTCCAATCATACAGGCGTAGTTTAATCTGTGGGCTTACATTGCGTGAATTAAGTCCCACTGTAACAGATGTAATTTGCACAGTACAGGACCACGACGGAAACACTGCACACCTTGCGCGTAGGGGCGATGAGGCACTAGCCGTGCGTGTTAGTGTCACCCGTGTCGCTCCCTCGCTTCTTGAAGTGATCGGAGCCGTGGTGGTGTAGTGGCTAGAATACTTGTCTCCCACGTAGGTGAACCGGGATCAATTCCTGGTGGGGTCGCTCCCGGATTTTCGCATGTGGGAATCGTGCCGGACGATGCCACTGGTAGGCGGGTTTTCTTGGGGCTCTCCCGTTTCCCCTGACCCTTCCTTTCGGCGCTGCTCCATACTCGCCTCGCTTCATCCTCATCGGCTCTCAAGACCTCGTTGTTACGTGCCACCTTAATCACTCAACGCTACCCATTTGTCATATGGGGTTAATTGTAAATAGTTATGTATATTTTAAGTTTTAAAAAACTATAGAATACTTCACTGTTAATGATTTTGTAGGACATAAATGGAAGTCAATACTTTGTCGCCAACTTATTGTAACATTTTCTCAAAGTCAGTGGGCTTAGTCATATCATGTAAAGGTTTGAGGTGTTAATTATATAACATAGTTAATAATTATATGCTAATTTATTTACAACCACTACAAAGAAAATGCTCGCAACCAAACATCTCACAATAAATGCTTATCACTTGCTATTTGTAATTAATACATATAATCAATACATTTCACAGACCCCTGAAAGAAACTTATTTAATCAGTTTACTGAAATCTGTCTAAAACAAAGTGTTCAAAAACATTTTTAATTAGTTTACATATTATGTGTCCATGTTTGACTATTTCAATATTTACAATAAAGTGCTATCACACATCCATAAAGTCCCACCTTAATTCAGTCTACGTTCCATCAGTCCGGAATGTTCTAAAGTGATTCGAGCACACCCATGCACAATAGTCCGCCGTCGTGTATCACGCCCTCTCGCGCATTCATACTTTACAAAACACTAGTCTGCCACCGTTTCTCAATCTCCGGCGTCGTCCGTCCTCTCCGCCCATGTCCCTCGCTGTGCCAGACTTCACCCAACGTCAGGACTTCAGCCAGATGGCAACCACAAAGACTGATTTCTCTCCGGTTGTGGCGGGCCATTTATAGTGTCGTCGACACAGAACCTTTTTCCAAAGGATTACTAGAAAAATGTTTTTCATACTCCCAAGTCATCGACTCATACAAAAGAGGGGGTGTAGGGGCTGTGACGTCAGCCAGGTCGGCTGTCAATCAATCCCCATGCCAATAGAAGACGGGGTGACGTAGTAGTGAACGAGCTTGCTTATGGGGTGGGTCCAGGTGGTTCCCTCCGCCACAGCGCCCGACTAGGCATAACAAATTAACACAGATCCTGCGTCCACTGCGGTAGTCCGCGGGTAACATTATAAATTTGGTTATTGAAACACAAATGTAGTCGTTGAAAAGTGCGAAAATCACCAAAACTCGCTATAAGTAGCCCACTGTTTACGATATTTATTCATGTGGAAACATTGTTTTTTAAACTATACCGACTATGCTGTATCTTTTATTATCATATTTCGTGTTTAAACTGTATANTGTGGAAACATTGTTTTTTAAACTATACCGACTATGCTGTATCTTTTATTATCATATTTCGTGTTTAAACTGTATAGCCACCACTTGAAATCCTCAGGATACAGATCACGCAAGCCTTGTTCATGCTATTTCCCATTACCGTCACAATGCAGGACGCGACCTTTTGACGTTTAAAAATTTCTGCTTGGAAGGCTCTTTACCTGAAATTTTTTGTTATTCGTTCATTGCGCGGTTACGCGAATCCCAGTAAAAAAAAAGTATCAAAAATATTTTAGGAATAGTATTTTTTGCCAGAAAAAATACATTAATTTATGTAAGTCCTTTTTTTTTTTTTTGCTTTTATCATATTTATTTGTAAAAAAAATGGTTTTAAAAAATGGCATTTGTAGAGCTTTCATGTGCAGTTTCCTTCCCAAGAGGTAGAAGAGAAGTTAAACCATACGGAAGTGGTTAAATATGTGGACTATCGTCGCATGTGATAAAGTGCTGCTGTTGCAGATCTAATTTGCATAGTGCAGCACACCAATGGAAACACTTGCACCCATTGCGCGTAGGAGTGATGAGGCGCGGGGAGTGCGTGTTTTGTGTCGCTCGTATCGCTCTTTGTTTACCTTGAACGCGTGAAGAAGCACCCGTGCCCATCAACTCTTAACAATCCTAATCGGTTTATTCTTACTGCCGTCCCGTGCAGTCTTCGGTAAAATAGTTATAGGCTATTCGCGGCTATTCCGAGTGCAGTGAAATATAGACACTGTGTTTATAACCTACATGGCAATATTTATTTTAAAAAGGTGGTTAAATTTTTGAGAGGAAAAAGTAACTAGGGCCTCAGAGGTGCTCACTTTATCGTGAACAACCTGTATAGTCTATTCGAGGTTTCTCCATACTTTTTGTATAGAAACTTTGATAAATCACCCTTTATATGGCGTATTAAGTTATTGCCTAAATATGCCGGGTATTACGAACTAGCTTTTAAGCCATTCGTAAGTGAAAGTTGCTGGGAGCGTAGTTCAATAATGAATCATAATTCGGTAGAGCACAACAGTATAAGATGAGGTTTATTAACATTAAGATTATACAATTACTATTTATGTTACTATTGATCGGGGGAGTTTTAAATTGAATACCAAGATGATAATTTAATTACAGTATGATTTAATGCCTAACGTCATATTATTACTGTCTAATTGGAAAGTGGTCACCTCGTTCATGTTGCCGGAGGCTGATTCTACGAGACGGTTAACGACGGCCGGACACACCCATCTTCCGTGGTCTTCTCTCTGCTCGGGTCGACGACAAAAGACGCTGTTCCGGGTGTTACGCCGGCCTATATCAGGCGCGTTGTTTTTGCGGCCCCGTTTACTGGCCAGTGGAGGGGATTTCTGCAACTGTCTTCTTTCTACTCTGTGGTGTTGCAATCACGCTCGTTTCCTGGTTTAATGTTTGAAGGTGTGATCAGGCAGGCCGTTCAGCTAAGCCCTGATCACACCATAATACAAATATCACAAGCGATTTATACCTCCGTTAACATAGAAATATCCTATTATTCGTTAAATTGACGTTTTACCTATTTTTAATGTTACATAATAATATTTCATTTATAATAAACATGGACAAAAACAGCGAAAAAATATATGTGTTGATAGCACCTAGTAAAAATGAGTTATCATGCAAAATATTATTACGAATGAGTGGGCACGAATTAAGTGCGTTAACTTTGGTATAATTTTCTATACTATGTTAAGCTCAGTTTGCTCGAGGCGGAGGAATATCCTGGAAGTAGAACTTAAGCAGGGCTTCAGGAACGTGTGGAGTAATAGTGAATGTTTTATACACAAGTAATTTTTGCCCTGGACTCAGTGACTAGCAGAGTTTTCTCGTGGTTAACTGTACGCTTTCAAAAACAAACCGTTAAAATAAGTTCGGGATCTTTAATGCGATTATTTAAAAGAACAAGCCCACTCATATTTTTCCCGTAAATTTGGCAGCAATGTAAGAAAAGTACCTTAATGTCTTAATTTCATATATATCTGCTGTGTTTAAATTTGTGAACATTTGTTTATTTTTGATGAAAGTAAAAATTACCCGTAGAAACATTCAAAACAATTTCACAGTTTTACGTTTTCGACGCGCAAATAACGTGAGAGGGTCCTTAGTAACGNCCGTAGAAACATTCAAAACAATTTCACAGTTTTACGTTTTCGACGCGCAAATAACGTGAGAGGGTCCTTAGTAACGTTAACTTCACGTATGGTGGAAAGGAACGAGTTGGGCGCGAAAGTATATCCTAAGAGAGGCTTCCATACGTGTTAATTTAATCGCGACCAGCCTGTATCACTTAATAAGCATGGAATACGAGGAATAAGTCTTATGATATTTGCCCTGTCTTTTTGGAGATTTAGTTTCCTGGTACACAACACAGTATAGGCTCTTTGAAAGCCCTGCTTCGGGTATACTTTTACTACTCATGTTAAATTCTTCTCCCGTATACAAAATTTATCTGCCGTGGGCGTCATCCAAGTAAATGCATTGAACTGTTAAGAATGTATGTGGGTTTGTAGTATACGAATTCATTCGCTAATTTTTATAAAAAAAATAAATACTAACGTTACTGGTGACAGACCGTAATTGAAACATTACAGCCGCAACAAAATCGTCAAGTGTTGCGAGCTATATTTATTATTCACTGCCAAATTAACTGGGAGCCTGCAAGCCGTTATGAAATGTTGTTCGTATGTAATTACTAGCCAGTGATGTTTTTTTTTTAAGTTACTTTCGAAATTTCTTTTATTGCCGTGAACAGTCTATACCGTTCACCAGTGGCAAAATTGCACTTTTATAGTCTATTGGCGGTTTCTTCACACTTTTTGAATCAAACCTTTGAGAAATCATCCCATGTATGTATGACGTGTTTAGTAATTTCCTAAATACGCCATGTTACACAAACGTTTTATATCTCTGTTAATATTAAAAGTATCATATTTTCCGTTCAATTGATGGTTTACCTATATTATATATATAAATTATAATAAATTTTTTTAAATTAATGTAAGTAAAAACAGTGAGATAACATGTATGTTGGTAGCGCCTAGTAAGGAATAGTTATCATGCAAAATATTTTTACAACTAGTGCGCATGAATTCGGTGCGTTGTCTTTGGGTGTAATTTTCTAGACTTAGTTAAGCTTACTTTGCCCGAGGCGGAGAAATATCCTGGAAGTAGAACTTAACAGCGCTTCCAAAATGTGTTAAGTAACCGTAAATGGACCATAGCCAAGGAACTTTACGATAGGAATTGTTCCTTCTCTTTTTTTGAGAAGTCAAAAAGATGACCCACTAGGGCGGTTCGGAGGAGGAAGGGGTGTACAGAGAGCAGGAGAGATAGGCGAAAGATGATTGAGCCAGGAAACTGTCTCCATAAGAACGGAGAAACTCTCGTATGACTTCGTATGACTTCGTATGACTTCGTATGACTTCGTTTATTCTTACGTGTTTTCATATTGAATGCCTGTTTCAATTTGTTCATAGGGTGACTCTTAGATACTGTGAAGAGTAACAAGTCTTACTCCCTCACGTGTGAAACAAACCGAAATTTAATTTAATTGGCTACCGATTACGCTTTCGACAGGACGTTAAGATGCGGAACCACTATCCTCAAATTTCAGCGTAAATAATTTGTCTACTTACAGGCAGATCTCAAAAGATCAGAAATGCATTCCAAATACAGCATAACCTTAGCGTGCTGGCGGCTTGCGCGTTAAGTTATTTTCATTTTATTAGCCTATAACCTTAAATAATTATAACTTTGCGGTATCAGCTTCCTGTAGGTGAATCTGAGAGTGTATGTGTGTTTGTGTGGATCCAAAGAGCTTTTAGTCGTTCTTCGTAACGTCATTTTCGCAACATGAATACTTGTGCTTAACTGAGCAAGTAAATCATATGCCATGTCGTTAAATTATAAGCACTAATACATTGCATAGGCCTGTAAAGACAAACACCGATTGGAGTGAAAAGGGCTTATTAACGTCTCCCGGTGTTATGCCATAAGGCTTATTAGTGGACGGCTTATAAACTAACTTACGACCTAACTTTAACTTACACCCAAGCCTTACCTAGGATTCTAACCCAGAACCTACCGCACCCCAGACCGGCGGTGCACCAACTGAGGTTTATTAGATGCCTGTAAAAAACACAGATATGTGGTGTGTATTCTCTGCCTCCCGAAGTGAGAAGATGAAAAGAGAACGCAGCAAGAAGTCCTGGCACATGTGAAGAAATTCACACCGTTTGAAAATTCCTCGACCCAGCCAAGAATAAAATCCGGGACGTGATCCACTTTTCAGACATCCTGATCAAATGCCAGTACATCCATAAAAATATGGGTCATACAACGTAAGCGTTTGTTGTTATGAAGTGAACATATAATTCCCATAAATACAGTTGGTAAATTTCTAAGTTATAAAATCAAAATGAGCTTTTTTATTTTCATATATAAATTTTTTTTTTAATTTTTTTATAAAAGGAAGCTAGTAAATTCTTTAACTGCTGAATGTGGTATTGTAGGCGACATTATGATCTTATTTTGGAACTTAGAGGAATTTCAGGATCTGCAAAATTGCATAGAACTGAATGAATTTTTTAAACATTCCAGTCTTGATCGTGCTTTAGGTTACAGTATACGTAAGAAAATAACATATAATGGCATAAAATAGAGACGTTCACTGACCCTGATTGTTTTAGCACGTGTCAACTGCGTCGGCATACATCTAGTTGAAAACTATTGCCATTTGAATCGTCTGAAGATTCTAGTAATATTAATGTCATGTAACCGGATTCTGCCTGTACCAGCATTAAAAACACTCGTTCATTAGAAATTTTAAATCAAGAGGAAATTCATTTTTAAGAACAATTTCCCGAACGCGACGATAGTGATAATGTAAACCGAGTACAAAAAACTATTACACATTCAATATATTGTTTAATTAGTGTACCTCTAGACGTTTTGATTGGGTATGTAATTGATAGTAAATGCAATTCTTGTAACGCACTAGAAAATACATTATTGTTTGTGAAAATTGCAACACCGAGAAAGGATGGCACGAATGAATCCAAACTCGGAGGATGTGTGGAACAGCGTACCAGCAACAAGTGACTGTGATTGCAGAGAGATGTCGCACACGTAGGCCCAGCAGCTCTCTCTCTCTCTCTCTCTCTTGTGTGACCTGAAAGGTCCGTGTTACGCCAAGCACAGGTCGTGAAGAGTCGTCAAATCAAGTAAAAGAAAGTGCCAGTATACCTCGTCGACGTCAAAGGGCACCAATCAGCATGTGAGTGATTTCGAACGGGGCAGAATGATCTGTCTCTGGGAAACGGGTTTGTCATTCCGTGACACTTGGGCTCGTACAGGGCATGCTGCTACGACAGAGATGCGTGCGTCGCACCAGTGGATAGAAGAAAGTCGTACGCAGCGACGAGCGGGTATTGGACCGCGCAGTGTGACCACAACACGGAATGACCGCCATCTTGTCCGCATGGCCGTAACGGACCGTACAGTTTCGTCGACAGTGTTAGCTTGACACTGGAGCAAAGCAACGGGCGTGGACCTGTCTGCGTCGACGGTTCGACGCCGTCGGCAGCGAGCTGGACTGGTCGTACGCATGTCATTGCGTCAGTGTTCACTGTCCAAAAACCACAAACGCTTCAGACTGTAAGAGCACGTGAACGCCGTCGCCAACGTGCTGAGTGGCAAAATGTAGATTTTTTTTTCGGATGAGCCCCGCTTCAACCTGTCCTACAGTGATGGCCGCATACGTGTTAGACGCTACCGTGGTGACCGCAATCTGGCAGCCTGCATTGTGGAGCGGCGTAGCGGACAAACGCCAAGTGTGATGGTTTGGGGCGCCATTGGATACAACATGCGATCTCGACTCCTACGTATTGAGGGCAATCTGAACAGCAACCGCCACATCAGGGAGGTTTAAGAGCTCGAGGCACTGCCCCTACTTCAGGCGACACCACATTCCACATTTCAGCAGAACAGTGGCCGGCTACATGTGGCGAGGAATGTGTAAACCTTCTTTAATGAACGATGGGTACCACTGCTTCCCTGGCCTGCACGCTCGCCTGACATGTCACCCATCGTACACGTCTGGGATATGGTTGGTTGGCAACTTGTTCGTCACGGACCTCCAGCAAGCACTGTTGATGTTTTGTGGGCTCGCATACGAACCGCGTGGAGGGAGATTCGCGAGGAACATATCCAGGTCCTCTTCGATTCTATGTGACGACGTTTTAATGGCTCTGATTTCAGCACGTGGGGGCTTCACACCATACTGAATTTGAATCCTCAAGGACAAAGAGGATATAGAGTTGTGCTATCCTAATCAGTTGTGACTTTCATGTACCTAATAAGTAGTATAAAGTCGTTTTCAATCACACGTATCCTTCTAGGTGTTGCATTTGTCACAAACTTTAATGTGAGTAGGCTGTTGGTGACCAAGTGGTCACCTGGCCAGTGTCCCGCCAACCCCTTATAGCGTGCCTTCAGGCGGGAACAGCACGTGGATAGCTTGATAATGCAGTAGTAAGTACGCTGTGACGACCTCCCCGCTGGATCGTTACCCAGGCATTTGCTCCGTTGTTCCACTTGCGCGGCAGCACGTGGCAAACGGTTTGTACGCGGATAAATCCTAGACGAAACCGCAGGAGACTTTTTGGCGGACTACGCATTAAGCGCTTGGGAACCCGCGCAAGAGGTGGCTTACCGACCTAATGGGCCTGTCACGAAGCAAGGTGCAGGGAGAGTTCACCAACCCCCTTGTTTATAACCTCGCAAGGCGCTCTGCGAACGAGAAAGTTTAGACCGGCTACAGACAAGTTTCGTTACTCGCGGCTAACTTACGGTTATAAGTTCAGCGCAGCAAGCTGACTGGAAACAGAGACGTTGAATCCAACAGCCGTAAAACTGTATATTACCGGCTGTTCACGTTAAAGAGAGTACTTTTAAAATCCCTGATTAAGAACAACTTGTGTACTATTTTTCCGTACGTAAAATTAACATTGTCGTCGGCCTAATCACTTAATTAAATCATGCGTCGATGAGGTAGAACTGTGCTATTATTGGAAAAGTTGATATTATAGACTTCCCTAATTTTTTACTCCTGTAGTCTTTAAAAACAAAATTCAAAAAGTAGTAATTTTAGTATTCACAGATATTTACCCATATTAAGACATAGAACTACTTTCGATGCATCGTTACCAACTTTACTAGGCGCTTGGCACTCAGCGTTTCCATTTATATATGTAAAGGTAGGTGCAGCGACATGTTTTAAAGGTTCATTTCAAAAATGCTCAGTTAATCGTGAAGAGCTTGTGAACGGTTGTGTGTTTGTAACTGTTTGACGTAAAATAAGTTTAATACTGAAATTTTAGTAACAATATTCGTTTCCAGATTTATATTCATGAATTTCCTCGCCGTCTTGAAAATAATTTGTAGTAAACAGAAATTTTTCAATGAATTTTCCGCACTGGCATAAAGACATGTTTCAGCAAACATGTTGATTTACCAAAGATACATGTAAATAATTATACAATATATTTGGTGATTAAAAATGAAATCAATTGCAACAAAATTGATTTTTTTTATCCATCAAACTGTTTGAGTCATCAAACCTTCTTTTAGTCTCTAAAAAATATTCTAAAAACTAAATATTGTATATAAACTACTTAGATTATTTGTTAGACAACAATAAAATAAAAATTGTCTTTTAATCTGATAAACTATTCTCATTGTGAGAAAAAAATAATTCTGCAAATAGATTAAGTGACCAACACATGTAACAATGTAGGAAAAAATTTCTCTGCTATTAGAAATACAAATCATGAAATGTCAAAAAAACGTGCATACAACCGTTCTTAAATATTTCACAACCTGGGTTCGAATCATGGGCAATCCATAAAAGATTGTGCTGCTTTTATGTGAAGTTTATGTTATTCTAGTTTGTGAACGGGACGATCCTTTTATAATTGGCTTCTGAAATTAATTAGTAAAATTAGTTAAATTACAGTTAAATGTGATTCATTGCAACCATATATTCGCTGGTCTACACATTATGCTACTCTTAACGTTCGTAAAGAAATGGATTTGTAATATATGCAGGTTTTAATTATTCATTCCGCATTGCCAATGTCACCAATAACATAAAACCTAAAATAAAACCATTAGATAAAAAAAAAGTATTTTAATAATTAACTACGCTAATTGGATATTAAAATATAAAATTTTGACCAACTTCTTAGTCTGTCGTCTAAAATAAAATAAAAATTTGTTTTGATATTTCAGTTATTCATATCAAGGAATATTTGGCTTTAACAATTTTCTTTAATTAGGGGTAATTTTTTTTCTTTTTTAAAATATATATTTATATGATTGCACCCTCTTTCTGCTGTGTATTATTTTACACAAATATATATTTTGTATTCTCTAGTCAAAAGGACAGTGGAAAACGTCCATTTCAAAACTTAAGGCAATTCGATGACACCGTTGCAATTTAAATAGAAATATTTATTAATGTTAACCTATTTTTACTATAACGGAAGATACGATTTGTATATATTTATTTGGTGTTAGTTCACAATATATTTTTCTCGAGAAAAAATATTTCAAGTCGTTTACACGGCGGCTGAACGCTCCGAATATGTCAAAAGAAAAAAATCACACTTGATAATAATAAAATTAATAATAAGACTAGAGACACGTTTATATATAGATTTTGTATATAAAATTGATTGTAAATTCTCGATAGAATTCTCTCTGCCATCGTCATTGACGAGCTAGAGTTACTCGCCGCTCCAAAATATTTTACAGGCGAACTGAAAAATTTTATGTTTTGATTTAACGAGAGCCGCCGAATAGCTAGCTGTTATACGAGTACTGTATCTCGGCTTGGTATAGCTGAACGCGCTTTGACACGTGGAAGATTGTTCGGAAGTGAGTGACCCGTTCACCAAACATAACCCTGATATCTTACTCGTTCACGCTTCGTTGTACATCAGTGTGAATTCATGTTTCTGTGCGAGGCAAACGTGATAAATTCAGATTTTTCAAACTGGATGCTTGAAAAAATTGTTTGAAATATTCATTTTTCGTTTGACGTTTTGGCTTCTTGTAGTGCATTACATGATCCACCGCAGTTTACAGTGCATATATGGAGACTTCATGAGTTTTGAAAATCTCGATGATTCTTCATTTTCATTATTAAAGTGTTCCTGATTACGTTTATATAAATTTCCATGGGTCTTAAATGACAGTGTTTAAATGCCAACAACTTAAATTTAAAACTAATTATACATTCAAACCATACCACAAGAAGCCTACAGAGAGAAACAAATTAAATCAGACGACGTAAATTTTACTTTAGCCACAATAAAAGAAATTCGGAAAGCTATTTACGATTTGCGGACTGAAGTGATTCCTAAGGACTGTTTATGAGCTTGAAGATGGAACAGAAACATCTGTTAATTATAAATATTACATATTGTAATTAAGATGAGAGACTGATTTTCTGGATAATGTGTCAATTAAGGGTTGACCCCACAACCTACGTTGAATTGCTGGTTCCTAGCATATTTCAATTGTTTAGGGACACTTATTTTGAAACTACAACTGTAGCTCTCTGGCAAAACACATTACGCTGTGGAACAGAAATGTCTCCTGGACTTTAGTTAAGTAACTATAAAGTGCAGCATAATTTTTAATTATCGATATATTCTAGCCGTCTCGTGATTACCATATACCGTGGAAATACAATTTGGAGGAAGCACTTGAATGCTTGTGTAAAATGTAAACTCGCTAAAATAAGAAATATTTGATTACTTATTTGAAGAAAAAGTTATGGCAACAAATAGAAAATTCAACATGGCGGTTAACAATGAACCTTAAATTAGTACATATCAACCACTTAAAAATCCCTCTCTTGATTTTGTTTACCACCAAACACGTGACACAATTTGGGACGCAGAAGCGTATTTAATTTTTCAACAACAAGAAATTACGTAAGTTATATTCTGATTTTTTCCCCGCGGTCTTCCACCGCTTGGGTCCTCGTTCGACTCCAGGCCGGGAGGGGCAGGAAATTTCTAAACCGGGTGTTCTTGTGGGAAGAGTGTTGCAGACACTATTATGGTATGGAGGTTTTATGGGAGTCTGCCATGTCCTTGTTATTCCCGCCGCTGCTCCACCATAGTCTCATTCGCTCTCCGGTCTGGCCGGCAGTGACAGGTATGTCCCCTGGCGCCAGTTTCCTCTTATACATAGAGATTCTGGCCGAGGTCAAAAACTCCGTGCGGATGTACACCTCTCCATGCATATAGGCTTTCCACAAATAACATGACACGGTCACCGCTTAAAGACCCATAGTTAGAAGTTTTCGAGAAATTCGACAGTATCTGTTTCGCACGTTTGAGGCAGAACAGCGCGGGAGTGATAAGAGCTACACTGCTACGCGCATCTTATGCGCCATCGCCACTATGCGCAAAGCTCGGAACTAACGTGCAGTGTTCTCGCTGTGCTGCTTCTACTCGTGTGCTTAAGGCGATATTCCAAATTTTTTTTATTTGGTTATCTGGAAGAGGTTTTGAAAAGTGCGTCATTAATGAAGTTATTAGTTGTCAAATCATTATAGTTTTCCAAATATAACACTCCAAGTCATAATTTCCCGAATTTTGGATCAAACTAAGCTTTGCTCCTTCTTTTTTTCCAGTCAAATCGCATGTAATGTAATCTATATGGTGTGCAGAATATACTGATTTAGTTTTAGCGTGATTTAAAAACAGGTCAACAAGTATTGGGGCTCTGAATTTCATTGAAAATAGGTGTTAGACTTTTCATAAATATATTTTTGTTCATTCAAGCGATAGCGTTGTCATTCATTTAATAAATAGTTTAAACCATAAACTGTAGAGGAAAAATTGGTTTAGTTCCTTCCGTAGCTTGTAACATAAATGCAGCATGCCCTGCTTAGACTCTACATTCAAGGCTTTGAACTGGCCTAGAGAGTGGGGCGGATACAAGCGAAGAATAGCAGTAATTGTGGACTTCGTTATAAAAGCATGACATTTGGCACAGAGGTACCTCTTTATATTGTTAAAAGATGTAGACATTGAGCACGTGTGATCTAGCCTCTGAAAGCAATATCAGCAATTTTATAAAATTGTGGCCAAGTAGGACTACACTGTAAGACAGCTCTTTCTTGCGAATAATCATGTTTTAATACACACTGTCACAAATATATTATTATTAATTATGTTTTGAGAAGAATAACAGACAAGCGCTTATTCCATAGAATTTAAAAAACTCTTTCGCATTACTATAAGTACTATTTTACTACATGTCACAACTGAAACACTGCCCTTCACAATAAAACATAGCAGCACATGGAAGTTCGACTTTCTTGCAACTACGTCGCCTGTCACAACCTGTTTTGCATTGGCTTGATATAAGTTCTCGGCATGTCTTGGCTGCTTGTGGCAAAGTGGTCCATAATGGTTCGTAAAATCCACTAGGATTTCCACTCCAACCCCATTGAAAAGGCGATGGAAGCACTGGCCTCGGAATGATGACTACCCCTTACACATGTGAACCCTGGTATGTAGCTCTTCTCACATGTTACTTTAAAGCAGCTTTAGTGGGTGGAATCAACTGCACATTGCTCTTATTTATGAACAGCTTCTTCCTTGCTTCAGCTATGTCTAAGCAGATGCTTGTTCTGTCGTAAAGTAAGATTACAAATCTTTCGATGCAGGTAAAGACCTCTTCAGGTAGGGATATTGGTGCTGATGATACATTAAGTAATGCCTCTGTCGGTTCAGGAAACACCGACCAAACGGATCAGGCAGTTTTCATACTATGTCCTGCAAAACAAGACACGGTATCGCATCCTGTGAAAGCATGGAACAATAGTAATGTTCGTGATTTATCTGATCCTATTCCAGCTGCTTTTTATGGACTGCTAAGTAACGAAAATTTTCCCCCGTACCAAAAGTCAGCCATAGTTCGTTCCCTGCAGGCAATCCTTAAGCATAGGATACACATAGCACCACAACATCAGCATCTACAGTTCCAATGAGGATCGTTTTATGATAATGTTGCATAGCATGGTGTGCATGCGAAATCATGCGGATGCCTGCCTCTTCATGTGTACATGGTGCTACAGACAAGATGTCCTCCAATGGTTGTGTACTATGAGCTCTCTCGCCATTGGTAAAGAATGCTTGCTTTCCATGATTCTTGAAATGTTTTATTACTCAATATGTGAGACAGCTCAACAATTCTGTTTTTTTTTTTTTTTTTAATTTTTCTGTAAGAATGTTTGCCAGTTTTTAGGGGTGGCAGATGTTGGTGTCGCGCAGATATGTACACCATTTCCACGTTTTTGTCGTGCCAAAATTTTGAGAGAATCTTGCTTATAAATATCCCAGACAACGACTAGGCGTGTTACACATTGAAGTTGTTGGGATAGCTATGGGATAAATATTATATTTGCGTATTCTTTAAAGTGTTTTGTAGTTGTTGGCCTCAGCATTTGAGCTACAATAGCTGCATCAAGAATGTAACAGGTACAAGTAGGGGGATTTGTCTGATTAGTCAAATATTCTTCAATGCATTTAAGGATATCGCTTTTTGAACCCAGATGTATATGTCCCCCATCAGAAAGACCTGGTGGGTATTCTTGGTTATCATTACGAAAGAAATGTTCAAGATCTCTACCTTGTGTCATAACTCCAATGTATAGTCTTGCGAATGTCCAACATCATTTTTAAAGGGATTATTTGATTCTTCGTTTTTTGGCTGCTTTTCAATGTGACCTGTCTGAAAACTCTGAACTTGTTATGGTGTGTTGTGTCAGCAATACATCTCCTTCTATGATTGATGAACTCTGTGGCGAATGCCTTAAACTGCTCCAGACCTACACCTTAGAGTTTCCTCACAACATTGACAGTTGGAGGAACAGTAATTTTCTTTGTCGCAATGGAAATGAGATCCATACTCTCTTCCTCGAATGGATTTTAAATTTTTCCATTACATTAACCAGTGAGCGAACATCTCTGGCGAATGCTGCTTGGACACTATTTGTCTGGTCGGGGTGCCGTGTATCATGCCAAACTCTATTCTGTGCCTTCCCTTGTTCAAACTCTGCAATGACACGTGCAACTTCCGGACCTGCAATCATCCAACGGTGAAAAGCACTTGGATTATCAGTAAATCCCATTGCCCCACCAATCCCCTTGATAAAAGCATTAATTTGCTAATGAGCTTGGTCAATAGGTATCGATGAAAATGTATTTGCGGTCTTGTAAACAGTGAAACGTCCAGCATTGAAGTTTGCATCTACGCTAGGGTGTTGTATTTGAAGGTTAGCCATTAGAGTGGGCCGAAAAAAACAGTTTTTTTTTTTTAGTGATAGCGATACTCCTAAAAAGTGGCCTTTGCCTAACTAAATGAAACACAGCAAAAAAAATTCATATAAAAAAAATTTCTTCCTTTCGCGCATTGCACTCAAAGTTTTGAAAAATTACGAAATTTCGATATATGTTGTGAGTTTTTTATAATTATAAAACATGCTACTTTCGCAACGCTACAGGTCCTATTGTGAAGTTAAGGGTTTGAAAAATGGAAAAAAATATATATATATATATATTTTCCATAAAATGCTGATAATTCGTGATTTTTAAAAACAAATATTTATAAACGGTTAACCTATTTTTATTTCCATTTTTTCTAGTCAACAGAATGTTCTTTGAACTCAGATTTGTGAGAAAATTTGGGCATAATATATCTTGATAAGAGGGTCGTCCGGATGAGGCCGTCTCTTGCGTCAGCGCCACACACTTTTTCAGATGCTTCGGTCACAAGTTTGACACAACGTTCAACGGCCTGGGTGTGGCAAGGCAAGCTTTGGAAATCCAGCTGCAGCGGTGTGCCAGACTGTATTAAATGTTCGATGTCCTCGTCGCTGATGTTCCTTAATAGTGGAAGAGCAGAGATTTTGCAACTAGACCACTGAATCATGTCGACGTAGTCTGTTGCTTTGAAGTCGAGTTTTGGCGTTGTGAAACTTCGAATAGTTTTTCCCTTATGAAGTGGTCGAGCTTCTGGATAACTCCCAGTAAATTTTGAGGTATGTACCACTTGCATCTGTTTCTGTAATCTCCACTTGTTGCGTTTAACTGAACGAACATTGATTAGGCTGAGGCTGTTTGCTCCTAGTTTTTCTGTCAATCCTTCTTGCTAATTTATTTGTTGTTCAACGATCCAATCTTTCCCAGTCCATACTTTCTTTGCAGGTAAATAACACGTAACTCAATTAAAGGAATTCTGTTCGCCTTATCACAATGACAATTGATAGAAATCGTGCACTCACACAAGTCAGGAATCTTTTTGCAAGTGCAGTCTATGATTATAGCACATTTACATGCTGCTACATTGAAGAGCAGAATAGATTCCCGTTTGAATTGGACAATTTTTTTTTGGAATGCAGCTTTCTTTATGTTGTGGTGGTACGACTTTCTTATCTTATAGTACCTGTCATGGTACTTATTAATCAGCTATACTACCCTATACTCGGACACCGCAGGAATGGAAGCTTTATTATACAAATATATAATCTTACTTGCCACTGTTCCAGTAACTTCACGAAAACTTACTTTTTTGTTGTTGGAGCGTTGCTCCATCTCATATCGTTCTTGGAAGCAGCACATTAAGAAATATTTGTAATTAGGAAGCTTGTTCGGCAAAAAAATTCTTGGATTACCGAATTTTGGGCATTGAAAATCTTTTCTTGTAGTTATTTTCTTAGACACAGCCATTTTCAACAAGCAGGTGAAGGTGAAAGCAGTATCAACATAACACACTTTTTAAGTAATTCACTGTCACATTAACAACTGCTGGCGATTGACTGAGAAACAAAGGAACATGGGTAAATGACGAGGAAGATTTCAGAGCAGGTGGCAACGAGATCGGGTCACCGGTCACAGAGGATAGGATAGGAAATACACGACGCGGTCCAAGGTCGAATCGCTCATGTTGCATTTAACTCTCCGTACTTCTATCTTCCGTCTACCATATATTCTACAGAATAATCTTTGGAATACAAATTTTGTTAATGAATACTTACCATTTATGGTAGTTTGTTTATTACTTATAAATGAAAAAGTAATACATTTTTTAAATTAAGAAATATCGCCATTTTATGGAAAATATGTGTTTTTTTGAGACTTTTACGCAAACAAAAAACATTTTTAAATTCCAAGTTTACATTTTTCAAACACTAAGCTTTACTATAGGACCTATAGCGTTGCGAAAGTACTATGTTATGTAATTTTAAACTAATAATAAAATATATCGAAATTTCGTAATTTTTCAAAACTTTGAGTGCGATACGCGAGCAAAAAAATTTTTTTTTGTTTGATTTTTTTTTGGGGGGGGGGGGTTTGTTTAGCTATGCAAAAGGCAACTTTTAAGGGGATAGTAATCTAGAAAAAAATGTTTTTTTCAGCCCACTCTATTAGCCATGTCTCTTAAATGAATTGAAATCCACCTGGAATAGTTTGTGTGATCCAAAGCATGGAACCAGGGTGCTGGTTCATGCAAGGCATTGAGGTACATTTCAAATGATGCTTGTCGGATAGAACGAACGACCACAAGAATGATTAAGTCCATCGCAAGTACAGTAGACCAGTACTTGAATTGATGAAAACTGTCTTCTCTGCAACGGCGCCATTTTTCCAATTGTATCACTTCATCTTGATTTACTTCACAGCTTAGATCGTATGCTCGTCTTTGAAGAATATATGAGGCAGTGGCAGTGACTTAGTGAGCTCTTCTTGTTCGTGTGATGCGGGCTACTTTCAGGAACGAATTTGCAGTGCCTTCAGTTGCATCTTCTGCTTCAACTAAAACCTCAATCCACCCACTTTTTTTAGCCAGTAGCTCAACATCTTTAAGGTTCCCATTTCAATGTGAACTACGCCTAACAACTATTTTCTTCTCCACGTACATTTCCGGCCACTTCCCCTGAATATGCTAAGATAAGGCAAAGAGGGGCTGTTTAAAGGTGATTACTGGAATATGTCCTGGACTTAGGAAATGTACGGCTTTCTGGGCACCATACATTCAATTTTAGATCATGGCTGCTGTATGAGACTTTTCAAGGTAGGTGGAAGCAGAGCAGTGGGACAAATTACATTATTATCTTAATTCTGGCGGCTAGCGACCAAGATGCATTGTTGAGTTTTTTTTAATGTATCTTCCAGTTCTTCATATATGGCCTTCAGCCATATATATTCTTCATGTGTGTGCTGTACAAAGTCATATCTGGCGAGTGGTGCATGACAAGCTAGAAATGCAAATTGTAATTGATTTCTTGAAACTTCCACTGACAGGGGTTGCATCTGTGTAGGAAGATGGCAATGGATGAATGTTCTTCCCTCCACATGAATGTAGAAATTCATTTCGAATATCAATTATTTGAGGAACACCTGCACCAGAGAACGTTTGATGCTGGATTTTGAGGTAGTGGATGATGGATTGTGTCTATATTACCAACATCAGAACTTGTAAATATCCCATGCTTAGTTACAGGAGGACAGACTACTTGTTGATGAAATTGCTGGCACGCCTTATTACCCAACTCTGTAGACAGCTGCAGGACACGGTCATATGAAATGCTGATACCAAAATTGTAAAGCTTTTCAATTATTTCTCCTTTCATGTGCGGACATAAAACATGATCGCTAAATAAATGAGAACTGGGGTTTCCTTTGATGGACTGTGACATACTGTACTATGAGAGGAAGGTTTTATTCTAGTACATCTGTGCTTAATGCTATTGAACTTCAGGACTTGAGCGATTGTAAATGCAGCAGTTGGATTATCTTCAACCGGGTACTTATTAATATATGGACCATCACGTATCATATTCCTAAGCGCAAGTAATAATACTGGAACACTGTCTTGTTGACATGTACTGAAAAACTCAATAAAAGGTTTTTCTTCTCCAAACATTACCCATCTAACAATTTGTGCAGAATGTGCAAGCTTAACTGCATCATTATCACTATAAAATTCATAAACTTTCATAAGATAAGACCCTACATCTTTATTGAACAATTTTTTTATGTATCTTCCTTTAGTATATGCCCTCATGTCAGGGAAATGTGCCAGAACTCGTTGTTTCAGTAGTGTTGTGTGAACTCTGACGACAATTTGTACCTAAACCTGATTGAGTCTGTTTGAGTACAGGTCAGCAAGATCAGCAAGCTTGAATAAAGGAGATGTCTCATCACCCTCATGTACTTCCTCATAGTGCAAAACAAATTCAGCTTAAACATAAGCATGCAAAACATATCTCGCTGTGGTTTGATTTGGATTCACCACACTTAGGCTTTCTTGCTCTGTTGTATACTCGTAACTGTACCAAACCACCAGTGTTAAATTTAGCCTCAAGTGCCACCATGTATCCTGCGCTTAGTCTACCCAAAAGGTCATTATCTTAAACAAGTCGTGCACAAGTCCTAACACGAGCATTTAGTTCAAATGTAGAAGCACCATGAAGAACTTCGCGGCCAACTACCTTATTGCAGAAGCAGCATGTTGCCTCTTTGGCTGTCGTTGATGATGTGTACCGGACATGTTTCGTTGTACGAGGTGCATCTGTCTTCTGGCAAACTTCATCAGTTTTAGTCCTGTTTAATATTGTGTTTTTATATTTCAATTTGCATGGCTGATGATATAATGAATTATGAGCTATCGTCGCAGCTTAAAAGCCAGAACCTTGATCAATCTGTTTAAATGAAAGTGTTCTTGGTAACAGATCGAGTTCAGAAAATTCAGTCAAGTTTTTTGCCAAGGTACTATATCCACTTCCCAAATCTTTTCTCTTCGATTGTGTAGGTCAAGTAAGCTGTTCATGTTTTTTGTCCTCTTGGCAAATGGCACAGAGTGTCCAGTTGATTTCAACTTTATGTCACGGCGTTGGCAGTCCTGGGTTCTGGAGGTCAACAAGCTGGAAGTTTATCTTCGTAGACATGATGTTATTCATTCACTGACTAACCTACAAAACAAATAAAAAATATAAAAAATTAAAACCAGAAGTAACAAACACAGAGAAATGTGTATCATAAATATTATCACTTTCTGCCAATTCCTATTAAAATTCTTTATAAAATCAAAACTGAAATGAAACATACCGAAAACAATTAAAGAACTCATATTTTTCAAATTTATTTATATATTAAATTATTTACATGATTTAATTTACACGTCATACAAATCATCATTATATCATAGGGGCATGATTGGGTTGTTTATGGTTCACATACCTGAATATATGGCCACGTTACATGTTAAGGAATAAAAGATTAAAACATTATAATCCACCAAAACCTGTACATTTCTCAAATACTACATTTCGTTCGACAGCCATATTGGAAAATTGCTGCCATTGCCTTCAGAGGCTAGATCACATGTTCTCCAATAACTATATATTTTAACAGTATAAAGAGGTACCTTTGTTCCAAATAGCATCCTTTTATCACAAATTTCACAATAATTTTGTTTGTCCACCGCACTAATAACACTTGTGTGGTAATATACCGCAGTTAAGCCAGTGTTGCTCGCATCCAGGTCCATTCCCTGCGCGACCCGGGGCGGTTGGGGTTCTCCCTCTTTTCATATTCGTGGAAAGCAGTTACCCTAAACAGAAACATCTGATCTGTGTTCGAAGGGAACCCGGGAGAGAAGTGTAAATACTAAAATAGTATAATGTTTTATCACATCAAAATAGAAAAACTACTGTTATCTTACAAAACTTCTTCGCGTTTTTGAGGCTAAAATACCTTGCTTAGACCTACTTCAAATGCTAAAAATACATACCTGAAATAATATAACCTTACCATGAAAATTCTGTAGAAAAAGGCTTAAATCTATATTTGCTTAAATTCAAATTTTAAAATGTTTGTCAACTGATTTTATAGGAGAGAGACCCGGTAGTTCGTAAAGGAAAACAAAATGTGTAATAATAGAATAGACATAAGATATTTACAAGGCTGTGTCCGTATAACTAATTTATAAATATTGGAACACCAACACAACCCGACATATAAATTATTTCTGTGTGGAAATACAGTATATTATTTAAGTGCCGCAAAGTAGTAACGTTTTTGACGGGTATATTTTCGTCACAAAATGTTCAAAAAAAGTTTAAACACAACATATCTAAATAAAAAATGAAATAAAAGAGTAGGGAATTTGTGGTTTTTGAGATAAAAAGTCGTGGATAAAATGCTCTCAAATTGTAATAAGTTAATTTTCCTAACGCTGTAGGAAGACGTTGTTTTGAAAACAAACGTCTTGAACTTCTGAAATGCAGAGGGCGGTAACTGAGGCGAGATCAGATAAAAATGGGTTTATAATTTTAATATATTTTGCAAGAAACATACGTTTCCCGCAAATTAATTATATCCCTTCCACATTTCAACGCTTCTGTTCTTTGCAATCCACAGCGACTTGCCGACAAAAAATTTCTAGATACGCTGATGCAAAGATGGCTAAATCAAAACATGCCCAACTACGTCACACACACTAGCCAATAGGAAACTGTTGTTATAGTTTACAAAGGCGTTCAACATTTCTGCATTTTAAGAACATGATAATTTGAAAAATACAGTTTGCAAAGGGGAAATATCTTGCCCGGCTTTGTTATAAACGGTTATTAGTTTAATGGCTTCAACAAAGGCGAAAAAGATTTCCTAGGAAATAAATCTACCTATTGTACTGTAAAGCGCAAGAAAGCTGAAATTAAAGTTTAATCCTAAAAGTGGTAAAAATTTAAATTATTCGCCATAAATATGTAACTCAAAAGTATTTTTTATGGAATAAATAATACTGTGTGCGTGTGTTGGTAAAATGCAATTTCTCATATAAGTTGGCAAGTAGTTGGAATACTCCAATTTTCAGACTTGGGAAGAACATTTGTATCAACAGTTGAAGGAAAATGGGGACAGAGAAAGAGAAATTGCTGTAGGAAAAAATCATACGAAGGATGGTGTTCTGTATATCTCAGTTGTGGGAGATGGAGGATGTGGCAAAAGGAGATATGGCTACGGCTTAAGTTCAACTGCTGTATTACTAAGTACCATCACTTTTAAAAATATATATTAATATTTGTATAATTTAACTGTGTACAGTATGATCTGCCACCTTCGCCGGCGATGTAGTATCGGTGATTAAATTTGCATTTGATTTGCGCTTTAAATATACGTCGTTGCTGTATAGAAAAATGAATTATAATAGTATGAATGTTACATGCAGTGGTGATTTTCATTGTATTCAGGATAAATACTACTGAAAACCACTACATATTTTTCAATACGCATAACTAGTTTACAACTATATTTTCTTATGTTTGGCACTACAGCAAAAGTAAAATGTTATGAATGTGTAGGTGGCATAATATATCTCAAAATGGTGAGAAAAAGTTTTCTTAATTCAAATTGAACTATCGATATATGTAAACTTGTAAACCCGTTCTTTCATGTCTCTGTTAAAAGTTTAAATACAGCTCATTACAGAATTAAAAATTTAATTTTATATTTATACAATATTTTAAAATACAGTTATATTCACTTGATTATAGTAGTAAAAAATTTAAGCGGTTTTGCCTGTTTTACCATTTCTGATGAAGATTACGGAGCAAACTACACAGAGCCAGATATACCCGAAGTAGAGCTGCAGAAGAAGGCAGAAGACTTCCTAAAGGAATTGCGTGAAGACGTCTGTACTCGCGATAAGCAGGTCGTTCTGCAAAGGAACACAAAAAACCAACACGACTGTGCGCTGTGTTGGTCAACACGTCTCAACCGCCTAAGAGCATTCAATTCCGGAGCATACGTTTTGCCACAATTTGGTGAAGAATATTCTCTTCAAAAAATAACTCAACACTGAATCTGTGCAGTTTGGGAGGCTGCACGAAAGAACTTCACTTCAAAAGTACGAAGACATTAGTGGTGTAAAACCTGATAAATTTGGAATTTTTGTTTGAGATAAGTGCTCTGCTCTACCTTGATGATTCCGCAGATGCTTTCGTAGGTTGTGATGGCATCGTAAAGGTGAAATGTTTTCCATTCATCGGAGGAAACAAATATACGTTATATTTCGGAAACTACTCAACCAATTTTTGTCAAATTTGGCACGTAAGTAATACTATGGTAGGCCAGATAAGTATAATTAATCGCACATTGTTAAGCAGTTATTTTTAAAATGGCAGCCATACAAACGTTTTACGTTTATTTGATGTAACTACTACACTGTTATACCAATTTCAACCAAATTTTGTATGCTGACAATGTCTATTACAAGCATCATATAAGCCAAACAACAACAAATTTTACAAGCCTTTTTGTAAGATAGCGCTACATGAATAAATAAAGTTTTTGTGTAACATCACGGGAAACAATTTTCAGATTCCTACAAAGTTTGGCAAACAAGTTGTAGTGAGGCAGTTGATATGTACAAATATGTTAAAGTATGTCAACACATATTAAAAATGGCGGCAATCTAGCTATTTTGTATAGTATGCTATATCTTTGAAACTGTTTAATCAATTTCAACTTAACTTTGTATGCTGGGAGTATATATAACTAACATCAAATATGTATACATGGAGCCTCTTTTGTCCTGTATTTTGTAAAAAATAGTTCCACACGAAAAACTAAATTTTAATGTCATATCTCGGGAAACAATTGACCTATTCCTACCAAATATGTCAAATAAGCATACCTGTGGTATGTTTTGTCAACTTATGTGTTTTAGGTATGTCAGACACTTATTTTCAAAATTTTGGCTAGATTGCTATTTTACTTTAGTATGTTATATCGTCGAAACCATGTAGTTTATTCCAATAAAAATTTATATTCTGACTGTGAGTATTGCAACCTTATAATGTTTTTACACAATATCTCTTTTGTCCGCCCTTTTGTAGTATATTATTATGTGACAAATTAAAATTACGTGATATCTCCGAACAAACAACCTATTTATACCAAAAGTAACAAACAAGCAGTACTATGGCAGGCCATGTAAACTGATAGACTTTGAGATGGTCAGACACAAATGTTTTCAAAGTGGCGGACATATGAACAATTTAGCTAAGAATTTTTTATCAACGAAACTGCAAGAAAAATATTTCAACTTAACTCTTTATGCTGACAGTTTGATTTATATCTATCAAAAATTGTCAAAGCAAGGCCTCGTTTCTCCTCCATTTTGTAAAATAGCGCCAAAAGATATAATACAATTTTAATGCTGTATGTCGGGTAACAAAACCGATTTCTTTCAAATTTGTCGAAGAAGTTGTACGGTGGCAGGCCATATTGATTTATGTTTTAATTGCCTAAGTATCTCTTTTTTTTAATGGCGCCTATACAAACACTTCAGCTTGGTGTTCTTTACCTAAGAAACTATGGAACATATTTAAATTTAACTTTATACATTGTACCTATGACAATCATGGAATGTGCTATAACATAAAATTTTGCCCTCCATTTTTAAAGGTCATCACATGAATAATGGAGGTTTAATGCCATATCTTGAGGACCAATCAACAGATTCATATCAACATTTCACGCAAGTATTGCTACAATAGGGTATGTAAATTAACATATGTTATGTGCGGCAGGCATGATTTAAACCGGGTTTGTATAAATAATTTATAATATTTATTTTATATACCAATTGTATCAACGAAATTCAACCATATTTCGTACGAAAACAGTGGATTTTTTGCAAAGTAGTGTCAGGTGAGTAAATGGACCTTTTTTAACCATATTTTCGGAATAATTCATCTAATTACCACGGAAATTTATCACACCTACAGAGGGCCATGTAAAGTTACAAAAATGTAATGGATTCAGACAATGATTTTCAAAATTGCGGCAATATAAATATTTTCATTTGTTAAATATATATCATGTAAATACCATTTTAATAAAACATTTTAATCTGATAGTATATATTATAAACATCGTATACACAGTCTATTTTTAAGAAATTTTTTAAGATAGCCCCGTTAAAGAATACAAGTTTTTTATGCTTTATCTCGGATACCTATCAACCGATTTCCACTAAACTTTTCACAGAAGTAGAGCTATAGTAAGGCATGTAAACTTATGTGTTTTTAGTAGCTCAAACACGTATTTTCGAAATGATGTCCTCCATGTAAATATTTCAGGTTAGTGAACTGTATCATTCAAAACATTAGACTGATTATATCAGAAGTTGATGCTCTGAACCATACCTCTATTGTGCAGTTGATTGCAAGCCAGCTTAACATTGTGAATTTTTCTGAATTCGAAACCCGGGTAAGTCACTCGTGAATTTTAATTATCTTGGTTCTGTTTCACATGTTTCTGGTTTCATCTCTAATGATATTGCTGCCAATGAGACGTCAACGTCTACCTGCCATCTAAGCGTCAAAGAACTTCACCAAAAATGTATTTGCACTCATGTAGAGGAAAGTAGGTTCATTAGTTATCAGTAATTTTTTTTTTTTACTACTTGCCTTGTAAATTTGGAGAAAGAAGTAAGGCCTAACTGCATACAATAACATATTTACTCTGACGCCTCAACATATGCCATTTGAGTTATTTTAAGGTGACAAACAGTTAAGGGCATCTCACAGAAAACTTTTTATTGTGATAATATAATAGACCTCCTACTGAATATAGTAAAAAACCATGCTTTATGTCAGCATGTTTTGTTTCCCTTCACTCATTTTCAGTAAAACGTTTAGTTAAAATAATTCAGGAATATAAATTACACACGCAATATGCTTATCAAAAAGATAACAACTTCTGTATGTAACAGTTTTTATAGGTGTAAAAATAAAAAAAATACGAAAGAATTAGTTTAACTGAATTTTTTTTGCATAGCAAATAATTAAAGATTCTTTGTATATTCAAGACTACTTATCTATAAAACACAACTTTTATTAAGTTCCTAGTCAAATAAATGCAATGTCACGAGATTTTCCAAGCTAGATTTTGTCTGGGCATTCATTGGTTGTAGCGTTGTAAAAAGAAATAGCCATAATTTATGAGTAAACCTAACATATACACGGTAGTTTTCTTCTCGTGATTCTTCGACACTAATAAGCATAAATACTTTCAAAATTATAATGGTAATATTTATTAATCCGTGTGTTACGTTGAACTTCCTCAAACCAGCTGTCAAGTCACTCTCTGTAATCATGGTGAATCAAGTTATGAAACTTTTTGTCGATTAAACATCGAAGTCAAACATTTCGCTCATAATAAAATTGGGTGTCTTCGTTATTAAAATCAGCTAAAAAATATGTTAAAAATTGTCTCCGCAATAAATTTGACAATTGTCAAGTTTTTTGCTTTTGGTACTGCAAAATAGCGAATAATATGAATAGAATTGTAGATATTTATTATGCCAAGTTTTATTCATACTTAAATTACAGATGAACTGTGACTTAAATTATATATGTGATAAAATATTCACCAACCCCCTTAAATAGTTTTTTAAAACAAAGTTTGCCAATTAAAAGAAGATGAAATTTTATGTGATACATAAAGTTTCAATAAAATGATAAACATCCTTTTCAAATGAAAGTCGTAGTCTTTTAGAGTTTGATTCTTCATCCTCATCATATAAGTTGTGAATACACTAGCACATTTTTACGAACCCTAAAAAATTTCATTTTATTGTATTTAAGTTTTCATGCTTTATAACGATGAACTTTTATTATTGGTTTACGAATAATATTTGTTTATGCATAATGTTGTATTATAACTATTAATATTTATTTGAAATTAATTAATTGCCTCATTCACTCTTACAATAAGCACTGGCAAAATAAATTTTATGTACGACGTAAAACACAAGCTGCAATTTTATATATGATATACACTGAAGAGCCAAAAAAACTGGCACACCTACCTAATATCGTGTAGGGCCCTCCGAGCACGCAGAAGTGCCGCAAGATGACGTAGCATGGACCCGAATAATGTCTGAAGGTATGCAGGCGGCAATTCACACCATGAATCCTGCAGGGCAGTTCACAAATCCAATATGCGCCAATTTGAGAAAGGGTTGCACGTCTGTCACGTTTAATGATTCTCGTCAGTCGTCGTTTGTCCCGTTCTTTCACGATCTTATTCCAGCCGCAGCGATGTCGAAGATGTGATGTTTTACCGGATTACCAATATTCAGGGTACACTCGTGAACTGGTCGTACGCGAACATCCAAATGTTATCGCTACCTCGGAGATGCTATGTACCATCTCTCGTGCACCGACTATAACACCACGTTCAAACACACTTAAATCTTAATAACCTGCTATTGTAGAAGCAGTAACCGATCTAGTTGCCGACCGCATAGCGTTACTCTGATTGGTTCCATGCCTCTGTTATTTGCATACGCACGTCTATACCAGTTTTTTTGGCTCTTTAGTGTACATTGAAGGAAAAATTTATATAGCACGAGAATAAAAATTCCTACAACTCAATAATTTTGTTTTAACAAAGTGCACTAGCGATAGGATAAGTTGATTCTTTGTAAAAGTTATTTGTTGAGAAAAAAGTAATATAAATGTGGCTAGCTACTTTCAGAGGTCCTTATAACTTGAGCAGCAAGCCTAATACGAGGGTCGTTCAGCAGCCGAGACACACATTGGCTGTAAAAAATAGACGGAAAGTTATACAAGCATATATTAAAAAAAAATGTAAAATCTACCTGGGACTGAAAAGTAAGTAGCGAAAAAGCCTCCCTTACTGTAGCCATATTATCAACCGAGTAGCACTCACTATCCCACGTATTTCCATATATATGAATGGTACTCGAGCAAAGGTACTGCATCCGTATCTCCATAAATCTATCGAACAAATAAAAAATAAAGAAATAGAAATTAGGCACCCTTGAAAGGTAAGTTTGATAAACTTTTGTATACTTGCATACTTCTTATATTGCTGTAGGCCTGTAAATAGTTTTAGCTATGATATTGTAACTAAGAAGTTTATATAAGTACTTGACAAGTTAGCTGGATAAGTCAGTTGCATGTTTAGAGTTTAGAGATTTTCGGTTGCATCAATAGTCTTGCGTGAGAGCCGGGAAGGATGAAATTGAGGAGGACATGAAGCAACGCTGAAATGCAACGCGAAGGAAAACGAGACACTCCCGAGGAAAATCCACACAAAAGAAGCATTTTCGAACACTATTTTCACCTGCCAAAATCCGAGCCTATCCCTGTCGGGAGTTGAATCGAGATCGCCTTAGTGAGAGATGAGCGTCCTAGCCACTATGCCAACGGTCGACCCACGTTCGACTTGGAAAACACAACATTCGTCTACTTGTGTGTCAAATATTCTTAATTATTTCAATATTTATACATCAAACTAAGCTTTAATAAATCCAAAACAACTAGTGGAAAATATTTATATGTCACTAGTTTGATAAATTATGGCTAGAAAATGTGTTCCTACATATTCTTTCTTAGAAGAAGGCAAGCAAGGGAGCCGGTAGAGTGAAGCACGTCAACAACCCAGTGCTGCGAACAATCGGGATGTCTGAACCCTCCAACCCAAGACTACCTCCTCGGGTTCGCATAAGGACACGCCTGTCCTTGAGAGCAGACAATACCTCCCAAACTGCGGCAGGCCACTGCCAGCCATCCCCTCCCTTCTCGGCCAGCACTTGGGGCGAGACGAGGAAAATCACTTATCCAGTAGGCAGCAGCATAAGACCAGCCTCAAAATGTGCATACCATACCTAGAAATTTAGTAAAGTTGCTTAAAATTTGATGCTGTGACAATACCTTTTTTTTCAATCAACTGAAAATCATGTGCAAAAATACGCGATTTCATTATTTAAAATAATGTATTTAACATTAATAGAATGGAAAAGTATAACCATAGCTTAAATTATAGAAGTTTTTACTTACATAGAAAAAAATTTCGTCACTCGAGATGAGCTTTATACCACTCTTAAGCAGTAACCCAATCATTTTACTTTTGGTGGAAAGCCTGTGGCAAGTTTCAATTCAGAGATCAGTATTAATTTCGCAGGGATTCGTCCAGAATCTTAGAAGCTACAGCAGTCTGAAAATGTCGTTTTTGGAAATTTTGGAAAGATGAAAAATGGCGTTAGCAATAATCGTGATCTATTGAAAGTTGTATCCCACCTCAAGTGTGAAGTGTTAATTCTTTTCGTGTGCAAACGGAATGTGCACACATGAAACAGTTTGTTTTAAAAATGTTTATTACGAACACTGAAAACCAGTCAACGCACCAACACGACGGGTCCCATTAGGAATATTTGAGATGCCTGCAGTTGTCTTAAACAGCTAGAGTGCTCGCCTTCCTCCGAGGCGAACCTGGTTTGGTTCCCCGCGAGGTCGTTCCCCGGATTTCCGTACATGGCGATCGTACCGGACGATGCCGCTGGTCGATGGTTTTTCTCGGGAACCTTCCATCTTCCCCAACCTTCCATTCCGGCGTTGCTCCATACTCACCTCGCTTCATCCTCATCGTCTCTCAAGACCCTGTTGTTAACAGCCGGCCAAATCTCTCCACTACACTCCATTCTTGCTGGTAGGCAGTGCGAATCACACTTGAGGATCTAGATATCCGTGTGGAAGGCGTATGTAAAATAAACAAAACCCGTTACGTGGTCCTAAAAAAACATGAATAATAAATACGCGAGAATTATTTTGTGGGAGATATCGTTGGATATTTCGTTTCGTGAAATATAACTCACTAAAATAACGACACGCAGATCAACGAAAGAGAAGCTGAGGAGGTGTAAAATTACAAAACACAAAAAACTATTGCAGAGTGTATTCCGTTTAACTGCGTAGAAACACGCACGCGGTGAAGAAATTATTACCGGCAACAAACCCATAATTTGCAAAATAGAGGTTACCATGCTCTTACGTGATAAATGTTTTATCCCTGTGTATTTATCGAGTTTTCAAGACGTATTAGTATTCATTATGTAAAAAAAAGCGTGCTTGTAACCTTGTAAACCTTTAAATTTGCAGTGAGGATAGAAAAAGCATCAGGATTGTGGCGGCCAATCAAAGCCTTGACGTTAGCCACGCCGAATTGCAGCTACTTCTTTACAAATAGAGTCGGATACCAATCCGCCTTTTTTTTTTGTCTTGGAAATCCGTATATACTCTAAAGTAAATCCATCGCTCTAGGAGAATGGAAACCTCCTATTTTCGCTATAATGGAGTATACTGGCATTGACGACTCCTCCATCAAGCGCATGTCTTCGTGCGAGTAAAATAAAACCAAACTGCTGCTGTTCCTTCCATCTGCAGAAGTTTTTGGTGTATTGTAGATATATCACTTTCTTAACTCCTCTTTCATNAATTTAAGTGTTTGCTTCTATAGCCATGTATATCGTGTCGGGCTTTCACTATCCACGACCTGATTGGAGATTTCCCTTCTTTCTATCTAACAACTGACTGGAGTAGCTATAGCAGTACAAGAAAAGAAAATTGACAAATAATTATACTATGTGTAATAAAATTGTATAGGAAACGTAAATTTAAATACCTCATATAATTTTATACATTGCTCGAATTATGTATTATTGCATAATTAATTATTTTTATATATTGTATTATATTACTTTATAATATTGTTATGTTACATAATAATAATTATATAATTTGTTATTCTATAATAGTAATACATAAAATCTATTACATTTTATGTTATATTAATAACTAACCTTATAATTAAATGCTCAATATTTTATAAATTTTAAAGTACGAAACAGCATTATGTTAACATATTTTTTTTACATATTTAAATTGTCACTTGCTACACTCGTGAATACTTGAAGCAATGTTACTACTTTACATTTACAGAAAAGAAGCGCAATGGATAGAAATATATGGCGAGCAGAGATTTCGTAAGTGTTAGATTAACCGCGAAAAGCTATTCAACGACAGCAACTACATAATTTAAAAAATAATAATAAAAAAAACGTTAGGCATCCACCTTTTTGGAAAATCGTTTCACGCTCGAAGCACTTCAAACAAAGTGAGCGATCAGGGCGACTCAGACAAGCGATCATCATTCGCATGCAGGATTTACGTGTGCTGATTTTACTACCACATTTAAAAGCGGTGACCATAAGCATATCATTATATTGGTGCAAAATCTGTAGTCGAGTTCAAAGAACGTTTCTAACCTAGTTAAGCAGAATAGGTGGGTCGGTTTGACAGTTTCGTCAACATCGAGGTCACCTGAGACGTGGAAATTTGCTCAGAGAAGCAGGCACGAGGCAGGGATTGGCCTTAGTCTACGCTAAGGAACCATCCCAGCATTCGCTGGGTATCCGTGGAAAAGTTAGAAACAGGATGGCCGGATCGGGATCAGAACCCGTGCCCTCCCGAACGCAATTCCGAAAGTATGCACATCACGTCACTTCGCATAGTTTTGGGTTAATATGTTTCAAGGTGCCACAAGCTGTTTATAAGCCACATTAAACGGTTTGATAACACCACTCATCTGAAGAGTGTATTCTGTTCGTATATCAATAAATCTAAGAGCACACTCATATGTTCCATGAGGGAGGGCGGGTTGCGGAGGAAGGCGTATTATAAACATAGTTGCAGCTACCACGTTCAAGCGTCCTAAATTTGCCTTGCATCACAGGCGTTTTATACTTGTGTTAACATCAAAAGAAGTTTATGTTTGGCTAAACTGAAATTTTATTAATATTTTATCTATAAATTTCAAAATTGTTGTATAAGTAATATGAATAACGACAGTAAGCAAATACGTGTGTTTGTAATGCCTAGTAAGGAATAGTTCTCACGCAATATGTTATTACAAGGAGTGCGCATGAATTCGGTACATTTTCCCTTTGGTGTAATATCCCTGACTCGGTTAAGCCTTGTTTGCACGAGGCGGATGAATATCCTGGACGTAGAACATCAGCAGGGGTTCAGAAAACTTGGAAGTAACCGTGAATGGACTATAGTATATAGATATTGTACAAGTCGTGCAAATATCATAATATGTGCTTTATAGGAAATTTCATTTCTAATGAGAAATAAGAAGCCGTTTGCCCATATTTTAAACATTATTGTAATGTCCCTACATTTTCCACAGAAATTTTAATACGTCCCTATGGCATCCCAAAAGACATAAAAAATTTCTACAAATAGGGCCGGGGGACCAGTGTAACGCCGTTACACATAACGCAGTTATGGTTAACTCACTTTTTAGACATTATACCATTAGGCATTATGCCATTATGCATAATGCATAGGAATTATGCCTAATGACGTATGCTATTAGCATTCGCTGTTAGGCACTACACTTTTAGGCGTTACGCCATTAGGTGCTACGCCGTTACGCATTCCGTTGGCAGGTGTTGCGCTGTTAGGTGTTACGCCGTTAGTCACTACGGCACTACGCCTTTAGGTGTTACGCCGTTAGGCACTACGCCGTTTGGCACTTCAATGGAGGTGGTTTGTTTTAGGCACTACGCCGTTTGGCATTACGACGCGCACTCACAGGGACATGTCCCTATGGTTGGCAATAGTGACAGGGGTAGAGTCGCCTCGCGGTCTGGGAGACCACGCCTGCAGGGGCGAGCCAGGCCCACCCCCGCCTCCACCCCTGGCTTCGGGACGCCCGCCCCAATAAATTGGCCGTGGGGCTGAATACGGGCCAGCGCGGCCGATACAGTCTTCTAGGAAGGCTGTGTGTGCGGTGAACGTGGGGGAGGCGCCTCGTTCCGAATGGCAAGGCGGCGGTGTTAATTAACGTGGGGCAGAGAGAGAAAGAGGGATAGTGGCTTGGTGTGGCGCGGCGACAGATGGGTGGCAATGGGCAACGGCGTTAGGATGCGACAGAAGGGCCTCCCCCTTGGTGAAAGGGTTCGTCGGGCGCTCGACCCCACACTCTTCCCATATCGACGTCTCCCCCAGGGCGACCCCCTATCCCCCTCACGGTCCAGCATGTCCACCGACAAACACTCCATGGATCATGGTGGGGGGGAGGGGGGAGTGTGTACAGTGCTGCCTCGCGGCAGGCACAGGGTCGCTGCTGGCGAAAATTGACCTCTGTCCTCGTCACCGATCCACAGCCCATGCTGTCAACTTCTGCGCTACTTCACCGTCATAGCCCTTATCTGTACAGACAGAACGCGGTTGCTTGGGCACTTTTGAAAACCCTGCTTGGGATCTACTTTTCCACTCACTTTGTATCCTTTCTCTGTATAGAAGATTAACATTGCCGTGGGCCACCTCACTTTATTCATGCGTCATCCAAGTGCACAGCGTAGAATTTTAAGGAAAGCAAATGTGTTATTAAAATGCATATTTGTACTCTTGTGTGTACAAAACGAAAAACACTGACTCCAGTTGTCTTAGAATTTTTATACTGCACAAACAATACAACGTTAAGCATCGTAACTATTTATATTAATCCGCTGCCTGCATACCAAACGTGTTACGTGTAGTTACGGGTAAGTTGATTTCACAAGTGCTCGCTTTACCACTCTGTTGATTACATTTGAAGACCTGCTATGATCTACTTTCAGATAAGTTTTATTACTCCACAATATGTAAATTTAACGTTTCCATTAACCCGATCACTTTATTCATGCACCGATCAAGCGAAATCGCGAGACTGAAAAGTACTTAAATAAATTACTAATAATGGCACGACTGATATTATGTAAATAAAATAAATCCAGTTTCAACATAATTAAAAACCACGCCTTTCATACGACGTTTTAACACAGAACTATATTTCCTACGCCATTTCCAAGGTATTTGGAATATACATACTTACATACGTACATAACCCCACACATATTTCGGAGTATCTAATGAAAAATTAATCCCATTCCCCCTTATATAATTCTTTGAGTTTTTACATATTTAAAATGGGAGTGGCGAAGCATTTCGAAAATGTTTTTAATACGTTNCCTTATATAATTCTTTGAGTTTTTACATATTTAAAATGGGAGTGGCGAAGCATTTCGAAAATGTTTTTAATACGTTTGCAGAAGTGTTCTGTTCCCTTACAAGCATTTTTACTTTTCATTCGGCCCATGATTATGATAGTTTTTATGTGTGCCGCAAAAATTCTCAAGGGTTGGTTAGAAAAAAGTAATTGCACTTTCAAATATGCTCAACTAAGAATGCAACTACAGTTAAAAATAATAATAGTGAAATGTACAGCCATATAATTTAAATGCAAGCGCACATTCATCTCAAAAATAGTTTTTGAGTTCATACATTTAATACGTGTGATACATCTCTTTGCATTTTTATCTTACGCGGCAGTTCCTTCAGTCTCTTGTTGTAACTATGTACATTAATATCTATTTAGCAACAATATGTGACGGAGAGATTACATGTGAAGATATTAAACCAATAGACAACATAACGCGATGGTGGCATAGTGTCAGCCAGTCAGATAAACAAAATCCATATTTTGTGACTTCTTTCTGTACTCATTTTAATTCCTAACAACGTCCGCCTGGATTGCATATTTTGTTATAGCATCAGTTTAGGACGTCATTCTACTGCAATGGACGATGAAGTTTTAATTTCGTTGCTACGTAAGGATCTGTATAAATAACAAAAAAATATGAAAAAATTTAAATGTCACACAAAAATTATTTATGTACGAAATAGGCGTCAACTTGTAAGAGATGAGACCATTATTTGAACATGCATGCAAAAGTTTTAATTATTATGTAACAACTGTGCATAGTTANACTTGTAAGAGATGAGACCATTATTTGAACATGCATGCAAAAGTTTTAATTATTATGTAACAACTGTGCATAGTTAATTTAATATGTGTTACTGTATACAGACACTCCCATGCACAAGCTTCTTCCAGATACCGTATTTATGTAGACAACTGGATACCACTGTTTAACGCTTTATCGTAGATATGCCAATTTTAATTCCAATGTCAACACATCTACGAGTATACGGAAAGTTTTTACACACAGATAACGCATAAAATTACACAATGAACCTTATGTTAATTTCAGTGTGAATAATCGTTAACTACGTAACGTCGAACTTGCTAATTTTATTTATTGAAGACACACTACATAATTAAAAGCATTCCTGTGTCCCGGATAACATGACCTCGTGTGGGGACCTACGATATATATGCGGAGAAATGCAGTTGTTTAAAGTCCCTTCATCCCTTCAGACACCAGCAAGTATACCGTATACAAAATCCTGTCTCAGGTCAGCCGAGAATCGAACCTGAATCTTTGTGGTAGGAAGCCGGCAAGGTGATCACACGGACACTAATAACGTTATGGGGCGGGAGAGTTATGCCTGACGTTACTATATCCGTTGATCATGACTCTAAAGGAACAAACACAGATCATAATGCGATGAGTTCCAATTAAGGGTATCTAAAAGTTTGTCAGTCAGATGTGGTAAAAGTGCGTTGTGCAGGAGAGAACAGAGGCGGTTTGAACTTAAGAGGATTCAACAATAAAAAATCTTAAAGACTGAAGGCCTGACGGAGGCAGTGACAGGTCTCCCAAGACTAAGATGCGTCTTCGTGGGAAGCTGAATATCTCGTAAATTAGACATGTAATAGTAGGATATTATTACACGCAATGAAAGCCGAGACATTAAACAATAGATACCACGTTATACTTTTCTCCTTTACCTTAAGCAAACTGGAAAGTAAAGCCCTAAAAATGCACATTTATTTTTTTAACATTTTCGCTATTTCTGTTTTTTTTATATATACGTTAAATAAGATTAAAGGAAAAGTAAAAGTTGTAGATATTTTTTTTTTTCCTTGTCTGGGAAAAGTCGTATTCCCAGAACATTTATTTACTGAGATTACGCGCACAAGCGGAAACATTGATTTTTAGGGACATTTTACCAGGTAGTCCCCTAAAAAGCGAATTTGTAGTACTACCTGACAAGAAAACATTGTATACTTAGGTAAAGTAACATTAGCTTCAGAAAATATTCGGGTACCAGCTTAATGGCTACGGACATTTTTGTTTACAGTGATGTTATCTAAAAAAAAATTCAATTGACTCATCCTATTTCCATGTATCTTTGTTATAAACAGGTTAAATAATTATCTTACAGAGTGTAAAATAAATAACGTTGCATACCCAAAGAATATTTCCATAGAGAGAAATGAATTTAATTTTCACCAACTAGCTGGAAAAAATTTAGCGTTAAGCGCACTAACATAGAAAGTTGTTTTGATCAATACGGTGCTTTTTTTTAAATAGTTCTTTAAAGGCATAGAGCTGTAAATGAACTTACTGGACAACATACGATTAGCGAGAAAACTTACTGCAATTACTTCTGTCTAGTAAATATACATTTGCACCGATTGAACTATGTTGTTGGGGCAATGAAGTCTGTTTTCAACCAAATGATATGCGATGAGGGAAAAAAATGGAAGCCAGCTTGGATTTATGGATTTATGAGGCACGTAATGTATTTGAAAATTATAATTTAAAACTTTTTTTGGACGATTAAAGTATTCATGTCGATATATTGCCGAGCGAAAACATTTATTAAGTAGGCTGCTTTTGTTATTTTCTATTATGTGGTTAATCGTTGTGAACTTGTTAATATTTTCAGAGCATATCTATATATGTTATATTATTACCAGCCTGCAAAAATAATACTTCCTGTAAAAACTATAAAAAAGTGATCTAAATGCCCTAAAAGAGTAAAGATTTTTTGAAAAATTAATTTTAACTATAGTTATTACAAAAATACGAATNGTGATCTAAATGCCCTAAAAGAGTAAAGATTTTTTGAAAAATTAATTTTAACTATAGTTATTACAAAAATACGAATAAACTTCCCATTAAGCTCTATGCAGCTTATAAATCATTTGGTATTTTTTTGGTACTACTAAAACTAAATTTCCTTAATTAATGCAGTTATTTCTCTGAGAGTAAAAACTGTCTACGCATAGTTGTGGATAAGTGAACAATTAATTTAATGACGAATGAATCCAGTGTTAGAGTATTTAGTAGTAGCCACTGCCATCGACCCCGATCTCAGTGAAGAAAGAAGGCGTCTCTAAGCCGCGACAAGAGGGCTATCATGAACACACGCGTTCCCCCGAATAATTGGTGGCTTTCTATGGAAGTTTTTACACAGCTGAGACGAGGGCAAAGCTATCGCGCGAGATCAAACTGTACGTAAAATCCGCCGTGTGCGTACGTGCGTGCGTCTGGCTCCTCTCCGCTCGCCTGCGTGACTGACCGTCCCGGTCGTGCGTGTTCCGAATAAAAACCTTCCAAAAAGGATATGGCCGATTATAATCAAACTTGTTATACATCTGCCTGGCGACCCCACCCAACTTTGCATCTTATTATCCTAACTGCTGAGTGATTTACGACGTCATTTCCGGCTGGAAAAAAAGAGGAAAAGGAATCCTTAAAATCTTGTGAACTGGCCGCAATAATGCCAACTAAACAAACCAAAAACCTTGAGAGAATGTTTTTTTTNAATCCTTAAAATCTTGTGAACTGGCCGCAATAATGCCAACTAAACAAACCAAAAACCTTGAGAGAATGTTTTTTTGTTTACGGAAATAACGTCGACAGCTGTTTGCGTGGTGCTAACCAGTGTACTTCGGATTAATGTAGGCTTGTGTGATATATGTACAAAATTAATGGACATCTAATATATTTATACGTATATTCTTTGCCGTCTGCATATTGACACTATTGTTATCTGAAACCCGGTTTCACATTAGTGTCACNAATCCTTAAAATCTTGTGAACTGGCCGCAATAATGCCAACTAAACAAACCAAAAACCTTGAGAGAATGTTTTTTTTGTTTACGGAAATAACGTCGACAGCTGTTTGCGTGGTGCTAACCAGTGTACTTCGGATTAATGTAGGCTTGTGTGATATATGTACAAAATTAATGGACATCTAATGTATTTATACGTATATTCTTTGCCGTCTGCATATTGACACTATTGTTATCTGAAACCCGGTTTCACATTAGTGTCACNTATTTATACGTATATTCTTTGCCGTCTGCATATTGACACTATTGTTATCTGAAACCCGGTTTCACATTAGTGTCACATGTCTCCGTTTAATTTTTATTTAGCTTAGCTGCCTGCGCAGTATACCATAGACCCAAAAATTTCTGTCAAGGCTTAAATAAGATGCCTATTGTATATCTCGCGTTGGAATTAAGGCATTTCGTTGCATGAATACAGTATTTAATACTTTATAAATCATCACGTTATTAATGGTTTACGGTGCAGAGCATAACATACAGCAACATTGATTCTACAGTCATGTGTATACAAAGTGTTTTTCCTCGCAATAATACGGCAACTAGAAGTATCAGGGCACGATTTCTTAACTTCGAGTTACAGAGTTCCTGATTTTGGATCCTCGGCAAGCCAAACACTTACGAGTCATTAAAAATTGCAAGTTAAGTGTTCATTTTACATGTTTACGAAAACCTTTTTCAATCCCAACGAAAGGAATTGAAACAGTGAGGTTCTAAAAACAATTAGAAAATAAAATTATTAGTGATTAGTTTTTTACCACTTCTTTATTGATGTAAGATAATCGAGACGCTTCATAGATACATTTAAATTATCTGCACATGTAGCATGTAGGCTTCCTTGGCAAATATTTGNAGATAATCGAGACGCTTCATAGATACATTTAAATTATCTGCACATGTAGCATGTAGGCTTCCTTGGCAAATATTTTCCGACTTACATGATAAAGGAGGTGAAATTTCAGGCTACAGCAGGTTGCGTTGCGCGTGGATGATCGAGTTGTATATTACCTACTCTGTGTGGTACGGGATTCATACATAGTAAACATTTTTATACACATTACAAATACTTATTCTGAAATGAGTTGCCAAAGACATTTTCTTGTAACAATACAACTTATCTATTGTATCTTTAGAGCGCGTTATTTCATGAAACATGCAAAATTGTTTNAGATAATCGAGACGCTTCATAGATACATTTAAATTATCTGCACATGTAGCATGTAGGCTTCCTTGGCAAATATTTGCCAACTTACATGATAAAGAAGGTGAAATTTCAGGCTACAGCAGGTTGCGTTGCGCGTGGATGATCGAGTTGTATATTACCTACTCTGTGTGGTACGGGATTCATACATAGTAAACATTTTTATACACATTACAAATACTTATTCTGAAATGAGTTGCCAAATACATTTTCTTGTAACAATACAACTTATCTATTGTATCTTTAGAGCGCGTTATTTCATGAAACATGCAAAATTGTTTATGTTGCTCAATATTCATAAACAACTTGAAGTCTACAGAATATTTTTGTTAAAATTCAACATTTGTTTTACAATGTCCACACTAACGTTTTGTAAAATCAACCCTGATTTATTTGTAGTAGTATTTTGAAATAATAACCTTGGCAACTAGTTACCAATGAAATCTTTATACCAATACAAGAAACTTTTACAGTGTAGACCGAGAATAAATGGCGCGACTCTGTGAATGTCTCTATCGTTGTGTGGAAAATGGAGCGCAAAGCACAAGTTAATGATTTGCAAAAAAGGAGCGATTATTTTTGGACGTGCCACAAGCCACATTATTAAGTAGTCGCAACTGAAAGTGCGCCGAAGCGTATTGTTATGCAGGTCTTCCAACAATGGCAAAAGTTCCAGTCTAGAGGAAATTCATCAGAATTCCGGCCGGAGACCCAACTGACGGGCAGGGACATCCGGAGTGCTTCATGGCTTGTGAACAAAGACCGCATATCTTCGATATTTGCTAACTGAGGTGCAGGGTAAACGGGAGATCTCCGAGAAAACCCGCCGACACGCATCATTGTATGGCACGATTCCCACATGCGAAAATCCGGGAGTGACCCGGCCGGGGATTGAACCCAGTTCGTCTTGGTGGGAGGTGAGCTCAGACATTAGTGACTATTTTTAATTTTTTATGTGAGCTTACAGCAACGGCTTCCGCTGAATTCTGTCCAGGACCCTGGCGGCTGAAAGGTTATTCCTTGAAGATCTCGCCACATTCACCAAATCTTCAAATAAAAGAAAACTTGTGCTAACTACACTGGAAAAAATGCAGCGTGGTGGCCACAAAATATTTTGTTTGCATTCACCCTGCCAAATTATTTTGTGGTGAGTAGAAAAATTTTTGTGGCCACAACAAAATAAATTTTCTATGGCCACGAAATTTCAATAGTAACAGTTTAAAAAATGTTGTCCTCTCCACAAAATAACTTGGAAGAACTGTATAATTATACATACTTTCTCCTGCCTATCTTATTTATTTTGTCTAATTTTTTTGCCTTTAAATGTACTTAATGTTGCCATCAGTTAAGAAATCATTCTAGTTAGGCCGTACAGCTAAATTACTATTTCTGTTGATAAACTGTGTCAAGTGATAACACCAACAAAACATTTTGTGGCCTCCACAGAGTATTTTTTCAGTGTATTAATTTAAAAAGTAACTAATTTAGTATGAAACGTTTGGTAGTGACAGCATTAAACACACCCTGGTGTACTCAGAGCACTATAATTTTTGCTGCTAGAACGCAAAGGCGAAAAGCGAACGGTTTCGTTAAAAGTCGTGTTCGCAGATCTGGTCTACCCCTCCCCTCACCACCACAGTCCTTTGCCAGTTGGCGCGTCGGTCGCTAAAGTACTCATCCCGCCATTGCATTCACGTCATGTGCGGAACGCGCGCAGAGCCGATTTCTCGCGAATTGCCACAATACGTTCATTAGAGGACCCCAGACCTCCCCCGGCCTCCCTTGCTCTACCATCCACACGCACATGCACACTCAATAACGTCGCCAATCTTCTGATTCCACGATTTATCATTGATTCCTGAGGTGTGCACTCTGAACGTCAACTGAAATCCAACAACAAAACGCCTTGCAACACGTGACAAGCCACTTTCACCTCAACATCTCTTATAGCGTCCACTAAGATAAAAAGCTATTTGTGATCAACACAATACTTTTTCAAACACTAACCATTAGCATTGTTCTCTGGTAAACATTTCATGGAAAGTAAAAGTAGTTTTGTCTCGCCAACGAAATGTTGGGTTGAACCGACTGAAATATTTTGTTGCGGCAATAAAATCTGCTTTCAATCAGATTACTGTGTTGAAATAGCTGCGTGTTAACTTGGCCCTACATGATGTATTGTTGATAACATAAGCTGCGATGGAATTTCAATCACAGAACTATTTCACAAAACTACGATTTTCACAAAAGTACGATCATGCTAACACATGATTGCTGTTTACCTATCCATGCAGGAACGATAAATATGCATTTGTGTAATGGTGTAGTTGGTTGCAAATTGATAAATATCGAGGGGGAAGGGCGGAGGCCAAGTTATTTTTATTTAAAGCGAAAAAGTGAAAGCAAGAATTTTCCTACTTAAAACTGTAGCGGCAGCTCGGAAAGTATACCGCGCATGCCCAAGTGAAGAAGCTACGATGGAAAACAGGACGAGCTTTATCTGTCAAATGTGTAATTCAACGATCGCTTCTACCATCTATCTGCTGTCAACGTGGTCGTAAGGTCGTACATTTTGGTTTTTATTATATTCAGGATATGTCTTCTCACTTAAATACTAACTTTTTGGACGATATTATACCGCCAACTGTAAAGCTGTGTACATATGTTACATTAAAATTTTTTTAAACAATTAGTATTTTAGTATGAGTAAAACGTTAACTTGACTTTATAGAACGGTTACGCGCCGACTGACGCACGAGGCACGAGCTTCAGGTGCGGTCCGCCCTGAGGGGGGAGGGGGTGACTCACCTCGACTCTCCCCTTTCCCAGAAGACCCGCTCACTGGGGGAATGATTGACAGTAGTGACCTGGCTTGTGTCACAGCCCCTCCTCCTCCTCTCTGCTGGATAAGCCGACAAGTTTAGAGGATGCGCAAGATTATTCAGGTAACTAGGACCCTCGGCGCAACGCGGCGTTTAAACTTATTTCTGGGCGATGGCCTACGATCTTATAAATATTGCAGCAGTTCAAGGGTTGGCAGTTTTCTTTGGGAAAGTCAATTGATTGAGTGCGGTAATGGAGCGACGCGTGGTGCAGCGATAGACATCGGTGAAGGGGATGGATGACGATGGGAGACTGCGAGGCGACGGCGGGCGTGGTATTTTTGGTGTGAACAGAGGAGAGGGTGTGAAACCCGACGAGTGAAGACCACTGTGCATGAGGGCACTCGGAGAACTCTAGAACATTGCAGACTGGTGGGATCTGAACTAAACTGAGGCGAGACTGTGCGAATATATGATAGAGACTTTATTGTAAATATTGGAACTGTAAAATACGGACATATGGTTTATAATATAACTAAATGTGTTTTATTACATTGTGTATTAGGACAAATTTTGAATTATTTAATTGCATTTATTTTTCTGAGGTAATGGTAAATTATTTTGATTGATTTATTAATTGTAAACAGCAAGCGATGTTAATTTATTCTGAGATGTTGGGTCGAAAAAATTTTCTTTGTAGTTATTGTAAATAAAATTACGATATTATCATTAACTCTTTTATTTAATCAAGACCTCCATCCCTGTTTAAGCCCACTGAATTTTTAAAAAATTGTTACAGAAATATGCATACTGACCTTGGCGCACGTCTAATAAGTAATCATATAACGAGTTATTTATAATATGTAGCTGATATCAGGTTGCAATTTATTATTGAAACAAATTTCGTGACAAGTCGAAGAAATATTTTAGTATGTCACTTTATGAAGTTAGCAGTTTTCGTCGCTTGGATATAAACAAGTAGTCCAATGCTTTCATTCCTCACCCCACATGCCTTTTTGCGCGTGCCGTGAAAGATTTCCTGAATGGTGCCAACATTCAAATGAGAATAAGAGTTTTATCTTTTGAAGTTAGTGTTTCGAGTAGGTTTAAAAAGAAGCAAGTACTTGACTGAGCACCGCAGTACGTTGGCTGCCACCGGAATAAGGTCACGCTAACCGCATTTCTTGAGCTAAGACTTCTCCATCTCTGCTCTGTTCTGGCACAAAGCGAAACTTCGCGTTCGCCCTCGCGGAGAAGTGGGAGAAAGGACTCGCCCAAAGTTACATCGGCGTAAAAGGTACTCTGTAGAAACCTAGAGAAACTCTGGCGGACAGTTCTTTCTCAAGCAGTAAAAACCTGCATCTTGAAGTGGAACTTCCTTCATGCGAATTCATGTCAAAGAAAAAAAATATATAGTTAACACGTCACGTTCCATGTACTCTTGGCCAGAGGAAAGAAGATTGAAGTAAAAATATCTAAAATACTTTCATAACTCCCTACATGTTAGGTTAAAAGTTTTATGAAGTATCCACTTACATTACATTACATTATAATTTTTATAGAATTTAGTAAATAAAGTTTACCGTATACTGACAATACTTAAAAGTATGTGTAATGCATTTCAACGATTGATATATATTTATTAAATAGCCACTTTATAATATCTGCCGCTGTGAGCATTTTTATTCTTCAGTTCGAGAGACGTAATTCTCATATTTAATTCATAAGGAAAAAAATTGCGGGAAAATATAACGCGTAGAACTTGTTAACTGAGAACCAGAACTTATTTACTGCACAAAAATTAATAAAATTTGCCTTTTCGGCTACCATGTTCACAGAAATTAAGTTATTGCCGTGGAACGGGAATGTATAACCACTTGAAATTAACTGACCCCACTACAGTCAGCTGGGATGAAACCCACGAGCTCTTAGAAGCGAATGTTCCGTTACGTTCTTGCTTGACCAAACATGCTGGTGTATTATAACGCTGGTGTATTATAACGTTGGTTTATTATAACTTCGGAACAGATATTTATTTTCTAAATTTCCGTTGCCTACCATTTCGGAAGTCATAAAAACACTTTACTGCCAAACCCAACTTAAATCTAAGGGCAAAGTTTCGAAACGCTCGTAAAATTTCTTCACGACCTATAACGATGCAAATGCACCAATATTGACATACATATGAGACCTATATATTATTTTCAATTTGGAAATATATTCATGAAATCCAGCATGTATTAGATGAAGGTATGAAAGTATATGGCCTGTATTACATCAAGACGAAATTGAAAAACAAAAGTACATTCTGGGAAAAATTTCGTTAACAGCAAAAATTATTGTTTTCTGTGGAATGGTTGGACAAAAATTACGAACTAAACTTATATGTATGTAGGTGGACATTTAGATTCCGCACTGAAGGGTCCTTCACGCAAGACCTACAGAACCGTGCGTCGTCAAAAAAAAGCTGTATATTTTAATGCCAAATGTTTTGGAAGTTCAGCAGGGACAGCGCAAGAACATTTCTCGTGCGGAAAAAGTTCACATGAATTCGGATGTCTCCCTCGAGAATCGACGACGACGTTATCGACTGGCCATCGACTCATCGAACCGGAGAAGAGGCAGCCCCTCGAGCCACAAAGCGGTCGACAATTTTTCATCATAACCATTCTCTCCCCATTTCAGCAGAAGCCAGTGTGCGTTACACACTGAGTGCTACAAGATGGCTGTCCGCTCTTCCTTTCACCCTTCCCCTCGCTCGCGACGGACCAACACTCACCCCGCCAGCAATCACGGGGCTTTTACCCCCGAACAGATTTCGCCGTCAGCCCTGACAGCACTTCTGCGGGGACAGTTACCCAGCCCCTCGCCCGCTACTCGCCGACCGGAGTGAGGTTATATTTCCGGCCCAATGTCCCTTGCGGGGGTGTGAATCTGCGGCTGATACGTACTTAGGAGCGCAGCGTAACTCCCGTGTCACGTGTTTAGTGTCCTAAAGCGATGATCGAGTGCGCCGCAGGTCCCGCCAAATGCACGACTGCGCGGGTTTGAATCCCTACACACCAGGGTCCTTCGCACCTGCCACAGTGACTCCTTTAAGAGCCCACGTCACCCAGCATATTACATTTTTTATTTATTTTTCCCTAATGTAAATATAGGAGTATTTATTGAAAAATGCGACAAGGGAGGCTTAGATAATTTCCTTACCCATCATTACGGACATAATATATGAACTACTAACGCATACCTTTGAAACAAATAATTTAATACAAAATTGTAAATATTGATTAATTGTCACATTTTAATGACAACCAGGCAACACCTATTAAATAATCACGTACAAAGATTTCCACAGAACCAGGAAATGTAATGCTTCTATAACAAAACATTTTCAGTACAGAACTTGACTCGTCAGTTATGACACTAATACGAATAAATTATGGGTGAAGTGTGATGCAAAATCTTTATATTAAATCAATTACCGGATAATGCAGAGGTGTGGGTGGAAACTTGTTGGTGGTTTGAGTGGTACGTAGAGTTGGTACCTCTTACCGATCGGTAAAGTGAACTTATTGCTAACACTTAGTTTACTTATTTTATCCCAATTTTTAAAGGGGTGGAATTTATCTCCCCCGTCAATCTCCTTCACTTCTTGGTAGAATGGAAATTCAGCCGCAGTCAAATATGCTTTCAAAACAACTTTGCCGTGGACGTTAAAACCTTTTACCAATGCTTTGCTAGTTTTTGGTTAAAAAAAAATTTGAAATACTTTTGCATATGATACATGTCGTTATAATGGATGTGGCCACGATTTCTACTGCGTCGTATCCAAGTGTTTGTTCTTTTGGTTTCACGCTGGACGCAGAGTTCTTAATGCTACGTGTGCTGGTTATTTTAACTGCTCATAGTTCCGTGTCGGTAGCCAAGTATAGAACTCCACCACGTGTATTTAAAATAAAGATTAAGGACGAAAAAAGACATTCTAAACTGATACAGTGACCATTAGTCCAACTCAGGGAAACATGGCTGTGGCACGTGGAAAACTGCTCCACTAGAGAACTTGAATTAACAGTGAATTACACTTTGTGGTAAGCATTGCTTTTCAGTTCATTATGCTTACTCGCCATTCAATGTCAGAATACTGGCTTGAAGTTCTGTAATTTTATGTTCCCTCATACAAATCACTGGTCCAGCTCCAAAGTGCACGTTCGCGAGGCAAGGAGGCCAAAAATGTGATGCTTTTCATAGTCTCTCAGTGCAATAGTTTGCATTTTTAAACACGTAGCTTTCGCCTAACAAAAGATTATTACTATATTGAAGGTTTTCATATAAGGTGATCGTTTTTGAGCAAATTATTAATACATTTTAATTAACCAGTACTTTATTGACGATGTTCATAACAACGTTGGTCTGCATCCCCAAACCATACTAGGAATGGTGGTGATGGTTACCTCCTGCAGTATTAGGTTGAATGGACAACACTACATCCAGTCCATAAATTTATAATTTAAATATCAGCAACCCGATCGAGAGTCGAATTTTACCTTCGACACTCTCGTCAGATGTCCTGACCACTTAATGTGATACTTATGATGATAACAATAATAGGTGTTTTCTTTTTATCCATATGGACTCATGAGGATTTTAATGAGTTAAAAGTAGGAAAAGATCCAATTCAGGAACTTGTGACGGCTGCTCGTCACCTTGATTTGCCTGAGCAAAGTCTGGTGGGCTCCTAATGCTGGACGGAGAGGCGTCCTGCCTTCATCGACTCGTGCGGCGTGGTTTGGCAGGGTGGGACCCACATTCGCCTGGGATGGCGGATGTAAACCATCTCCGAGAAACGGCATTCTGAACAGAGTCCGCCGACGTCGAGTCATTACGCTCCATGGAGATGAAACGCTCTCGGTACTAGACTAAATAGTCTGACATTGCTGAATTAAGGTAGGGAAATTCCTCTCTCATGTGGTAACTGAGTTCTTAAATGCTGGCTGCTTTTTATCGATACGAAAATATTGAATTTCAAGTCAAATACGCTTGACTCGTGTAGCCGTGACTGCTAGAGGTGTCACGTCCAAATGGCGACGATTGCTAAAACGTCTCACTCATGTGACTGTTAAGGAGTGACGCTTGTGGAACTTACGTCGTTCGCTTGAACACGCAAAAAGAAAAATACTTTCACTCTGGCAGTAGCTGTTTGTAAATCTTAGATGTGTTTCGTCTTCTGTATTCTGTTTTGTAAAAACAACAAATCATCTTCATAGTAAATCTCATTTCTGGAACCATACCTACCTAACACATCGGGTACTTTATTCTTACCTGTTGGTCAAGCCATTTCACAATAATAAATCAATATTAAAACGTCTGTGAAAAAAAATCCTAGCTTCAATTTTGTTGAAACGTTTCATAGATATAACAAATTTATCTCAATTATTAATGTTAACCCCATTAAACAATGCTTGCCGCACATAACACATGCAAATATACATAAAGTACTCTAACAATACTTGCGTGAAATTTTGGTATGAATCGGTTGATTTATCCTCGAGATATGGCATAAAACCTCCATTGTTCATGTGACTATCTTCAAAAATGTAGGATTAAAAGTTTATGTATTGTCTCGTTCCATTATTGTCATAGATACTACATATAAGGTTATATTTAAATATGTTACATATTTTCATAAATATACCACAAAGCTAATATGTCTGTATAAGCGCAATTCAGTAAATATGTGATGTGCACAAAAACATATCAATTAAAATGGCCTACCACAGTACAACTTCTTCGCGAAATTTAAAAGAGACGGGTTGATTTTTTTCCGAGATACGGTATAAAAACTGTATTATTTCATGTTTGGCTGTCTTACAAAATGGCGCAGAAATACGGTTTTATATAAACAATTTTGATGGATATAATTAATTCTGTCAGCATACCAAGATAAGTTGAAATTTGTTTAGTAATTTCGTAGATAAAAAATTTTGAGCTTAAATGTTTATATGGTCGCCATTTTTTAAATATAAGTGTCTGGCCCTCTCAATTGCATATGTTTACTTGGCCTGCCATAGTGTTACTTAACTGCCAAATTTAGTAGAAATTGGATTGTCCTTTCAGAGATAACACTTAATTCTAATTTGTCATGTGATACAATTTGCAAATTGGTGGACAAGAGATTTTTCATGGATACATTTGATGACTGTAATAAATACAGCCAGCTTAGAAATGTTCATTGGTAATTATTACATGTTTTCGACGATTTAACGTATGGAACTAAATTAACCATACGACCACTATTTTGAAAAAAAATCTTACAAACCTAAAACAAAGTTAACATAACCTACCACAGTCATCCTCTTGTTTGTAATATTTGGTAGGAATGGGTCAATTGTTTCCCGAGATATTATACAAAAACTTTATTAATTAATGCAGCCCTATCTTACAAAATGGCGTACAAAGTGGTTTTGTTTGTCTTATATAATTCTTGTAACAAATGCTTTCAGAGTACGAAATTTGGTTCAAAATGGTCAAACGGTATGGAAGTTATACCAAATAAACCTAAAATATTCGTATAGAAACCATTTTGAAAATAAGTACCTAATGATGTTCCATTACTTATATTTGCCTGGCCTATCGTAGTATTACTTATGTGCAAAAATTTGGCAAAAATTGGTTTTAGCAGTTTTTGAGATATAAAGTTAAAGCTTCATTTTTTCATGTCGAGCTCTCTTCCAAAAGGCAGACAAAAGAGGTTCTGTGTAAGCACATTTTATGTTTATTATATGTACTCCCAGCATACAAATTTTAGTTGGAATTAATGAAATGGTTTTGAATAAATAGCATACTATGCTGAAATAACTACGTGGACACCATTTTGAAACTAAGTGTTTTACATACTTTAGACATATTTGTGCATATCATGTTCTGCAGAACTACTTGTTTTCCAAATTAGGTATGAATGTTTTAATTGTTTCCCGAGTTATTACACAAAAATGTTATTAATACGAGGGTTATTCGGAAAGTAAGGTCCGATTCCTTATAAAACATAAACCATCACAAATTTTTTTTAAAAACGTTTTTTATTTAATTCCTTACGTGTTTCTCTACTTTTTTTTTTACATAGTTTCCATATTTGTTTAAACATTTGTCATAACGTTTTACAAGCTTTTGTATGCCTAAGTCATAGACGTCTGCCGCCTGTTAGGTTAACCAGTCTGTAAATGCTTATTTCACCTCGTCATCTGTGGTGAAGCACTTGCCTACCTAAAGGCAAACGCCTTTAGGTAGCGGAACAAGTGAAAATCGCTCGGCGCCACGTCTGGACTGTACGGTGGGTGTTCAATCTGTTCCCATACAAAAGATCTGATCAGATATTGGGTATGAATGGCAGAATGGGGTCTTGCATTGTCATGTAGCAACAAAACTCCAACGTCAGAATGCCACGTCACATACTTCGTATTGCCCGTCGAAGTTTAGCCAGGATAGCGCAGTAAGCGGCTGCATTGATTGTTGTCCGTTGCTGCATAAACTCGACTAACAAGACTCAATGCCTATCCCAAAACACGGTTGCCATAACCTAGCGTGTTGAAATTGTCCGCTTGGCCTTGACTTTGACTGGTGATGTCGGGTGACGCCATTCCATTGACTGACGTTTTGACTCTGGGGTCATATGAGAAACCCACGTTTCATCCTATGTAATAATTTTCTCTAAAAATTTATCACCTTACTTATGATATTGATCACCTTCTTTATGATATCGATCCAAAAAATCAAGAGCGCAAGCCATTCTTTTCATTTGGTGTTCCTCAGTAAGCAGCCTGGGATCCCAACGTGCGAACAATTAGTGAAATTGGAAATTTTCAGAGACAATTTTGTGCAAAGTTGTTCTACCCACATTCGGAAATTCCAATGCTAAAGTTGAAATTGTGAATCGCCGGTCTTCACGAATCTTTTCGTCCACGGCTTTGACCAAANTCTTAGACCAAATCTTCTGTGATCACTGATGGTCGGCCTGATCGCGGTTCATCATGGATATTTTCCTGTCCGTCCTTGAAACACTCACCTACTTACGCACTTTGCTGTCACTCATCGCATTGGGGCCATACACTTGACTTGTCTGTCTATGAACTTCCGCTGCTGAAACTTTCCTTGCTATCAAAAGCAAAATCACTGACCATATTTCACAGCCGGCGGGCTGATCAATTGTTTTAAACATTTTGAACTGACACTGTAAACAGCACACTGCAACAATACCAATGCAAATGGCGTCGATTGACGAGCAAGGCATGCCGGGAGTTCGCGCAACATTCGATTAGCTATGGCGATGCGGACCTTACTTTCCAAATAACCCTCGTACATGCAGCGCTATCTTACAAATTCGCGGACATTAATGATTGTTTTTTGGCTTACATAATACTTTATATTTGCTGTCCGCGAACTAGATTTGGTTGAAATTAGCCTAATGATGTGGAAGCTAAACCAATAAACCTAAAATATTTGTATGGCCGCCATTTTGATAAGTGCATAATTAAGTTCACTCTCTTATATACACAGAGGTGACAAAAGTCATAGGATAGCTATATGCAAATAAACATATGGCAGTAGTATCACGGACAAAATGTATAAATGGGCAGTTCATTGGTTGGGCTTTAATTTGTAGTCAAATGATTCATGTGAAAAGGTTTCTGACGTGATTATGGCAGCACGACGGGAATTAACAGACTTTGAACGCGGAATGGTAGTTGGAGCTAGACGCATGGGACATTCCATTTCGGAAATGGTTAGGGAATTCAACAATCCGAGAAACACAGTGTCAAGAGTGTGCCGAAAATACGTGATTTCAGACATAACCTCCCACCATGGACAACGCAGTGACCGACTGCCTGCACTTAATAACCGGACCAACGACGTGTCCGCAGAATGGTCAGTGTTATCAGACAAGCAACACTGCGTGAAGTAACCGCAGGAATCAATGTGGGACGTGCGACAGACGTGTTCGTCAGAACAGTGCGGCGAACTTTGGCTGTACTGGGCTATGATAGCAGAAGACCTACTCAAGTTCCGTTACTAACAGCACAACATCGCATGCAGCGCCTCTCCTGGGCTCGTGACCATATCGGTTTGACCCTAGACGACTGGAAAACCGTGGCTTGGTCAGATTAGTACCGATTTCAGTTGGTAAGAGCTGATGGTAGGGTTCGAGTGTGGCGCAGACCCCACGAATCCATGGACCCAAGTTATCAACAAGGAACTGTGTAAGCTAGTGGTGGCTCCATAATTGTGTGGGCTGTTGTTACATGGAATGGACTGCGTCCTCTGGTCTAACTGAACCGATCATTCACTGGAAAAAGTTATTTTCAGCTACTTGGAGACCACTTGCAGCAATTCATGGACTTCATGTACCCAAAAAATGATGGAATTTGTTTGGATGACAATGCGCCATGCCACCGGGCCACAACTGTTCGCGATTGATTTGAAGAACATTCTGGACAATTTCAGGGAATGATTTGGCCACCAAGACCGCCCGGCATGAATCCCATCGAACATTTATGGGACACAATCGAAAAGTCAGTTTGTGCACAAACTCCTGCACCGGAAACACTTTCGCTATTATGTACTTTTATAGAGGCAGCATGGCTCAATATTTCTGCCGGGGACATCCATCGACTTGTTGAGTCCATGCCACGTCGAGTTGCTGCACTTCACCGGGCAAAAGGAGGCCCGACACGATATTAGAAGGTATCCCATGACATTTGNTGCCACGTCGAGTTGCTGCACTTCACCGGGCAAAAGGAGGCCCGACACGATATTAGAAGGTATCCCATGACATTTGTCGCCTCAGTGTATATATATGTATATATATCTTGCCTATCATAGTATTACTTACGTGCGAAATTGGGCGAAAATTGGAGTAGTTTTCTAGATATAACGTAAAAGCTTTTTTTTTTTTTCATGTGGCGCTTTCTTCCAAAGTGGTGAGATCAACAAATATCTTCACCTCTGAATTCAATTATTATAGATTGCACTGTTAGCATACAAAATTTTGTCTTAATCGGGTGAATGGTTTCCAAAATATGAGNAATTCAATTATTATAGATTGCACTGTTAGCATACAAAATTTTGTCTTAATCGGGTGAATGGTTTCCAAAATATGAGATATTATCCTTCATTTTAAAATGCCTACCTTTTTAAAAGTAAATAACCAGCGTAATCGAAAACTAAAAAAAGTCAAGGGTCCTTACTTAGTTTTATATGTGTACTAACATTCATACGTTCAAAAATTGAAGGCGGTTGGGACACACACACTCTCTCAGACTCACACACAGCACACACAGATACACACACAGAGACACATTCAGTAAAGTGATCTCGTAAGCCTTTCTTTCCTTCGGAAAGTAGGCTAAGCAAATATGACATGAGTTTTGTGCATTTAACTATTGACCTAAAACACTACAAGTGTTTCAAATTTAAATGCGTTCAGTAACCAACCGTAAAAAGAAATTCTGATGTAATCACACAGTTTCGATGCTAGGTTCGAATGATGTTATTTAAATAGCTGTGGTAGAACCTAAACTTGTAAATAAATCAATTTCTTGCATCACATCTCCAGCCCTTGCACTCTAAAATATCAATAAATAATTTAATTCATAAATTTTTTGTAGCACCTACAGTATATGCCTATAATATAAATTAATATTGCAAACTTCGGAGCAAAGTATTCGATCAGCTATTTTTCTTTATTTTTAGGTCGAAAATAGTTAGGCAGAAAAACACACATTTGAACTGACTATATATTTTCCGGATACTAAATTGCAGGATTTCTATAAGACTAAAGAAACTTCAAGTGATTTATTAATTCTCTCCCGCAATTCTCTCTCTCACACACTACTTCCTGTTCAGTGACATTTTCTTCAGCGAGAACTTCTTCCGTTGTGGTCTTCATTCAGCAGTTTCTGGCGTGAGTTCCGCAAACTTAGCTGTAATATCCGTTCAATATATTTGCCGTTTTCGTGAGAGGTTTATCTAATTGGTTCGTCTCCTCGGTGCATTGTACTGCAAGTGCTTTCTGTGTCCGAGCACTCGCCAGCTCCCACTGGTACATTAAATAAATCCAATCCTGCCGTACGTTTACTCTTCTAGAAAAAAAATATGTTGTACATATTTCGAGGATCATAAACATATACCGTAAGTCCCTTCACTTGAATAACTAAATGAACATAATTAGGTAGTTAAGATAACACAGAAGTTTTCAAGTATCTCACCGGCTGGCAAGTCTTATTTCATATCCTACTGCTATTTCGAATTATTTGAGAGGTTTCCGGGGCGCTGAAAAATATGTTAATTTAGCGGCCATGGAATGAACCGAAATGGAGATGAATCAGATAAAAAATAAAGAATATCCAGGAAACCTCAAGGCTAAAGTCAGCGTCCGCCAATTTCCTTGCGTGCGAAAATCGGGTGCAAACTTGCTGAAACCGAACCTGTATTGATGTGGTGTGGACCCGGGATTTTTAGATGCCTTATGATGATGCTTTTCTTCTTTAAAATAGGTAATTTAGAGATTGATTTAAAAGCCACCAATTTAAACTAGATACAGTAAACCAGTTTACAATAAGACAATTTCAGGCATAACCAGCGTAATTTCAGGTGGCGTTTTGCTTTTAGATTAGAAATGATTTTGGAAAACAAACTACTGAATTTTTATCTAACATTGTCCGCAACTAATTCCTAACATAAACAAATGTATCTTTATTTTGTAACAAAATATGTTAAACAGAACATACCATTTGGCACTTTGCGAGCCCCCATATGTGCATTCAAACGAACAGAGATCAAAAGGAGTACTGTAGATCAACAGATATATAATTTTTTAATATTATGCTTTAAATTTCAGCATTAAAATATATTCTAAGGGTTATGGCCCTAAACTTAATGCAGTCTATACCGAAAGAAGTAATACCAACGTTCATTGTCCATGAAGAGAGGGTGTCACATTTCCGCAATGCTAGGATTGCTGTAATTTAATTGTAAAGTTTAAAATATCTTATATTGCAACGTTTTCGTAATTTTGCATGTTTCCTGATAGTCTGACGCAGTGTATACAGATCTATGGCCTATTTACCGCTGGCAGAAAACATATTTAAAAAATTATAATTAGTCACAAATTAATTCATAAATTATTATAACTCTGCACTGTTATGAAACTGTATCCTTAACACAAATCTTAATCGCAATAAAAAATACAGAGTACTAAGACCAAATTAAAAACTTCCGTTTTACTAACAATGTATATTTACATTAAAACATATCTTGCATTCCACGAGAGCGTAGGTGGGACTTTTGATCTTCATGTTTTCACCATCCACCAATTTTAGATAAGTTATATTTTACTAAGATGTAATACTATTAAAATTAATTTTACCAAAGCTACAATAAACAGTACATTACCAAATAGCATACAGCAGTATAATATGCTAGACGAAAAGTAAATATATAAATACGTATATTTTAAATTATTAGAGCCTAGGAGTGTTTTCAAGGCACGGTCCCTAGATACATAAGCTTACTGTAGAATTATTTATCTCTAAGCTGTAAACAAAACAACGTTGTTTTACCGCTGATCTGGGGCAGTGTTTCAATTTCGTGATCGAGAATACTAATGGCGGGTTAAGCAAGGCCTTCTGCACACGATGCGAAATCTACTGTCAGTTGTTTGCAGGAATATTAGCGCGTTACTGGGTTATGTAATCAAGAATATCTGTCACTGCATCTCCTCTGCCACTCTCCACTTTTGTTTTATTTCCATCCTATCATCCATCACGAATATTTTCTTTACTCACAACTCCAGTTATAACGTTGTTTGTTTTCACGTGGAGCAGATTCCTTTGTTTATTTCCTGTGCCAGTTGTTCTACAAGATTTTGCAATTGTTTTATATCCACTTGAATGTATTAGCATCAACTAACGCTCAGCTTGAGTCGGCGTCTTTGTTAGCTTGGAGGTGTGTCGCATTTGATATTGAGCAATATCATCTTCCTATAGAGACATAACCGGAGATTGGCGGAAGAGTAACATTAATAATACTTTTTTATTTTGGATTTTTAAAAAAGCAAAATAGACTGCAAATACCAGTCTATGATGTCACTGAACAAACAGAACAACGAAACGACACGCTGATACAGCAGTACACACTCTAAACCCGATACAGTGATTTAAATTAGTAGAATTATTTTATAGAATCTCCAGTTAATGAGCTGTTGCCTACTGGCGAATCAGAGAAAAACAATGAGGTTTTACTGCGAGACCAGTGCACTTTACTAGGTATCAGTATAAATTACTGTTTAGTTAATGAATACCAGCAACTAAATTGATAAGTATAATTTTAATGATTCCGGTAGAGCAGTTTCAAAAGATTCCAGTCAAATTCGCTGATTTAGAGCATTTTGGACTGGTTCGATTTAAGAGTTCACCCAGAAAGAAACAAAAAAACACATTACAAACAACGGAACAGCAAGAAAATTTACAAATAATGGATTTACAAAATTGATAAAGTACACCAGAACAATTTACAATATAGAAATAATAAAAGCACCAGAGATTAACTGCAGGTGTTCCTGACAGACACGATTCGACGCTGTTGGTTTCTAGTCTTTATTCACTGTGATTAAATTGGTTTTTAATTCTAGCGTATGACGAATTGGAAATGTTTGAATTAAGGAACAAAAACGGTATTTTCTTAGAACGGGGATAGGGAACAACTTCGATGGCATGTTTCTGCTATAACCATCTATAAATTTTAAATAAGGCATTTCGATTTTCGTCCTCTGCTCAAGTCATCAACATTAACTCACCAATTGCTCGCCAGAAGAACTGACAGTGATGCCATTTGTTTAAGATTTTGTTGCTCAACACACCTACGCGACGCTTTTGTAAATTTCTTTAATCAATTTGAGCATATTCTATGTTAATAGCCGATCTAGCACACATTGATACAATTACATATTATTAAAATTTTTATTCAAAGTTTATCAAAAGTACAAAAATTAATGTAAAATATCAAGCAATTGTTTGTAAACCAAATTTACAATTTTCAAAGGTACATAAAATATATAATTTTACGTTGATATTAGTTCATGGACATCTTTGAAAAACGTAGCGTATAATGATAGAAAGCTCCCAATTTACTATAAGGTTTAAATAGAAAAAAATTTCAATAACAGTTTTAAATATAAAATAATATTTGTTGTGTTATCAAGAAGAGGCCATGGTGAAGGGTTATTGCAGCGCGTTACACGATGAAAGAAAGACAAATATTACGTACGTGTCTCCAAAAAATTATATCTAAGTATTTACGGATTTACTAGGGAGACGATTAATGCTATACTGCAAACATTTAGAGTGTCTGTTTCTTGATTTGTTGACCTTGATAACAGAGGAAGGCACGAACTGTCAAATAAACATGGCGAAAAACGGCAGTACATAACAGTGGTCATTGAACTTTACCCAAAGCGTAATAGCGACAACTCAAGAAATAAGAATCGAATATTTATTGCCCAGTCACGAACTAAGAAAATATACGTCAATACAAGCAAAATAATAAGAACATGGGTGAATCGCATACATCATGCGATTTATTCAATGTCATATTTAGAAGTACTGGGCGAAAGTGTAAGTCTCCAAAGATGGATTCATTCAAAATCTGTGATACTTTTACGCTACAGATTAAGCAATGAAAAAATAACACAGAGCGCGATGAACTAAAGAGACAGTACAAAAACTCGCAAAGAAAATGATGACCTAGGGTATGCAAAGGAAAAAGAAGATAACGAAACATCTTTCAATAATCATGCTCAAAAGAGTTAACGTGTAGTATTTACAGCAAGTATTAAACACCCCTCTTCTGCAATCTGGTATTGCTTATTATAAACGGCTTCTCTCAACATACAATATCTGACAATAAGAGATCGCTCCATGGATAGGAGTACTCGATGTTACATGTGGCATGAGGCCATAGGTGGAGTGGGTCTGACCAGATTACTTCTTGTGTTTATAAGGAAATTCAGTCACTTCCCAATTAAAATTCTTAGTTGGTTACCTACTCAGATACGTGCGGTGGCCAGAATCGCAATGTTAATATGGCCGCAATGTTCAGCTTGGCAGTGTACATGAGTCAATCTTTAAAGATAATTGATGAAAAATTTATTTTGCCCGGTCATACACACCCTGAATGAGATTCCGATCATGTTGAATCGAAAAAGCTAAAAGTACAAGGCGTGTACCCATCATGATGGCAAGAGATTGTTCCAGTTTGTTAGGATGATCAGAGGAAAGTGACCGTTTGAATAATAGAAATTACACAAAATTATTTTTCCACATACTCAACACTCATACTTACGAATTCAGTGGTCAAAAGGACCACCGATATAGAAGGCAACAAAGATAACTGGTTTGAAATGAAATGGTTCAGATACGAGGTACCTTTTGGAATCGTCAAGTTCAAATACACGTTGATGAGGTTGTACCGTTTAGAGTACTTGACATGATAAGATCAACGTTAGGAAGACCTGTAGATAACGAAATTTCCATACCATTGTCATATTAAGGCCCACAGCCTATCAACCCACAAAATAAATGAGATATCTGAGACTACGTCCGCTAATACACGAAGATTGTCATGCATTCTACCATAATCTACGTACTAATCACCATACTAAGTATTTGGAACTTTCTTCTGATTCAAAACATTGGTGTTTGATTCGCATTCATATTATGTTACTCAGAACAACTATTAATGTTTATGTAGCCTAATTAAAAGACACATTTTTATTAATTTGTGCTTTTTAAACTTTTGAACGTCAAGCCGTTTTTTGTATGGCATTGTTTGTATGAGGGTAGTATTTGTAATTTGCATCTCCATTCATGGTTATACGTAATATCAGGATGATTCTACAAGCTGATACATCATATAAACATTATGGCAGGTACTGCATCATAGTGAATAATACATATTCTGAAGGTGACGAAATTTTATATGAAGTAATATATTTTTTTATTGTTTTGAGTTAAAAATTTAGAAAACTTTTTCACAATATTGCTTTATAAATATTATAAAATACATAAATATAACCAAATCCCGATTAATTATGGCTACGGACAGGAACACGTCGCGTTTTGAAATACCTGTAGGCTAGACTTCACGGTCCTATGTATTTTCGAGTCTCAGCTTTCTGTTCGTAGGCTGCTGCCCCAGTTTAGCCAGTTCTACCTCACACCAGGTGGTAAGGGATCCAGTGCTTGTTCCTTTGCAGGTATGTTATTGGCTCAAAGATGACGGGGGCATAGCTAGTAAATTGTGAGCCAATTGCAAACATATCATAAATTTATACACGTTTGAAGTTCTAGCTTGACCTTAAATGAATTCGCGTACTTTTCCAGTGACTAATTATTGCTTATCAAAATTTTAATCTGCTCTCCTGAAAAGTATGGGAAAAATGACATATCAGTTTATTACATACGACTCTGTAAATTATTTTCGAAGTAGCTGCTTCAAATGCTGTGCGTTTATATTATTCTTTACTAATCTGCAGTTAATTGTAAGATACAAGAGTATATAATTATGTCACGTTCTTCTCCTTTCTCATTAAATTTACTTCAATTTTCTGTGATTCTTATCTCGGATATCCCCAACACAGAAAGTCGTCTACCTTGTACCAGAACTTTTTAAACTCAATCTTGGAAGTTGGTCCAGGACCTCTTGTTCGGACGTCTGGTCGTAGTTACAAGAAGGATAAGTTTCCGCAGTAGTTACTCTCGATGGCTAAGTGGTTTAACGCAGCCTATCGCCGTCTTGGTGGCACGAGTTCAATACCCACCAACTCCGGCAAGTGTGCTTGGTTAAGTTGTAGATTAGTTCGCTGTAATTTCGAATTAGAAGCGCCTCCTTGATAGACTTCATGCCGCTTGGACAGAGAAAGGAATCGTGTTTATTAACACCAAAGGTGTGTGTTTACATTTTCAATATTTTTTCCTTTTAAGGTAAATCTATGTTATACTGAGCCAACGCATTTTTAATAAGACTCTAGCTAGTTTATTCTTTAATAATTGGTTGAGCAAGTTTCTTACGCAACTAAGTACTTACAGGTAATTCACAACGTTATGCTTTAGGTATCAGAGTTCTTATTTTCCCAGTTAAATGGGGTATTAGGAAACAATCAGCATTTATAGCGACAGAAAATCGCCTCTGATTACATACAATTTTGCAAAACCCATGAGACAATACTGCAGGAAATATTGACATAGATGGTGTGGTAACGTGTTAACATACGGGCTTAAGTAGTATGAATTTACAGGCTATTGACATAGTGTATGAGATTATCATCTTACTACAAAACATCACAGAAAAAACTCTCGTTTAAGGTCCTTAATACGATGGTTACCCCTGTTGGGAACGTAATTATCAGTTGTGCCACCTGAGTCACGCACAAAGCATAATTTGTTGCAGATTTCTGAACAATCCGAGCCAAAATATTGGAAGTTGCTATTTGTGAATTATGTACACCCCATCAGTCTGTGATTTCTTAAACCAAAATGTAATCCACCTTAAGGTAACAACACAACTATTGGCAAGCAAACCATGTATAATAAATTATATATCAGTAGCCTATGCTTTTCGACTAAGAGTTATTCTAGGCGGCAATACTTGAATAGTGAGAACAAATGTAATCTGTTGTATTGAGATTCATAACCTACAGTAATTTGCAGTTAAGAAATAAGAGCATTTCTGAATGAGTTTTTACGATAAAAAGACATACCGAGAGGAGAGTACATGATCATTTGTCTCATACTGCACTATACTGGGTAAGATACAGGATGAATATAAAAGAATATCCCAACTTTGAAGGTCTATAATATCAAAACCAAACAATCTACAGCCTCAGTTCACCAATAAAATGAACAGTTTAACTGTGAAGTCTGATCACCATATCTTCATAAACGTTCAATGTGACCATTACGAGCAGCCCGAACGACATCTACGCGATGATCAATCTCGTTCCACACTCTTGTCAGCATGTCCGGTGTTACGGTTTGGATGGCTTCCGTAATTCTCGTTTTGAGGTCGTCAATGTTAGGCGGCAATGGTGGACGAAACACCTGATCCTATATGCACCCCTATAGAAAAAATCGCAAGGGGTAAGATCCGGGCTTCTTGGGGGCCAGTGATGAAGAGCCTGGTCACCAGTTGCTCCTCGACCAATCCAGCGTTGCGGCAACGTCTCGTTCTGGGTATCCGCGAACAGGTGGAAGCCAACAGGGTGGCACACCATCCTGCTGGAAAATGAAGTCCCCCGCCGCCTCTTCTAACTGAGGAAACAACCACTCTGTAAGCATATCCAAATAAGAAATTCCAGTAACAGTAGCCTCATGAAAAAATAAAGGGCCGAAAACGGTGTATTTGGATACAGCGCAAAACACGTTCACTTTGGAAGATGCGCCCTCGTATTCGGTGGTTTCATGTGGAGGCTCCTGAAACCATATCAGCACGTTGTACAGATTCACTTTACCATNGCGCCCTCGTATTCGGTGGTTTCATGTGGAGGCTCCTGAAACCATATCAGCACGTTGTACAGATTCACTTTACCATTTGTATGGAACGTCGCTTCATCGCTAAAAACCAGCTTAGACATGAAGGCATCGTCTACCTCGTNTACCATTTGTATGGAACGTCGCTTCATCGCTAAAAACCAGCTTAGACATGAAGGCATCGTCTACCTCGTTCTGGGGAAGAACGAATGCTGAGAAATCACGTCTCAGTTATTTATCCATTTCGGTAAGAGCCAGTAAAAACTGTAACCTGTATGGTTTGTACAGATATTGCTTTCGCAACACTGTCCATACCGTTGATTGAGAGATTTGCATTTCCCGGATAGTTTGTCGAGTTGATTTTCTCTGACAGAGAACTATCGCTTGTTGAATCCGTTGCACATTCTCTTCGGACATACGCGGCCGCCCGGAACTTTTGCCTTTGCAAAGGCACCCTGTGCCACAGAACTGACGAAACCAACGTACGACACTCAACATATCGGGAGGACGACGTACGTTTTTGCGACGGAATTCACGTAGAACAGTCGCAAGCGATTCACATTTAGCAAACTGAATAACACAGCACGCCTTCTGTTGTTCCATCGCCAACGTTTTGCGGACTAACAAACAACACACGCTCATAGTGCGACGACAGACGCTCCCAGTGTCATCTCTCGGCACATAAAGGAANGACTAACAAACAACACACGCTCATAGTGCGACGACAGACGCTCCCAGTGTCATCTCTCGGCACATAAAGGAAACAACAGACCATCCCCTTCACATTGACGAGTAGAATGCGAGCTCGCTTACCTCTCACCACCACACNACATAAAGGAAACAACAGACCATCCCCTTCACATTGACGAGTAGAATGCGAGCTCGCTTACCTCTCACCACCACAAACCGAAAGTTACGGACATGCTGGCAAGAGAGTGGAATGAGTTTGATTACCGCGTAGATGTCGTTTGGGCCGCTCGTGGGGGTCATATTGAACATTTATGAATGTATGGTAAACAAACTTCACGGTTCCACCGTTCATTTAATTTGTCAATCAAGATTGTAGGTTGTTTTGTTTTGATATTATACACTTTCAAAGTTGGGTTATTCTTTTATACTCAGCGTGCATTAAGGTTTTTTGTAAATTATACTAAGAACGCTATTAGTATCTGCGTCAACTTAGTGAATACCACAAATTAAATTGTTGCTGTTAAACGTTTTTGCTAAGTTATACACTCCAATTGCGATAAATTCGTATCAGACTTTGTTTGCNACATAAAGGAAACAACAGACCATCCCCTTCACATTGACGAGTAGAATGCGAGCTCGCTTACCTCTCACCACCACACACTTTCAAAGTTGGGTTATTCTTTTATACTCAGCGTGCATTAAGGTTTTTTGTAAATTATACTAAGAACGCTATTAGTATCTGCGTCAACTTAGTGAATACCACAAATATAATTGTTGCTGTTAAACGTTTTTGCTAAGTTATACACTCCAATTGCGATAAATTCGTATCAGACTTTGTTTGATACNAATTGTTGCTGTTAAACGTTTTTGCTAAGTTATACACTCCAATTGCGATAAATTCGTATCAGACTTTGTTTGATACACTTCCTGTACAAAATTCAAGTATCTTCGTAAGGTTCTGCCACATTAAATAATTCTGAATATTAGCAAAAGATNTACACTTCCTGTACAAAATTCAAGTATCTTCGTAAGGTTCTGCCACATTAAATAATTCTGAATATTAGCAAAAGATAAACGTAGCATACTGATTAATATACTGTATGAATATATTATTAAATCGTTCGTGGATTTTCCACGTTTAAAAGGGCATGTAAGCATGTGCAGGCATGCGTGAATATGACATGGTGGAGTATTTAAATGGGTAAAATGTTCTATATAGTCTGTATACTGTATAATATTGTCAATTTTTGCTTTCTATAAGTATCTTACAGAGAACCTGTGGGTGGTACAAAACACTGAAATCTATTGTCGCCCTAAGGTGCGTGGATTCGCTCCGTATTAAATTAATTTTTATCTCTTCATAACATAAAATTGAAATAAAGATCTTTCTGTGGCACACGGCAATAATTCATTTAAGATATGAATTTGGTTTAAATTAAATTTCATTCTTATTGTTCCTTGTTAAATTAAAACGAAAACATAAAAAAATTAAATTTCTCACTATTACAGTTCCGATTGCGAGAACGGTAAAAGCGTCTAAACAAGTTGCATTTTAATATGAATATTTAGCTTTTTCCGGTGTCTTCTTTCCCTTTTTTGGGTTGAGTAGGGGAGGAGGGTGTTGCGTGGCAACGTAGTGGTTAGAATAATCGCTTCCCACCTAGGCGATCCGAGCTCGATTCCCGGCGGAATCGCTCCCGGATTTTGGCATGTGGGAATCGTGGCGGACGATGCCGCTAGTCGGCGGGTTTTCTCGGGGATCTCCCGTTTCCTCCGATCTTGCATTCCTGCTCTGCTCCATTCTCACCTTGCTTCACTCTCTTCACTCAATGGCTTCACTCAATTTTCCTTTTTTTTTTTTTTTACACTACGTTTAAAACATGTGTTAAACAATTATAGATGTGAAGGACGTACCCAGACCATGACNTAATTACACCCCGGGGGGCATTGATCTGGAGCGAGGGACCGTGTGGAAGGAGCGCTAGGGGTTGCGCGAGAAGGGGGCCGGGGGCGGTTGGAGACCCACATCGCGATTAACTAAATCAATTGTGCAAAGCTCGAAATAACGCCTGCTCTCCCTGCTGTGTGCGGGCGACGCATGCGCAAGCGTTTTCCTGGGACGTCGCCCGGAGCAAACTGTCGGCTTGCAAGATGGGCGTCTCGAGATGTCTTCATCCCTCTGTCCCTGCGTTCCCCCAACCTACCAATTTCTACAAGACACCCAGCGTGTCTCTGTATTCATCACCAGGCGCCCCATAAACCCACCGCCTGTTCTTACAATAAGGATGGTATATCTACAGGGCAGTTCAGTTGAAGACTCGGTCTAACTCGCCATGTTGAGGCCGTGGTGGTTAAGCGGTTAGCCTGCCCGCATCCCACCAAGGCGAACCTGGTTCAATCCCTAGCCGGGCCACTTCCGGATTTTTGCAAGTGGGAATCGTGCCGGACGATGCCGCTGGTCGGCGGGTTTTCTCGATGATCTCCCGTTTCCCCACCCGTGCAATTCTGCGCTGTTCCATTCTCACTTCATTTCACTATCATAAACTCTCAATATCTCGTTGTTTAAAGCTGTCCAAATATCTCAACTCAACATACCATCTTAAATATTTAATTAACAGGCCATTCATTTATTTCCAATAAAATACTGAATATTTCTTATTTTAGTTTAGTTGCGGTTTCTTCATACTTTTTTAATGAAACATTTATGTCGTGTTTGGTTGTTTCCTAAGTACGTCATGTGCGCAATCATTTTATACTTATGTTTACATACATAAAAGTACCTTAATTTTGTTTAAATTAAACTTTTATTTGTTTTATCTATAAATTATAATACACTAACGTTTGTGAAAAAAGCAACACCAAGAAGGATACGTGTAATTTAAAAGAACTTTATACCACAGAATAGGTACATGACAAAAAACAATTGATTAGAATTATGGAACTGTACATAATCTCTGTTCTTGAGAATTCAGTATGGTGTGAAGCCCCCCCGTGCAGCAATCAGAGCCCCTAAAGCGTCGTTGCATGGAATCAAACAGTACCTGGATATGTTCCTAGGGAATCTCCTTCCATGAGGTTTGTAAGTGATTCCACAAAGCATCACCAGCGGTTGCTGGAGAACCGTGACGAACAAGTCACCGACCAACCATTTCCAGGACATGTTCTATTGGCGACATGTCAGGCGAGCGTGCAGGTCAGGGAAGCAGTGGTACCCATCGTTCATTAAAGAAGGTTTACACATTAGCGCCACATGTAGCCGGGCACTGTTCTGCTGAAATGTGGAATGTGGTGACGCCTGAAGTAGGGGCAGTGCCTCGGGCTCTTAAACGTCCCTGATGTAGCGGTTGCTGTTCAGATTGCCCTCAATACGTAGGGGTCGAGATCGCATGTTGTATCCAATGACGCTCCAAACCATCATACTTGGCGTTTGTCCGCTATGCCGCTCCACAATGCAGGCTGCCAAATTGCGGTCACCGCGGTAGTGTATAACACGTATGCGGCCATCACTGTAGGACAGGTCGAAGTGAGGCTCGTCCGAAAAAAAAACACATTTTGCCACTCAGCCCGCCAGCGACGGCGTTCACGTGCCCATTGAAGTCTGAGGCGTTTGTGGTTCCTGGACAATGAAAGCCGATGCAATGACATGTGTGCCACCAGTCCAGCCCGCAGCAGGCGGCGTCGAACCGTCGACGCAGACAGGTTCCACACCCGTTGCATTGCTCCAGTGTCAAGCCAACACTGTGGATGAGGCTGTGCGGTCTGTTACGGCCAAGCAGACAAGATGGCGGTCATTCCGTGCTCTGGTCACATTGCGTGGTCCAGTGCCCGCTCGTTGCTGCGTACGACCATCTTGTATCCACTGGTTCCACACACGCATCTCTGTCGTAGTAGCATACCCTGTACTAGCCAAAATGTCTCGGTGTGACACACCCGTTTGCCGGAAACCGATCATTCTACCCGGTTCGAACTCACTCACATGCTGATATGGTGCCCTTTGACGTCGACGAGGCATACTGGCACTTTCTCTTACTTCGTTTACGGCTCTTCAGTGACTTAGCTTGGAGTAACCTTTTCTAAAATTAAGCGGATATGCCCTTAGAGTAAACATATAGATAGAGGGAGCGTTGGCTATACCAATGAATTCAAAAACATGTGTTAAATCACGTGATTTCATGCTCGAAATGTGCGGGCGTTTAAAATTCCGTTGGAAAACAAGAATCAGTTGGTTTTTAATCGCTAATAATGCATTATCACGGCGATACCGTGTGAAGATACATGTATTTTAGTATCCGACAATAACCTGAAATAGATGTGAAGCCTTGTATACCATCTTGTATTGTCTACGAATATAAGTGAACACTGTCCAACTTCGTGTAATTAACAGTGTCAGTAATTGTGCGGTCCTGGTATATTTATTTGTAACCTTGTGCAGTAAGTAAGTTGTTCTTAAACTGATTATTGACGTAAATGTACATAATTACAAGTTGAAGGTTACAGAGTTTCCCTTTAGATCAATATAAATGCATCCAAATTCACGGCAGTACATAACCATCTTTGAAATATGACATAGAACACGTCTTCCTGCCGCCAAAACGTATATAAACAGTGTTGTCAAACCCTAATGTTTTCCACAAGTCAGCTGTTTCTGCCGGTTGCCATGTTCAACACGCTTTTGTGACGTCATGCTCACTCTGTCCATATATTTACTCTAAGGGTGTGCCACGATGGAAGATTCCTTGGACGATTCCATGCAAACCTGCACGGCCGCTTGAATGGATGGTTCAATGGAAGATTTGGCCGACTGATGGCCATTTTCATGGACGTTTTCGTAATTGGTTGTGTGCAATGTTCGATGGAAGGTTTCCAACAAGGTTGAAATTTTAGCCAGTCAGAGAGATTTGGTAGAGTAATTTTGTTTATTTTATTTTCAGAAAGAATATATGACTATTAAACATACAAACAGTAAATAAAAAACCACGGAAAAGTCTACTGATTCTATTGTGTGAAAATTGAGGTAAGCATTCGAGTTTGTTTAACATTAAAGGAGCAGTTATAACAACAAAACTATGTGCATTATGACATAATGCTCAAGCTGTGAGTTAAAATTGTTCCTGGACCATAGTTGCAGAAGTAAATCACAAAAAATGCACTTGTCTTCACTTGCGTGGCCACAAGTATTATTGTATAGGTTATTCCAAAGAACTCTCTACAACTACTTGCTTGCAGGCTCGGGTAGCAGGTCTTGTGAAAGATTCCGCCTGAGCTTGTTCGGAAAATGTTATCGTGACATACAGGCTTAAGTTAGGTTCAGTTTGTAGGAGGCGGAGGGATATCCTGGAAGCACAACTTTGGCGGGGAAATTAGGAAAGTTGGCAGTAACCGTGAATGGCCCGTAGAACGCATTTACATTTCACAATTGCCTTCAGATGTAGTTGCCAAGTTTTATCCATGCGTTATATGGTGCCTGTGAAACGGCAAGAATCCGTTGATATATTAAAAATAATGCTGCACTAATTACACTATTTACGTCATAATTACTCAACAAAAGTTCAGAATCAGTGTTTTTGTACAGATAAATAAATTTCGCCACAGAGTAATTGTTGAAGTTTCGAAAAAGTGTCCCTAAACCACTGGAATAAACTAGACGCCAGTAATTCAACATAGCGTGTGAGATCGAGCCTTAACTAGTATGCTACACACTACACATAATTTTGCATTTAACAAATTGAGGAGTATGCCAGAGTCCATCTCGGGCAACGGCCATATGAGGGATTTCTTTGCATTTGAAAACAGAACTCGCTTGGATATGCTTCCGTTGCTTCTCTAGATTTTATGTTATCCTAACATGAACACTGCCACACATCTGTTGTAATTTTCGTGAATATAAATTTAAGTATTTATTCAGTTGTATTAACAAACAGTATGGACTGTATAACGTGTTACACATGACAATCCACTGTGGTTGGGACACAGCAAACTCGCCAATTCATTGGCCAGTAGATAGCCAATAATGAAACTTGTAAATATGGTAAGTACGTGCGGTGTAATTTTCACCAATAGGAAGCTGGTAAGTGGAAACGCACAGGCCAATAGAGCTGGTGCTCCTGTAGTGGATTATATATAAAACTCACGTCTAAGTGGTTGTGACTGCTAGGAAATATGCCCAAACCTCAAATAGTTAATTCCAGTACTACTTCACATTTTACAACTTGTAGTGTGACCGTATGAGCAGGAACTATAGAAAAAGCAACCATAATACCGCACTTATTTTCACAGACACGTGTATTTTTTAAATATAAAATTTGCGTACGTGTACATCGCTGCCACAACTACATCGCATTGTATTCCTAGAAAACAAAAAAAATAGACTGTTGTATTACACGCAACTGTCTTAGTACGGAGTAGCATTGTTTTTTCTTTTATTGCCTCATCAAATTTGTATTGTGAACTATGTGAATTTCATTTTTTGTTTCCCCTCTCAACGTTGAAATTTTTAGAAGGGCATTGGTTGCGTATATTAAAGGAAATAGTTTTGCCACAACATTCCGCAGGTAAATATCGCCGCAGCCCATGACATTGAGAATATGGTTATTACTTATGTGCCCTGAGCTTCAGTTCTGTGCCAATGCTAGTTTAGTTTAATCTTTAGTCGTACGCTGACTAAAGATATAGTTAATTCTCTGTAAATAATATCCGAGTCGTTGCAGCATGCGGACTGGAAATGTGGAATATTCCTACCTGCACCCCACCCCCCTCTAACACATTCCACACACCATGGAGTCTAACTACGAGTAATCTGTTTACAGATAAATGCTAATAACATTGATAATTTTCGCTCACAACCAACGCATACCATTTTATAGATTTCCGATCCACAAATAAAATTATTTTATAAACCCCACAGAGAGTTTGAATCTAGTTTTACCAACCGGTTCTGCAAAGGTTATGATAGCCGTATTTCACAAACGGAAATTCAGGGCAACATAACACCGATGAATTTAATTTAAAGGAACGACCGCTACAACATAAGGTCGGTAATCAAAAAATAACTCTTCATTTCATCAGAATTTATTTGACTCTAGGCGATGATCCAGTTTATGAATAAGGGGTGATTTTGCTCGTATTCATGATTTGAGCTCATCGGGGCGTCTGCCTCTGTTCTACAAGAGTGTTGCATTGTATTCAGAACAACATGGCGCTATTTCGACACTTTCTAAAGCACATATTTAGCTTCAAAATTAGACATACCTAAAAAAAAAGTTTATTTGGTTGAGTTTTTGGTAACGTTTAATGTAGAATTAGAGTGGCTACGGGCTCTTTGCGGTAAACAGAGCATATTTAGTAGTCCTGATTTAGATATATGAACTTGTATGCACATAGTGTAATCTCCCACCATATATGAAATTTATATTGTCGTGTCGCATCAGTCAAGTGAAATAATTAGAAAAATAAAATTTTTTTACAATTGTTACTTTCTTAACTTATATGCATTAAAAATCAGATAAAAAAAGTATCATTTCAGTTTCTACAAATGTTTACCGAACGCTTTTATTTCACCGTCAAAACGTGGAACTATTTTCCCTCCGTTGTTATGAAATTTACTCAGCGCATGGAAATCAACACACAAAAAAATTATTCGCAAATTTAATATGATTCTATACGTAAAGATATACAGTGGTTATTTACCATTCATTCCGCTAGTGTTCCATAATTTCCTCAGAAAACCGTCAAATTCGTAGGGAACTTCCCATCTTTGTATAGTAGCAACGGTAAACGTTCCATATTTGTAGCCATATGTGTGGTATTATTTACATGCGATATATGGGTAAAAAACTTCCTATTCTGTATAGGAAGTGTACCAGAATTTTTTTTAGTGTGAGCGTGCCTGTTAAAATATATGCAAGTAGTGCCAGATACATTTTTCAAATGGTGATTTCAAAAGTGATCACTTTTCCGTGATTAGCCTTTATTAATGCACTGTAAAAAAATATGTAAATTTACACACACAAACATTTGGTAGTTTTACATTTTTGTAGGTGTAATTTTGGAAAACAACTTCAGTATGCGTAATTATACAGAAATGTTTTACGACTACAAGAAGGCCTAGAAATCTTTGTTTAATACTCAAGAGTGTAGATATTTATTAACTAGAAAATTGGCATTTGATTGCACGTTTAATAGTAAGTGTAAAAATACATCAACACAAAACACTATACCTCTTCATTTTCCATTTTATTACTGCACTTTCGTTGTACTATCACACTAGTATCGGTTTAATAATATACGTTTTATAGTGCAATATTACATCAACTAAATATGTGTAAATTTATATTAACAACTTGAGTGAAAATACCACTATTATGAACACACAAAGAATGAATTTACGCACATAAACTCAAGCACAATATGCTTGAGTAGACAGCCCAAAAAGTTTCATTTTATTTAATGACCGTACGAAGTGATTAGTTTGAACAACTCAGTGATGCTACGGTTACAAGGACTTACTAGTAGAATGAAATGGCGATCGCTAGAACAGGGGTTGGGGGTTGCGGAGCCACCGTAAGTAGATATACAGAAGGGTGTTTAAGAACTCATTTTTTTCGTGTCCTGCAAATGCGAGAAGGAATTCCTTAGGCAGGTATGTAAACTCTAACTAAGTCGAGTACTGCAAGTGATTTAATCTTTCCATTTGTCACGATAGATGATACAATTTTCTGACCACCAGAATACTATCCCATAATTTTCACTATGTCCTCTCGACGAGAGAAAGACGTTCAGGGCGATGTGTTGCGGTACAAACTACTTTTATAGACCTAAAAGTGAGTAGGGTGGACTGAAGCGATATCCTCTAGCCACACCAGTTTATTCTAAGTGATATTTTTAACAGACATGCTAATATGTACAGCTTGATGTCATGTTGAAAGCATCCGACATGAAGTTTTAATTTCTGACTTATTGTAGGTACTTCTTTCTTGGTGGTGGGGGTGTGTGTTGCTCCAGACTGTGAAGCAGACAACCTTCGCCTCTGGAGTTCGTCAGTTAGTCAATGGATGTGTTTTGATCACCTCGTCTAGCTTCTGCGGCTTCGGGAACTCTGCAGCTAATGGGACATACGTCAGTGCCATCGACTTCTTGGATCATACCATCGACTTCTTGGGGCTTGTCTTTTTCCTCTTCAGCCTTACCATCCGTGCCTTCGACTGAGGTGTCTGTGTGTCTACCAGCCAATTTAAGTTCTCACAACATTACCAGGGCCTGCGTCGTGTTTCAAACAGCAGGTGTTAAAGGAAATAAAAGGGTTGCAGAAATTGATTATGGGAAGTGCGAGCCATACGGACCTACATAAGTTGTAAACAACAAACATGAACTGCTAACAGAAGGGTGAGAACGCTATGCGGCCTCCAAAACTGCTGGTGAAGTTGGGAAAACTGTACTGAAATGTACATATTCTACTGATGATAATGTCAGTATTAAATACTCAGATATATAACAGAGAAGTTTTTTATTGCGTATCGTATAGTAATTTTATTCCAGTGAAATTATTGGGGTTACTATAAGATTGAACCTACACTACCTTATTCTCCATTTTGGCGCGCTGTCTCCAACGCTGCCAGGATACATGTGTTTTCAGATGACTGAAAAGCAGAGTACATACATAGTTGTACTGTATATGATGTGTTGCTTTCTTACTCGTCATTACAAAGTTCTTACATTTACTGGTATTTCTATATAAATGGTACATACTCGAAATAAGTTCACGTATATAATATTTAAAAATAAATAAATAAATGGTGACCTTGTACTGCATAGTGGAATTCCGCTCGTAATGAAATGGTGCATGTGTGACTCGGCTGGTCTACCACCCTGGAGCCTGACGCCTCTCTTTCTCTCTCGGCTAGTGTTCTGTGCCATGCCTTCGACTTGCCGAGACATGCACAGTAGACCACTTGGTCTGCCTTACAGATTCTCACGATGTGTTTATCGCGCAATGCTGGCCGGGTCGGGTGTGTTCCGCTAGTAGTGTTATGAGTGTTGGCTGTACGCTGAATTTGATAGTTTCGTTTCAGTCGTTTAGCAAGGGAATCGTTTGCTTTTCTGTTGTACTGAGCAGGACGGCCTAGTCTTGTCTAGCAAGGTTTAACACACAGCATACAGCACCCGGTGCTTGTGAAATATGTAATTGGGCTGGTTGATAAGTGCTTATAATTATTTTAATTTTCCATTTTATTTTTATATATGTTTCCATCAGTGTGTAACAGTGTTGACCTTATCGCACATGTGAATCTCGGCGCAATATACACAGGTTGTTAAATGCATATAACTATTTTCTTTTATAATTGTTTTTATATCGGTTTGCATCAGTGCGTAGCAGTGACGTCTCTCTTGCGTGGCTAATAGATTAAAATGTAGGTTGTTTCGTGGCATGCAAAGAAACACAACCATTACAAGTCGCGTTAGGTATCGTACTAGACGCAATGTAGTCATTTTTGAGGTTGGTCCTTGCAATAATGTGTTATTTCTTCTGTTAGCATGCATTTCAGATTTTATTTAACTTCTTGGCATGAGAGAAAAACGTTTATCACTGTTATGGACTGTGGCTCTGTTTGTTTGCTATGTGACTGATTTTCCGTGTAAAGGACGGTTTCATATAATTTACACTCGGTTTCCACAACCCTCATGCCAGGATGAAGATCTTTATTTATATTAACGCGTACATATTTTAATGTAGCCTGCGACTACGTATATCTTCCTATCGGTACAATTGTATACCCCTTTATTTTTCATTATAATGTTGGTTGTTAAGGGTTACCCATGCTAGCGATAACTCGGGCTACTGTCTTTTGTGTCGGACTGGCGGTGTTCGTTTATACTACTAGATTTGTATTTTACCATTACCCACGACTACGCATACGATGCACGGAGTGCATTTTTATATATCATTCTTTTTTCGCATATAGAGGTTTGTTGTCTATTACCCACGCTAATGTTTATTTATTTATATATTTTCACAACTATATATGCAGCCTGGATGTCCTGTTCATTGTCGGTTGCGATGTCTATGTTATGAATTTGGCGCCTATAGCTTTTGGGGATTGGAAATGGTGGTCGGTTACGCTTATAAGATGCCTTAAAGTTTACTTGACCATACCACTCTGTTATTTATCAGAGGTGATGTTTATGATATTAATTTGGTGCCTATAGCTTCGGTGGGTGGGAAATGGTGGGCGAATATGCTTATAAGTGGGTTTAGGGAGTCCTAAACCCTGCGGCCCTGTTCGTCGATGTCAATGACATGAATTTGGTGACTTTCATAAACGGTTCGGAAATAACAGTCAACTTTACATATAAGAGGGCTTAAGGCCTACTTGCCCTGCGGAACTTTTCGTGGCTCTACCTTAAATGGTTCGGAAATTACAGCCAACTATGCTTATAAGTGGGCTTAGGACATACTTGATCCCAAGCTCTTTGCGTCCTCGGGATGATACCTATGTTGTGAATTTCGTGGCTGTATATTAAACGGTTTGGAAATTACAGCCAACTATGCTTATAGGTGGGCTTAGGGCATACTTGACGATGAGGTCATTTCGTCGATGTGGGTGATAATTTTTTTTATGAATTTGGTGGTTATTTCTTAAACGGTTCGGAAATTATATCCAACTATGCTTATAAGTGGGCTTACGACGTACAGGACGTGCATGTGGAGCAACTGTAGGCTAGCGTGCGTGGGCAGGTTTCGCTCCGTGTCGCGCAGGTAGAATGACAGAGTATAAGACTCGTCCCCGCCAGAAATCCAGGTGAAAGGAGACCAGGAGGAATAAGAGAAAATCCGTGAGTATGCGAGCTCGTCCCCTCGTCCCCAGCCAGCAATCAGGTGGCCGGTGCGGGAATTCAAGTATATATTTTACACATATAAGAAGTGTGCGTGCGTGTGCACGCGCGGTGTCTGCAGTCTTCTATACGACGAGTTTATTGTCTGGAGAGTGCGTAGGCCAATGTGAGTATATGCGCTATTTCATCTCCTAAAACTTATCATGCAATGGTGGTCGTGTGGTCAAGATGCCAGACTAATCAACCTAGGATGGTCGGGTCTAAACAGCAAGCCTCCTTTATTTTTGAGTTCCGAAACAGCTATTAACTTAAAAAAAAATTCCCAGCTCTTCTGGCGGCCACCGTTTGAACTCGCCTCCCCGATGCTAGCGCACCCCTGCTGGCGACAAGTAAACAATTCACATGCACAAAGTGGCCGCGTCGATACCAGTGCTCCTAGCCGCTAACTGTTGCTCTTCAGACACTCTGGTGGTGAACACTATAATCAAAGATGAGCGCCTACAGCCGCCGACTGGTGGCAGGAGCGGGAATTAAAGATTGAGGACGTAAAAAGAAAATACTTAGCATACTGTGGTGGCGGGTGCGGGAATCAAACATGGTTGCCTACAACAGACGGCTGGTGACGGGAATTCAATATGGCCGCTTACAGCAGACGATAGTGATGGCATCCAAGATGGTGGACGCTAAAAGCAAGAGGGAGAAGAAAGGACAACAATAGAGAATATAAAGGAGACCGGGAGGATGATGAGGGGAAACCCCCCCCCCCCTAGCTCTTCTTTGATAGAACGGACGAGAGGCAGGAATGAATGACACAGCATGAGAAAAAATAACATCGGAATGACAGAGCGGGAGAAAAGTAATCGGAATGCAAGAGCGTGAAGTGCCGAGGTGGAATGATAGAGCAGGAGGGAAAAAAGGGAAAATCCAAAGGGGAAGAAGGGAAATCCAATATGGCGGCCATTAGCGACGAATGATACAGCAGGAGGTTTCCGCTTGACGTCATCAAATATGGCCACCATTGTGCCACGGCTCCATCCCCTCTTCCCATTTACTGTGCTAGCTCTCCCCATTTCATTCTACTCTTACTCTTTATTACGTGTATAATTCAGCGAAAATAAGCATGGCAGAGAATAAAATTGTGTTTTGCAAACGACGAACAGTATTAGAAGACATAATCAGACGACGTCAAACACAACAAAGCCTTGAATCAATCGCTTTGCTATATTACCATAATACCTTCCACAATTAATAATCCATGTAACTATCCCGTACAATCATGAGTTACTGGTGGTCTCGTAGTTACGATGCCTAGCTACTACTTCGGAGGTCACGGGTTTGAGTCAAGTCAAGGCCAGACAATATTCAGGTGTTACAATGCACGAGAGTATTTGGTTAAAATCTGCACTATACAGTTCATAAGTATAAACAGCGTGTATATCACGTAATTTGTGTGTAAAAATTTGGGAAAACTAAAATTTACACCTGCGATAGTGCAAAATTACTCAAACATTTCAAAAGTTTTTTTTTTCTTTCTAGTATTACTTGTTATTTGACACAACAGCTTGCGTTAATACTATCAAAGTGCCTTGATTATTTTACTGGTTTTTATGGCATTTTTACTTCGACACAAAAGAAAAAAAACACATAAACATGGTTGATGTAAAATTACACTATTTTGGTGGAGAATCTGCTGCCACCTCCGTTCTGTGTAAAAATTACACAACTTTCTTTTACAACGTGGAGCACTGCACCCGACAGTACAACAGTTCATTCAAAAATAGTACAGAAACTACCAAAATTGTCAGAAAGGAAAAATTTAATTTACATATGAAAGAAGAAAGTATATATTTTGAAACACTGAAAAATGTTTTGCTACAACCAACGAATTTAAATGTTTTTTTTAATGAGTTGATAAAAGCTTAATTTTAATTAGAATTTAAGCACGTTACCATTCTGCATGCTTCAAAAACCGCGTTTGGCAAGAAAATTTTCGTCAAGCAATATCGCCCTAAAAATTTCTCTAATTGCTTGTAATAAAAAATTAGTAATAACAGATAAAATTTTTATTTTTATTTGAAGTAGTTTTTTTAATGAGACATTACATCTCTTGATCACTTTTAACGTTTTAAGGGACTACCGTAACTACAGAAGTAAATGTTTTATTCACTAGCATAACGAAGAAACCTAGTTCATTCTTAATAAGGGATCTGGGCTGCAAAATAAAACAGAGCGTGGGACAGCGTGGAAAAGAAATTTCAGTGCTACGAGCAAAAAAAAACAATATTTGCAGATTATTTGACGTGAAGGGAACAACGACCCCTGCCAGTGCCGCACGTATTGCAAAATTTGATTTCGCATAATTTTCGCAAAACTCGTTAAGTTTTACTTGGTGAGCTCTTTTCTTTTTCTTTTTTCACGCAGTAACAATTGATACAACCTCACGCTTCCGGCCAGTCTACCCGCTATCTCTCGGCTACCGTCCTGAAAACGCGGAGCCATCCATCTTCGTGGCGGGCGGATGCGAAATCCCGCATATCTTCGAAATGGAGCGTAGACAATCTTGTCTCGGAGACAAAGTGAAAACGAAGAGAAGATATCTCAGCGCATTCGCGCCTTGCGATGGCTGAAATGATTAAAGTGACTACCAGCATTCTTATACCACTTCACTTATAGAAAATTTCCCTTTCCTTTCCCTTATTCAATGCGGAATAGTTTATTTTAACTTCCCTGGCCTGTGTTTCGAAAAGTAAATATTTCGTAAATAAGTTGAAATATTATCGTCAGAGAAGGGGACATAAACACTGTAAAACCTAATTGTGTAATTTTACACAAATGTATGTTACAGCAGTCTCCACCGAAGTCGGTGTATTTTACACCCACATATGTAAAAGTTTTTTACTCGTAAATGTAAGTTTATCCTATAAATAAGTAAAATTACATGTCAGCTACACAGTACTACTAATCTTACACAGAATGGCGTCAAATTGCTATTAATACGTAGTAGAAAATAAACTGTAACATTCTTACTGTTTTCTTCTCCACGAGTATATTTACGCAACTATCGCAAGCGTAATTTCGCCGCAATGTATGTGTCTTTTTTCACTATGACAAAAGTAAAATCACTGATTCACTCTAATTGTAAATACAAAACTTTTTTTTTACATTTTCCACTGTTTTACCAAGGAATTTTACCATCAGTATCAGCTCCTTCACAACTGCGCCATGTTGTTTCACATAGTAACGATTCACAGTTTTACAATTTTCTTATTATTGTACTCTGTTCTGTCACTTGAAAGTTGCAGAGTTATAGGCCTAATAACATTCTTCAAAATCTGGATAACAACTGATTTCAGACAGCTACGCCATTAGCACCAGCATTATGTTTATGAAGCTATGTATTTTCTCCAAAAGACTTGTACTTTCTGGATTCCTAAGAACATTTGCGTAAAATTACATGTACAAAATACACACCAAAATTGCAAAGTCACCAACATTTTCTATAAGTTAATTTACATATATTTTTTTACAGTGTAAAGTAATGAGTTCCCGATCACTGACGTATCAAGGTAATTATTTTTGCATGTGGAAGACGCCAAGGAAAATTGCTGACAGCTGGAGAGACATCTCGAAGTACTCCCGTTTCTTCCATCAGTCGCTTCTGCATTCTAAGGTTTCGTCTGATTTTAATAGTGTTTATAATTCTTCTGCCCCTATTTCTAACGCCATGTTCTGGGACATGTGCAACTCAAAACAAAGTCATGGCATGAAATTTGTCAGGAACAACATTTAATTCGATTACTTTAACCCCAGTTGCAAGAATCGTTCAAAGTCTCGTCTATTTTTGGATACGTCTCGGCACCACAGAAGTGATCTGTACTGGGGTGCAATCTCGTACGTTGTTGTTCAATGTTTTGGAAGAGAGGGAGGTAGCTTTCCACACCCTCCATCAGTAGAATATAAAAGGGGTGGTCGGGTATAATGTATTTTAAATGGGTCACAGAGGGCACGGGGGCACCGACGCAATGTCGGCCGCCATGAAGTGACGTCACCCGACCGCCATCTTGGGTAAAGATGACCTTGACCCATTACCTTAATAATGACGACGTGTCCGTAAAATTATACAAAAAATTCCCAGCATTTTTTTTAAAATTCAAAAGTAAAAATATATGCATGTCAATTAAAAAAATATTAAAAAAATAAAAATTTTTAAAAGTTAAATTTCTATTGTTTGGACATAACAGGGTACGGAGCAGGAGCCGACATCATACTATGTCATTCCTGTATTTCAGCTGCCATGATGCGAGATCATAATACTGCCATCTTGGACCCAGCTGAATTTTATAAAAAAATTATAGTTTCGAATGTTCTAGCTTAGAGAGCATATGACAACTGCGCCGGCCGGCCACCATGTTGTGACGACACTCAACACACAAATTGAATCCAAGTGACCTTGAACTTTACATTTGACCTTGATCCCGGTGACCTTTAACCTTTAATTTAATAAATCTAAAAAAAATGTATCAATTCCCAGACATTCTAAAAAAAATTTTAAAATGTTTTCAAACCTTTACAATTTATAAAAAAGTATAAAAAAATATAAAACATTATTAAGAATTAAATTAAAAATTTAATAAAATAATTTTTTTTAACTTACATTTTTGGATGTTCCCTCAGAACCACATCCATCAGACAACTGTNAAAAATTTAATAAAATAATTTTTTTTAACTTACATTTTTGGAGGTTCCCTCAGAACCACATCCATCAGACAACTGTTCCACGCCAATGATTATCATTAAATTGATTACTTGTGTTCGCTTCACCACCAAATAGTGTTTTGTATTGGTTAATAACTCACGCTCGTTCAACCCGCCACCAATGTTACTCATTGCATCTACATTCCTCTCGCCTACTCTTACACCATTGCCCATTCTGTCAAATGCACTCCTCTCGCCATATTCATTTTTTCGTTTCTGATTTATTTACGTTTTCATCACCTAGGTGACACTAGTGTATTAATTATCTGTTTCGCCCCCAGAGGAGTTGTCGATTTAGTCGCCATGTTGGCTGTTGTTGACCATGACCCTGACCCCAATGATATTGAACTCGAAAAATCGAGAAAAATAACAGTCCACATAAATGCCAATTCCTAGATGGTCATAAAAAGGGCCCATACCGACTAACCATACTAGCCAACGACTGACTCAATCTAAGACTAATTCCACCAAAGATTGGTACCTGGCAAGATTGATTGAGCACAAGACTAGCTCCTGACGAAACCAGTTCCTGCAAAACTGGCTAGAAAAACCGACAAGACCAACGTGTCATACCAACCCAACTATACAAACTATGATGAACAAACTCGAAAAAAGTCTCTTATAAGAAACTCATAGCTAGCCTCTATGGAAAAATTCTTCGCAAAATTTACGCCAAACATTTCTACCACAGCTGACAATACCAAAGGGTCATACTGACTTCGCAGGCCATCAAAAATTGCCGAAAAAATATTCCCCTCATTTCNACAGCTGACAATACCAAAGGGTCATACTGACTTCGCAGGCCATCAAAAATTGCCGAAAAAATATTCCCCTCATTTATTTCGTTCGCCATATACAATTCATCCATTTTAAACGACACGAGTAAGACGCAGTACTTAAGATCAAAACCATAGTCTTCTTCCTGCATACGCTCGCATAAATGTTATCTTAAACAAGCTCTTGCAATCGATTGTTTACACCACGGAATTTATAAGTCCTCCAGAGAAGCAGAAGGGACAGTATAAAAATTGAAACACANGCAATCGATTGTTTACACCACGGAATTTATAAGTCCTCCAGAGAAGCAGAAGGGACAGTATAAAAATTGAAACACACGTTACAATCTATATATCAATTTAATTTATTTACTTATTATATATATTCTATCTTTATAATTATTTTCTGCATTCGGCTTTTACATTTCTCAGATCTTTGCAGTTCATGGATAGTTGCCAACAGTTTCATCTAATGTAACCCCGATATTTGAAGATATCTCAACAATGCGGGTGAGATCAACGTGTTTTTTGCAGATAAATTAAATATCCGAGTTTATCAACAAGTTCATTCGGGTCTTCGGGAAATATGTAATTAGTGTTCTGACCGCCTTCTGTCTTCTTCGCCCCACTTGTCGAAGGAAACTCGGTGAAATGTGTGGGAACGTCGAGAGAATCATAATGCTGCTTATCAGATACTTCATCAACACTGTCGCAATACTTATTACCACCACTGCTGTCCTCAGGATCGTCTTCAACTCCGGTTTCATTCTCAATATCAAGTTTACTTTCCTTTGTAGGAGTTACGTGGTCATCATCAGTATTTAGGGCTGACAACCGTTTATTTTTAAGTTCGTAGACTTCACGCGAACATCTTGTAAGTATATTCCACACATACCGACTCTCTCGCGCCTGGTAGGTCTCTCATTCCATCATTACCATTAACTGCCTCGTCATAATAATCTGCGGAAACAGTACCCAATGCTGCAGGAGATACTGGCGAGATGACTTGATGGCTCCCATTAGACGAATATTTGCAAATATTGTTGTGTTCCATCATTGTATCACCTTGCATAAACTGCATGTGGTCATTGTCATAATGCTTCATCATGCGACTTGCCTCGTCGTTTGCGGACATTTTATGTAGTGTATTTACAGGAGGTAACGAAGTCATTACATACTGTTTCTCAGTCAGTGAAAAAAACACTGAATATATCAGCCTTGAAGTGTTTTTTAAGTTTTCAAGTCGAGTGAACTGTCAGAAAAATTTATAGCAGTTAAGAAAATAATGAGATTAGTTCTTCAAATAGTCGCAATTCTAATGTCGCGTCGCATTGCAACTTTTACTGAAGGACTTGGCACAGTAACAGCATAGTTTACCATGTAAATTTTGGGCAGTTGTTGAAGATATGCATGTAGTCGTACATGACATACNGCACAGTAACAGCATAGTTTACCATGTAAATTTTGGGCAGTTGTTGAAGATATGCATGTAGTCGTACATGACATACTCTATTTCACATCGTCAGTGGCTTACATCGTCTTCAAGCATGTATGAATTCGTAGACTTTAATACTGCCTACTAGCTTCTGCAGAGTGAATCATGCAGACTGACAAAGTATGGCGACAGTGTTGATGAAGTATCTGATAAGCAACATTATGATTCTCTCGACGTTCCCACACATTTCACCGNAAGTATGGCGACAGTGTTGATGAAGTATCTGATAAGCAACATTATGATTCTCTCGACGTTCCCACACATTTCACCGAGTTTACTTCGACAAGTGGGGCGAAGAAGGCAGAAGGCGTCCAGAACACTAATTACAAATTTCCTGAAGACCCGAATGAACTTGTTGATAAACTCATATATATTTAATTTATCTGCAAAAAACACGTTGATCTCACCCGCATTGTTGAGATATCTTCAAATATCGGGGTTACATTAGATGAAACTGTTGGCAACTATCCATGAACTGCAAAGATCTGAGAAATGTAAAAGTCGAATGAAGAAAATAATTATAAAGATAGAATATATATAATAAGTGAATAAATTAAATTTATATATAGATTTTAACGTGTGTTTCAATTTTTATACTGTCGCTTCTGCTTCTCTGGAGGACTTATAAATTCCGTGGTGTAAACAATCGATTGCGAGAGCTTGTTTAAGATAACATTTATGCGAGCGTAGGCAGGAAGAAGACTATGGTTTTATCTTAAGTACTGCGTCTTACTCGTGTCGTTTAAAATCGATCAGTTGTGTATGGCGAACGAAATAAATGAGGGGATTATTTTTGAGAAATGTTTCACAACTATTTTGATGACCTAGTCTGTTGGCNCGAGAGCTTGTTTAAGATAACATTTATGCGAGCGTAGGCAGGAAGAAGACTATGGTTTTGATCTTAAGTACTGCGTCTTACTCGTGTCGTTTAAAATGGATGAATTGTATATGGCGAACGAAATAAATGAGGGGATTATTTTTGAGAAATGTTTCACAACTATTTTGATGACCTAGTCTGTTGGCNTATGGCGAACGAAATAAATGAGGGGATTATTTTTGAGAAATGTTTCACAACTATTTTGATGACCTAGTCTGTTGGCTTGGTAAGTTAGTATGACCCTTTGGTATAATCAGCTGTGCTAGAAATGCTTTGCGAAAATGTTGCAAAGAATTTGTGCGAATAGTTTAACTACAAGACTCTTATTTGAGACTTTTTCGATATTGTCCATCATCGTTTGTATAGGTGGGTGGCATAGTAAGTTGGTCTTGTCGGTTGTTGTAGCCAATTTTGCAGGAACTGTTTTCCTCATGACTTAGTCTTGCCCTCAATCAATCTCGCCAGCTATCAGTCTTAAGTGGAATTAGTCTTAGGTGGAGTAAGTTGTTGGCTAGAATGGTTAATCGGCATGGATCCTTTTAGTGACCAGCTTATAATGGTCAATTATTTGGACTGCGATTTTTCTCGATTTTTCGAGTTCAATGTCATTGAGGTCAGGGTCAAGGTTGACAACAACCAACATGGCAACTAAATAGACAGCTCCTCTGGGGGTGAAACAGATAATTAATACACTAGTGTCACCTAGGTGATGAAAACGTAATTAAATGAGAAACGAAAAAATGAATATGGCGAGAGGAGTGCATTTGACAGAATGGGCAATGGTGTGAGAGTAGGCGAGGGGAATGTAGATGCAATGAGTAACATTGGTGGTGTGTCGAACGATCGTGAATAATCAACCAATAAAAACTTTGTTGGGTGGTTAAGCGAACACAAGTAATCAACCAACGAGAAACATTGGCTAGGGTCTGTCGTCTGATGGANAACTTTGTTGGGTGGTTAAGCGAACACAAGTAATCAACCAACGAGAAACATTGGCTAGGGTCTGTCGTCTGATGGATGTTGTGCTGATGAAACCTCCGGAAATATAAATTTTTTTTAATAAACTTTTTTTTTGTTATAAAAAATTGTTAATAATTTTTATAACTTTTCAGATTTTTTACTGACTTATAAATGTTTTCAAAAAAATTTTATTAAATTTTTCATAATTATTTTTAAATTTTAATTTTTTCTNTTTTACTGACTTATAAATGTTTTCAAAAAAATTTTATTAAATTTTTCATAATTATTTTTAAATTTTAATTTTTTCTGCGATTTTTTTCATTTAAGGCTAACGGTCACAAGGGTTAAGGTCAAATATCAATTTAAAGGTCACTTGGATTCAATAAAGTGGTTAGGTGATGTCGCTGCATGGTGGCTGGCTGGCACCCTCGCCGGTACCCTTGTGCCCTCTAAGCCTAAATATTCGAAAATTACATTTTTTATAGATTTTTATAAATTCTTTTAACATTTTAAATTTTTTAATCGTTTTATTAATCTTTCTTTGGAAATTTTTAAAACAATTTTTCTAATCTTTTGGTTTCAAGATTATCTTAAGTCATGAACAAAGGTAAAGATAAAGATAACCAACATCCAACATGGAGGTCATAGTCAGTAATGTAATATACTAGCTGAATTTTATGAATTTATTCGAATTTTTTTAGAATTTTTTCTCTAGTTATGGTTTTTGAGGTCATTGGGGTCAAGATTATTGGCATCTTACGTCGTGGTAGGTGTCGTCAATGTAATTTTTTACTCAATTTTTAAAAANCATTGGGGTCAAGATTATTGGCATCTTACGTCGTGGTAGGTGTCGTCAATGTAATTTTTTACTCAATTTTTAAAAATTTTTGCAATTTTTTGGGGTTTTTTTTTTTATTTTTTATTTTTTGGTTTTAAGGTTATCAAAAGTTATGGGAACAGTGTCCAGGTCAAAGTCATGGGTCCATATNTTATTTTTTATTTTTTGGTTTTAAGGTTATCAAAAGTTATGGGAACAGTGTCCAGGTCAAAGTCATGGGTCCATATAAAGGGCACCTGATCCAAGATGGCGGTTGGGTGACGTCACAACATAGCAGTCGTAATATCGGAATGACATAGTATGATGTTGGCTTCTGCTCCAGACCCCTTTGTGTCCAAACATTCGAAATTGTAAATTTTTAATTTTCTTATTTCTATGTTTTTGGATTTTTAATATATAATTTTTAATTTGGGTTTTTTTTAAGGTTATTTAAGGTCACGTGCAAGGGGTCATAGTCAAGATTATGAGTCAAGGTCAATGCCACCTGGACTTAAAATGGCAGTCGAGTGATCACAACATGGCGGCCTGCCGGCCGGCTGGCGCCGGTGCCTTGTGCTCTCAGTGTTCCATCTAAAATTTATTATGCCCGACTCCCCTTTTATATTCTACTCCCATAGCGATTGTAAATAGCAACATTCTACTTCTATAAGTAAAATTTATTTCCGGCATACTTGCGCCTACCATGATCAGACTTGGTGAGACAAAGTTATACATCGCCTTGTACTGGGCTAGCTCCCAAACTGCTAACCACAATTTGTCCCTAGTGATGCAGGTAAGACTGCCTATCCCCGAAAAGCCCCTAAGTGAGAGTCAAATGTGAGTTTGTGTGTCTTACTTTAGGGAATAGCAGACACCTTCGAATGCAACTTCAGAAACCTTTCACGCAGTGTCTGCTGCCGCCTCCTTATCGAGAAAAAACACAAAAAGTATGTAATTAATTTACTGTCTCATAAAATTATGCATAAGTTTCTTACCAGTCAGCTGCAAACTGCACGCATACACGCAACATGGCTGACTGGTGGGACCCTTAAATGTTACTGTGGTAACCAGTCATCTAATAAAGTTTTTATTGCGGTGTGTAATAAGGACACAGCCTGCCTGGAATTATTTTATTCGTTTAAGGAAACGAAGGAAGAAAATGCTTAGGGAAACGTAGGCACTGATTCGGCACATAGTCTTGCGGCTTTACTGTGCGAATTCATGAAAATTTACAATTTTTTTGGTATAATATATAGATACGGACTATTTTGTGCGTACTTATGCAAAGCAATTAAACATTTCTCTTCCAGAGATTGAATGCCTAAATATCATCACGAAAGCCCTAATTTTTACCAATTTTGACTGAAAAACAGTAGAAAAGCTAATTCTTAAAAAAGTGCATTTATAGTTTTTTAAACGATAGGCCTATACATATCGAGACCCACAANAGTAGAAAAGCTAATTCTTAAAAAAGTGCATTTATAGTTTTTTAAACGATAGGCCTATACATATCGAGACCCACAATAGAATGTTAAGTATTTCTTCAATTAAGAACAGATTTGTAAATCTATACATGTCTCTTCATGTCATGGCTGGGTTTGCCTCACCATGCCATTCGGGATCTCCGGCATATGTGTCTTCAGCTAAGTAAGGGTTGCAAGGTAAGAACACCAGGGAAGACCAGTAGCACTACCTTCAGTGTGTATCGAACACGTGACTGCCTGAATGTGAGTCAGGCATGATAATCAATTGNAGTAGAAAAGCTAATTCTTAAAAAAGTGCATTTATAGTTTTTTAAACGATAGGCCTATACATATCGAGACCCACAGTAGAATGTTAAGTATTTCTTCAATTAAGAACAGATTTGTAAATCTATACATGTCTCTTCATGTCATGGCTGGGTTTGCCTCACCATGCCATTCGGGATCTCCGGCATATGTGTCTTCAGCTAAGTAAGGGTTGCAAGGTAAGAACACCAGGTAAGACCAGTAGCACTACCTTCAGTGTGTATCGAACACGTGACTGCCTGAATGTGAGTCAGGCATGATAATCAATTGNAAGACCAGTAGCACTACCTTCAGTGTGTATCGAACACGTGACTGCCTGAATGTGAGTCAGGCATGATAATCAATTGCGTGACCAATGACTCTCCACGTAGGGGTGACTCATTGTAAGGATATGAAAATCCGCCCACGACCCAGTGGAGCCTCGTGATTCACAAAGTACTCAATAAGGGCAAAACCTAATTATCGTTACAGCAGCAAACATAGAAGCGCTCAATAAAGTACAAAATTCTGCCTTGAGACGTTATATCCAGTGAGCAGTTCTCAGAACGTCATTTTCCTGAAGCTCTGTACGTTTGACGGCTTAGGTAGCATTGCATGTTTGATGTCACTGATCAAACCGCTGTCTCGGGCTTTTATCTGGGCAGTTGCGTTCTCTGATCGAACTTCACATGAAATAACCCCAGCAGAGTTCGGGTGACGCACTGCCCCAGGGGTGGTAATGAAAGCCATGATGAACCTAAAGTGATTGTGGTTATTTTTCACCGCTTCACGGGATTACTCGTAATTGAATAGTATGGCAGCACTCTTAATGCCCTTAAGTCATGTTTATCAATAGGTCAAACGCAATTAGGTTGATTGTGCAAAACGCATACAATGCTGACAAATAGTAATACGATGAATGAATTGCAACCCCGTTGAATAAAAATATTTCTTTTATATATGGCTGATCGGGGGCGTAATCTCTCTGCGAATCAGCGCTACCATTTAATCAACTAATACAGGTGGTCATAGTTGATACACTGGCTGCTTCTAATAAGGATAAGAACTCCGTTTAGGCCCCTTTAGATTGTTGAAATGCCCTGATAAGCAGATAAGCCAAAATTCATATTTTGTTGTATTATACGTTATTAAATTTACTCTGTTTACCTGTTACTGCTGCGTACAATGTATTACAGTTTATTTTTCAATAACATTCACTCAATTTTGTCACATTCTTAGTAAAATATTCACTACTTGGACACGACAAATTTATCCTCGGGATATAAATCCGCCAGCGATCAATAAAAGTTTTTCATAAACACATTCATTCTACAAGTACTACGTTCGCAGTTGTATTAAATATATATCCCTTATTTAATTCCCTTTTTAATAGTGTTAAGTGTATATAGGTTTTGCTTATTCTCACTATACGTATTCACTGGTCAGGTTATTTTACTAGTAAATGTTTAAAATGTAGCTTTGAATGCGAGTCTTGTACTTTTTTAATGCACCTTAACTGTCTTAAGTACGACATTTTTCTACTAAGAAAACATCCTCTTTAACTTTTGCGAGGAACGTTTTCAGTCCCTGCAGAAACCTAAGTGTGAGTCTTGGGACTTTATTCACTGTGCCTTGGTCAATGGAGAAGGTCGCGTTCATTCCTGATCACAACTCTTGCCAGCATGAACATAGACGAACGAGTGGGTGATGTGATTTTCACGCCACTTATTTATTTCTCTCAAAAAGAGGCAAATCATCAAATCCTCAATAAGGTCAGATAAATAATTTGTTTCGTGTGAACTGTATTCAGCGGCTTACGTAACTGGNAAATCATCAAATCCTCAATAAGGTCAGATAAATAATTTGTTTCGTGTGAACTGTATTCAGCGGCTTACGTAACTGGAAAGTGTTAATAAAATTTCGTATTGCATGTTATGCAAGTTATAATCAATAACGTAATTAGCATTTTAGTAATGGCGCTTCATCTTCAAAAATTAATGTCCACTTTATATAATTTACTTTTATTATGTATAATTTATTAACTGGCTGGGCTAGCCAAGTGAATACAGTTTTATTTGTTTATACTTATAATTTTAGCCTCCCAAGTAAGACTGAATTTGATTTGGTATTGCAAGAAAATTTTTAAAATTTACTTTAACAATTTTTATGTGTACGAGAAGATTAAATTAATACTTACAGTTATCAAATAACGCTGCGAAAAAAACACCGCAGAAAATAACAGAATGGCAAGTTATTTGTGTGACAGTTATGTATTCTATGGTAGGGTCTATTTTAAGAATGGTCAGCGAAAATAAAGTTGAGGTAATTGAAGGTAGCTGAAGAGTGTGACTTGTATCGCTCATTAGAGTTGAAGAAGTGAGATAGACGGAGCAGAGATGGAATGCAAGAGTGTAGTAAACAGAAGCACCCCGAGAAACCCCGTTTCCCTCGTGCGAAAAACCCTGTGGTAATACTGCTGGGAATCAAACTTTAATCATGTTGGTGGGAAGCAACTTCCTGAGTGAAGTGCAAGTATTTTGTCTTAAACGCTTAACCAAAATTAAAACAATTTCTTTGCGAAACAAAATTAAATTCCTAAGTGTAAAATTTCGAACTTAAATATTTTTGTTAATAGTTTGGTCTGTTTTGCATTATTGACGAGGTGCGAAATAAAGTCTTACGCTCGCGCGAACTGCAGAATGTTTGTATTGACACTGCTATAACTATCTGTCCTCCGAACGAGTGATTTCATCTACAGTGCATTTGAGAACGCGCTACTATGATCGATTAGTTAACAACTGTGAGATGGGCGGGGTTAGACTAGCGCGACCGTGTAGTAGCAAAAAATTTGTGCTAGATAGGTGTTTGTTAGATTATGTTCAGGTAGTTGTACCTCTGAATATAAAGAATATAAAGACCCCCTGTTCATCCGTGGTGGTACGTGCCTCAACGGAGATGGGTGTTAGACCCGTTCTGCACCAGGGAAGTAGTATTTGCACACGTGACCCTCGGATTAAGGCCCTCTGCCACTTTAGTCTGTGTTGGCGGAACTCTTAAGTGCCGTCCGCATGACTTTCGGGTATAAGCGCCAACACGGGTCAAAATTCTCCAGCGATTAGCAAGTGCTTGCAGTGTTAGCTTTGCGCTGGCCGCGTTCTGCTAGAAATACCTTCCTTGTAGCCTCAGTCTTGCCAGTAACCCATTTAGAATTTATTCCGCGGAATAAAAACGAAGGAGGATTAATATCTTTAAATCCTCAATGTGTTGACAGTATTAAATTTCCATGCCTGATTTCCGGAGACAATGACCTACGTGTATCCGTCAACTAAGTAACATAGTAAAATAGTTGTCATTAAAGGAATTACATGTTATACCGTATTTACTTCAATTCTTAACGCAAACCCGTTTAAATCTAAATTAATTTTTATAAAAGATATATTGCATAAAATATTTTAGCTTTCTCTTTAATTTATCAACTAAGCTTTCATACATTAAGGCAAAACAACTTTGTACAATTTGTTATCAACTTTACAAAACATTACCATTTTAGTTTTTTAGTTAATGCAAATCCAGATAAAAGGAATATGTTTTTAATATTGATTTCGATAGTTCTCAGTTAATCGGAAAACAGTTGTATGTGGACATTTTTATCTAAACAGGTAAGGTAAAAGCAAATGATTTTGACTGAACTGAATTTCTTACTCCTTCCCCTCAATTACAAGTATCAAAAAACAAATAAGATCACTCAGGTACAATATCGAAGATTTTCATCAGACGGTTGCTGTAACAGTTACCTATATATTGTCGACTGAGGTTTTCTTAAGAGAAATACTCTCGTCAGGCTATTATTGAAAACGACAAGTGGTACTCTGTCTCCATGATTTTGTGCTGTAGATCTTGTGTGTGTTGGTGTCATTTTTCAACTAATACTAGATTTGTTTTCCGCGTCGAGCTCCAGGAAAGCTGGAAACTACTTTATAATTGCGTCTATATTTCTTTCTGCTTTCATTATTTTGCAGATCTCATTTCAAATGTTTGTTTATTTTCAACGAATATGTTTCATGTAGATAATTATTATTTTATGCCTGACTGTCAATTAATGATGTTTTGTAACATTTGTTTGCTTTATTGCGGTTAGTATGGTTCTGGGAAATGTGTCATTGTTAGCTTTACTATTCCTTATGTTTTCTCGTCTCACTTTGCAATCATCCTAGACACTGATGTACCAGCACCTAATATATATATATATATATATATATATAACTTTTATTTTGTTCAGTATATTTATTTACGTTTTAGCACTCGGCTATTGTTTGTTTACAATTCACATTATTCAGATCATAATTATTTTATATGTACTTTTAAGTAATTCTTTCTATTCACGCTATCAACAAATAATGAAACATTGTTGAACGTCTCGACAAAGGCGGGGACTTCAAAGGCTGAACTAGTGTCTAGAAAAATCATGATCTGAGGAGGAGATGGCTATGCAATCGCCTAGAGAGATCTCGAAAAATTGTGGAAAACCAAAATAAGAAGGCCAGAGCGGGAACCGAATTGGAGACTTCCCGGATAATAGTCCAGTGTGTTACTACTGCTCTACCTCACTAGGTTTTTTTAATTCTTGGTAGCTGAACGTTGCCCCACGCCCCTTCCCTAAACGAGTAAACACTCATCTGAGTAAACGTTTGTGTTATATTACCATATGTAAATGTTTCTAGATATTTTGCAGTTGTACTTGATACACGTGTATTGTAGTCTTAAATTCCAAGAAAAAATTTATTGATTCCCGTGACGGAGGTCTCAAATTGAATATACTGTCACGTGCCTACTGCGTCTACTACCGCACGTGGCGCGGGCACAATGCGCGGGCTCGGCTCTGTGGAGGTGACTTATCTCGACCCTCTCCTATCCCTAGGCAGACCCGCTCACACTTCCGTCACCGCGAAGAAGGGGAGGATGATAGACAGCGGCAACCGGGCTGGCGTCACAGCCCCTCCTCCCTGCTGAAGAAGCTGACGAGTTTAGAGGACGCGCAAGACTATTCTGGTAACTAGGACCTTCGGCGCAACGCGGCATTTAAAGAAATTTCTGGGTGATGGCCTACGAACCTATAAATATTGCAGTGGTCCAAGGGTTGGCAGTCATCATGTGGAAGCCAATTGGCTGAGTGCGGTATCCAGGCAGAGACAAGTGCGGGGCGGGACATCGGTGAAGAGGACGGACGACGACGGGAGATAGCGAGATGACGGCGGGCGAGGTGTTTGTGTTGTGAATGGACAAGAGGGCGGGATACCCGACGAGTGAAAGCAACTGTGCATTGGGGCGCTCGGTGAACTCTAGAACACTGCGGACTGGTGGGGCCTGGACTAAACTGAGGTGGGACTGAAAGAACATGTGATATGGATTTTATTGTAAATATTGGAACTGTCAAATATGGACGTGTAATTTATTAAAATAATTGAATAAGTTTTTTTAGACTGTCTATAGGGATTGATTTTAAATAACATTAATTTTATTAATTTCATTGAGATAATTGTAAATTTTATTCACTGAATTCATTAATCAAAAACATCAAGTGATGTCAGTTTATTGTAAAAATTTGGGTCGAGAAAATTTGGTTTGTAGTTATTCTAAATAAAATTAGGAAATTATAATTAAATACTTCTTCTAATTAAGACCTCCATCTCTTAACGAACCTTGTTCAGCCCACTGACGTTGAGAAATTTGTAACAATACTGAGAGTGATATAGCAATGTGTAAGTGATGCCTGGTGAAATATAAAGCTCTCCGTTTTCTAAATATTCCTGATATGCTTTCTGCGGAAATTTCTACCGAAGCAACAGGTGCAGTGAAATACCAAAAAAAAAAAGAAAGAAAAACCTCATCCTCGCCGCATTGTCAATGAAGGTGCATTTTTCAAAAGTAAACAGCCCTTCTCACTTGCAGACGAATTGTTTATTTACCGTCACACGCCACACTCGCCGAGCCATTTGTCACGTGACGCGTGCCGGGCGCGGTCGTGAGCGAAGGGCTTGTCGGCAACCAGAATAACTAGATCGACGGTCAATAATTCACTTCGTGCCTTGCAAATACTGCTGCCGGCTCACGAGGCATCGTCGGGCGGTGAGTGGTTTGTCCGGGGAAGCCAGCGCAAGCAATATCAACTGGGCGGTCCTCTCTCCGTGACTTGTTTCTTTCCGTATAAGCGGAACATCGTCGTAAACTGAGAGTTAACGACTATCGCATCGGTTTAGCCCACTCTTCACGAAAAACTCTGGATAAGGTTTTTCTTGAATCACCTTGTTCGTGTGCGTGTGTATCGGNTGTCCGGGGAAGCCAGCGCAAGCAATATCAACTGGGCGGTCCTCTCTCCGTGACTTGTTTCTTTCCGTATAAGCGGGACATCGTCGTAAACTGAGAGTTAACGACTATCGCATCGGTTTAGCCCACTCTTCACGAAAAACTCTGGATAAGGTTTTTCTTGAATCACCTTGTTCGTGTGCGTGTGTATCAGTGAGTCAAAAATGTGACGTTAGTGTTCAAGCGCATTTGCAAAATCGTATATAAATAAATTGCCGCTACCCGTTAGNGTGAGTCAAAAATGTGACGTTAGTGTTCAAGCGCATTTGCAAAATCGTATATAAATAAATTGCCGCTACCCGTTAGGCCTTCAGTACCATTGATAAAATTTTTGTAAAGTCAAACATGTCATGTTTGATTATATTTTGTCTAATTTTTAACTAATGTTTGCCATTGTAAAACACGCGTAGTCCCAACAAAAACGGGTTTTCATGTAAAATTTCGGGTAGTTCCTGATATATAGTAAATTCAGTGTAACTTGAAAAAAGGATCATCCTTTACGCAAATTTTGAAATAATTTTAATGGTTATGCGACATATTCATGAAAACAATTCTATAAGTGTGGGTATGGTTGAAATGGAGTTAACAGCTGGCATTTTACCTGAAATAAAAATGGTTCTCCTTACATTTCCAAAAAATCATCTGCAAAAAAAAATGTCAGTTGCTGAGAGATTCTTAATTTTGTCATCTGTGATTCACTTTTAAAAACTGCATAACTACGTAGAAAATTAATATAAATTTTACGGAATTTTCTGCTTTATTGATTTTCGCCAGATTTACTTATTTTATTCGGATTAAATTTGTCGTTTAAATTAAATAAAATAAAAGTAAGAGTACTCAACGAAGAAAATTGCAATAACTCTCAACAATGAGATGTAATAAAAAGTTTCAACTATAAACTATGGAATAAATAAAACTTACTAAATGTGGTGCCGTTATAATTAAAAAAAGCGTGTTTACTAAAATGTCAATGCAAATGTAGCATCACACGACTAAGGTTATTCTAAAAAGGAGATGTGGAGTATTATTATTGAGTGACAAAAGTTACTCGTCAGAATTAGCAATCATTTTGCAAATAGCAGAGGAGGCCGTTATAAAATAATTCGCACTACGTGACCAACTTGTTACATGCCGAACCTAAAGTAGTCTAAATGGCCCCGGGTCTGTAAAATTAGTAGGTGGGGGGGGGGCTCTAATGGAAATTAGTGACGATTTGTTGGTTGTTATGGTCCGTCTCATATAAGTTAGCGAGATTCTGACAGTCAGTGAGTGGCAATTGACGTATACGAAACAAACAATGTGCCATTTACAAAATCCTGTATCAGCTGATGCACGAACGAACAAAAGTTAATATTACGTTGGNGCCATTTACAAAATCCTGTATCAGCTGATGCACGAACGAACAAAAGTTAATATTACGTTGGCTATTCTGCGTGCAATACCAATGCACATTAGACAAGCAGAAAATTCGCGATAAGAAAGAGTTCCCAGATTAATTAAAACAATTTATTTTACGAGGTCACAAAACAGTGGTTGTTAGTGTTACAAACTGGACTTCGCGATAAAGTAGTAATGCATAGGTGTTCAAAATGAAATGCAAAATAAAACTAATCATATCCAAATGAAACGCAAATTCAAAACCTTTTACAACGTCGTATCCCCCCTTTCCATACGTGCTTTATATTAATTCCAAAAGCATACAGAAATATTGCATAATATTGTTGAATAATTTTTTTCTTATAATTTGACGAAATATATTTCATATTCGTGTCGTTCCGAGCCAGTAATAGAAGAGCATTCAAATTTTAATAAGACGCTATCTATTGAGCAATGAAAACGGTTCAAACCTCGCTTTGTCATGCCTTACCAGCCAGAGAAAAAAGCTTTCATGCTAACTAATTTACGAACGGATACCAATAGTTTTATTTTTCCGCGAGCTCTGCATAAATTTTTAAGTAACATATTTTTCGTGTACAGCGATTTTGAGTACTATTAATTTCTATTCGGCCAGTAATCGTTCGTCTACGTAAATTATACGCCATACTGTTGTCCCAAAAAACCCATTTCTTTGTTTCCGAAGAAATTGGGACACGCTTGAATAGTTTTTAAGCAATTCTAACGTTATTCCACGTCACATATTTCCAACTTGAATATATTAGCTATAACGTCCANAGTTTTTAAGCAATTCTAACGTTATTCCACGTCACATATTTCCAACTTGAATATATTAGCTATAACGTCCAAAGTATGATAATAGCTACAACTACCGTCTCGCAAATGTTATCCTAAATTCATTGTCTCGGACAAATTAAGAAAGGGTGAGAAATATTAAAATTTTTGCAAGGTTTTATATTTCTACTTTTATAACGTACTAATTTTTTTTAGAAAGATATAATTAAAAAATATCTTAAAATTTGTTTAGCATTACAGTACAATGGTAAGTGGATTAACTGACACCGTGTTGATAAAAAATTAAGCCTCCACTTTATGCACCAGTTGGTGGCGAAAGAATACATAAACGAAAGGAAACATTGGTGCTACTTTCGTCAAACTGTCAGAATATCTCCAACTTACATGAAACAGAGAAAAGAGGAGCTGTATTTCACAGATAAAATTTTTGGTTCACTAAATTCCAGTGAATTTTGCAACTTTAAGGCAACGATAATCATTTTTTCTGCTGATTCACAACCGGAAACAGCTGCTTAACAGACACTCGATGAATCGTACTTAACCAACAGATGTCAGTTATAAAAGTTTAGAGAGTAAAAAATGCTTCGCAGTGATAGCAAATTTTCACAAACATTTTTTTTACTGAATATTCCCTAAGTATTTCTAATCAATATTTCCCTGTATGATTTTGAATGTTCTGATTCCATTGACGAAAATAAGTACGTGGTTCCTTTGTTTTGTAATTCGCCTTATTTTCAGCAGTAGGAACAGTCAGTTTAACTACTTACAGATATATTACCATATAATTGCCATTAAACTTTAAAAATGATTGCAATAAATCGTTGTCAGGAAAAGTATAATAACATTTCAAAACTCATGTTTGTGTGAACGGTGCGATAAAGTTAGTTGTAGCTACGTGTTTTAGTTTTATATAGTGGCAAAACTNAAAACTCATGTTTGTGTGAACGGTGCGATAAAGTTAGTTGTAGCTACGTGTTTTAGTTTTATATAGTGGCAAAACAGCAGTCAACGCTCCCGCCTACCTAAGGCCGAGAAGCGCGGGAGCGGTAAGGGCGACACTGCCACGCGAATCAAGTACGCCGTCGCCTCTAACCGCAAGACTCTCAAATGGCGTGCAGTGTTCTCGACGTGCAGCGTGTCAGACTTTCAAGGGTAACCCGACGTTTTATTTGTACAAAGTCTGATCAATGCAGGTCCCTTGAGTAGTTTNAAAACTCATGTTTGTGTGAACGGTGCGATAAAGTTAGTTGTAGCTACGTGTTTTAGTTTTATATAGTGGCAAAACTGCAGTCAACGCTCCCGCCTACCTAAGGCCGAGAAGCGCGGGAGCGGTAAGGGCGACACTGCCACGCGAATCAAGTACGCCGTCGCCTCTAACCGCAAGACTCTCAAATGGCGTGCAGTGTTCTCGACGTGCTGCGTGTCAGACTTTCAAGGGTAACCCGACGTTTTATTTGTACAAAGTCTGATCAATGCAGGTCCCTTGAGTAGTTTNGCGTGTCAGACTTTCAAGGGTAACCCGACGTTTTATTTGTACAAAGTCTGATCAATGCAGGTCCCTTGAGTAGTTTTGTACGTATCTGACGACTAAACTTTGACATGGAGCCCTTTGGTAAACCCGTTTTTAGTCATTTCGGAGTACTCTGAAAAGACGGTTTTTAGTTTTCTTGACGTCTTGAAAACACTCTAAGGTCCTCGTCTGAAGTGCGTGCTCTTGACGTAGTCAGCGTGTTGGACGCACGTGGGAGAAGGAAGATGTCAAAGATCTGCAACGCAATTCAAGCACCAAGTGGACAGACCACCTTACGTGTTCGTTCGCATCTGAAGTCTTCTACGTATCTTCGGAGAACTTCAATACAGACACAATTGTGAGTCGTGTTCGTGTGGCTTAAAATACAATTCTTTAACCACCATCAAACNGGAGAACTTCAATACAGACACAATTGTGAGTCGTGTTCGTGTGGCTTAAAATACAATTCTTTAACCACCATCAAATAAGGTCTCATCGCCCCACAAGCATTACCACCATAGTAGCCAGGCACTTCCACCATATTTGTATTTTAAGGAGAAGCTAAAGGACCCAGCAAAATATACAGGATGGTTTGGTGTTACTGNGGAGAACTTCAATACAGACACAATTGTGAGTCGTGTTCGTGTGGCTTAAAATACAATTCTTTAACCACCATCAAACAAGGTCTCATCGCCCCACAAGCATTACCACCATAGTAGCCACGCACTTCCACCATATTTGTATTTTAAGGAGAAGCTAAAGGACCCAGCAAAATATACAGGATGGTTTGGTGTTACTGNGCACTTCCACCATATTTGTATTTTAAGGAGAAGCTAAAGGACCCAGCAAAATATACAGGATGGTTTGGTGTTACTGCAGTGAAATATTTAAGGTCTTATTTACAGCGACAAGAATTTCGAAGCTTATTAAAATATCATATGACAGTGTCTGAGTGTTTGAGGCAATCTCCCCACCCACTCAAAGTATAACTATAAGATATACGAGTTTAACGCAGATATATTTTTATACGCACACTGAACCACTTGATGTTATACTGTTATAATTATCTCCTCCCTACATTATCTATTTCCTGTTTTCCAATATTTTTTTTTATCATTCTCAGCTCAATTTTCTGAGAAACTAAATCCTGGCAAGAACCCCAATAACAAAGCCAGTTTCATATAAGTAATTTTTAAACATAGTCACGAAGTGAGCGATTATTTGGACAACTTTGCACCTTCTGAAAAATGGGAGATAGCATGGGCTCAAGGGCTCTAGAAAGCAAAAACAAAAAATCATTACTTTTTATTCATAATATATTTCAAATTGTAGACATAATGTTCGATGGTGTTTGTCTCAAGTTAAGAAAAGCTTCGGTTACTTTCACATGATGACATAAAAAATACACTGTTTACTGGGTTAGGAATAACTAATCAAAATAAGCATAACAATTTACATAAATTTAATTATGGAGGCTGCAAGTGTTGTTTAGGTTCGTTTTTAAGTCATGATTAAAAAAGCGTTGTTTTACCAAACTTCAGGAGCAACTGCCAATCGAAATATGCAAAAACGTTTATCCACTTGTTAACATAAATAACTTGGAGTGGCTAGGGACAATTTTCCGTTTTAATTGTTTCATTTCTCTGAGTGTTTGTCAAATATCCCTTCGCATGACTAGACATGCTCGGTTGGGCACAACAAATATTCTCAACAACTTTAATTAGTTTAATGCCAAAAAGTTTTCATTCGACCTATTAGATTATCATTTATAACAACAATCAATTTGCGCTTGAAAACNTAGTTTAATGCCAAAAAGTTTTCATTCGACCTATTAGATTATCATTTATAACAACAATCAATTTGCGCTTGAAAACGAAACTATTTATGAAGTTCAAATGTTATAGCAATCTGGCGGTACACAAGGAAGGGATTAAGTGAGCGGAAACACCCCTCTTTCCGACTGAAGACACAAAATTATATTTCACAATTTCATCACGAATATGCGATTATGCCGGAAAAGGACGACTTTTTTTATCAGCCAGAGACGTTACATATCGGCTTTTCTTAGGTTTTTCCCCCCATTTCAGCGATTCAACTGTTACTCTCATATTCATTAAACATTCCATAGGCTTTTATTTTTTTTAATTATTCTGTGCGAATTTCGTTTGACTTACCTTTGGAAGTGTATCGGATTCACTTCTGATATCTCACTATTCGCTGAGTGGTAGCTCAACTTAGTTTAATTTTGTTNCTTTGGAAGTGTATCGGATTCACTTCTGATATCTCACTATTCGCTGAGTGGTAGCTCAACTTAGTTTAATTTTGTTTCTTGCAGTTATTTAATATTTGTAAAATAAAATGTAGACCTCTTACTTGTGCCACACGCAAGAGAAAAAATGAATGAAATAATGATTGTTTGAATTACAATGTGGAATTGGGAATGAAAAACCGGAACCCTTGTCTTTATAACCACGATAAAAAAACACGTACGTTTCTGGAATGAAAGTTGGCTTCCAGAGGTTCCAATTATATCAATATGTTCAAGCCCTTCCTTTATAACAACGCCATTGTATCGGGCCTGGGAACAGACAACTACAAAGTCCAAGCACAATTTTATTTTCCTGTTTAAACAGAAAATGTAATTATTTCTTACCTACCTGAAATAATTGTAATAATTTGTTATTCATTTATTTTTTATACAATATATAATGTATTAATATATTTTATTAACAATACTCTCGATTTTATACCGAACAGCTGGACGGTTGCGGATTACAAATTAAATGAAAGTAAATTTATGTTGAAATAAAATACACTCCCAAGGATTGCTAACCTGGGATTCAAACCCAGAACCTCGGGGTACGAAGCCGCGTGTAATGACGTCGGCCGCGGAGTTCGTCTATTCCCAAACATAAAAATCGTGATTTACTGAAGATGTAGACTATATATTTCGGCATAACGGCATCTGTACGGAACTCGGGGTGCGCAGACGCGAGTGCCATTAATGTCCCTAGACGTTTACTATCACTTTAATGTCTTTCCTGCTCTGCAGCTAATAAATCTCGCGCACCGTGAGAGGGGGGTGGAGGGGTTACGGGGTTTAAAGAGGGAGGAGGGGAAAGTAAACTTCTGGGGAAGTTAAATCGTCGCAGGAAGCAGGCCCGGAAGTGGATATGACGTGCTTTCGCCGTCGAAAATGCGGCAAATCACAGGGGAGCCCCGGCTGAGGTGCGAGAAATCCTACAGAAGTAATAATGGTCGTAAAATAAAGCAGTGTCCAACCCCGGTCCGTGCTGGGGACCAGTTGCCACCTACGACGAGGACTGGGGAGTAAAATAAAAAAAAAAAAAGACAGAGAGGGGTAGAAATGAAGTTTGCTGAAAAAGAGAGCGCGCACGAGGGTAGTAATTTAAAAGTTCTGCACCGAGTGATGGGAGTGTATTTTAGAGTGCGGGGCTGCGAGCTCTCTCCCGGCTCGGGGTTGTTAGGGTGACGACTGAAAAGGCGTTTTTGGATGTTCCGGGGGAGGGGAAGGGGGGGATTGTAGAGCTTGCTGCGAGAGAGCCCCCAAACTCAAAGGGCGTGATAGACGAAGCAATTTACGAAGCAATTTAGTTGCTTTCGACTGGCGCATTCGGGTGATGGTCTCCCAACGTGAGCGAAGGGAAAGCTGCGTCTTCCTTCCTCGACTGTAGCCGTGGCCAGCGCGATTAGACCAGTGAGCAGAGAGAACAGAGGGCGCACCTGCCTGGAATCTC